>JAOXNO010000013.1:24092190-24103430 GCA_028565335.1 Limnodromus scolopaceus
TGAGACAAACAGAGAAGGTAAGTTAAACCCATGGATGGACTGATTCATTCTAGAAATTTTCTTCTTTTATTAGCATGTTTCAAAAAGCAGCAGTCTCTAATCTTAAAAAAAAATGTCATTTTTAACTTCCTGATTTAATTTGTTGAAGACTGTTGATGACACAGAAATGTCCAATTTGAAATAGAATTGCATTAGATGTAGTTGGAATAAACATGAGACCTAAGATGTCGATAAAAGCATACAGCTTTTTGTTTTTAAATATGTATTGGTTTTGTTACAGAGTTACTTCCTCTCAACATCTTAGTACTTTTGAAAGACAGACCTTAAACAACAATGTTTATTTGTCTTGGAAGGATTTACATGTGTGCTTAAACTCCTCTGAGGTGAAGTCCTGTTACTGTATTTTATAGAGGAGGTATTGGGATACAAAGAAATGAAGGAATTTGTCACACAGGACCTGCCACAGAAAGTGTAAAACAGAGAACGAGACTGAACTTTGTACTCCCAAATTGGAAGAGAACTCCCTTGATTTTCTAAAGGCAATGAACCTTTCACCATCTACTGTTCCATCTTTCAGGCACATTCTGGCCATTTACCTTGTTGGTGTGTATATTCTGAGGTCCTGGCATGGAAGAGTGAGAATATGATTTAGAAGTCTTCAGAGGCCTACCTCAAAATGTGCATTATAATTCAATTTATATAAGGAGAGGTTACTAGAAGGAAGAATAACAGTCTTCCAACATCTACAAACCCAGCTTCAACTCTGTAAGGCAGAAGGAACAGAGGCAAAAAAAAAAAAAAGCCACAGATGCTAGATTGGGGGCAAGATAATTGCACCTTGACTGACTACACCGGCTGGCTTCCGTGAGATAGGGATTTTAAAGGCAGACAATAGAACAATGATGAGCACGTGCCAGTGGCTGTTTAACTCCCAGTCTAACTGGAAACGAGCTAAAAGCATGGAATGTAACAGCAATGACAAAGTGAAACCCAGCAGTCTCATTATATAAGAAGTCAGATCCCCAAAATTTTTAAAATAGAATTGGTCAATATTAGAGGCTACTTTTGGGAACTGTTTGAGGAAAATAATGTAACTATCACTTATAGTGATTTAAGTTCTTCGGAGGCTTTAACACTTAATTTCTTCACTGATTGTCAAACTACAGAGATAAGATGTGATTTATAAATTTTGTAGAAAATGCTTCTAAAGTTAGGAAACAAAACTTGCATTGACAGTTGTTTCTAACCAGTATGAAGCTTCGCATACATTGCATGACCTAACATATTGTGGAATGTGATTATAAAATACCGATCTAAAAAGAATTAAGATGTGGTAATCTGATCGTCCCATAGAGTTCATAATGAATTATATTTTCACCTTTTTCCCCCTGACTTTTTCTGTTCATTTGTCTCTGCACAATAAAAACTAAGAACAGCTCTGCCTTGAGAATTCAATGAACCTTTTTCAATTTGCAAAAGCTTCTCCACAATAATAAACCCTTACAGAAGAATAACAAAAGAGAACTAATTATCCTTGTGTATATTTGGTAGGATATAAAAAGCTTTTTCAGATCTTTCTGTCATAATGGGTTGCACTGTGAGAAATTATGTTGGAAAGAAAAGGTGTAGTTGAAAACAAATTCTGCTATGTATAAATAGAGCTACTACTTCATAATTCCCCAACATGGCAGTATTTATTACAGAAATCACAGCCGGTCCTGGTGTTGGGGATTTCTTCCTCTAACAAGATGGCCTCTGTACTTGACACCTCCCTTCCTGAGGCCAGGGTGTTTAAAAGTTTCATTCCAGGGTGAACTGACCTATTTTGGGACTGTTATTCAGTGAAAATTTCCTGAAGAAAGCAGAGGGAGTGAATAGAGACGAGCCCATGTATTTTGAGTCTGCATTTCATTTCAGGCATGACACAGACTGTGGAATTGTTTACAGCTGAGACGTGGGAAGGACTTGGGGTTTTTTGGTTCGGTTTTTGTTTTTAAGAAAGTCTTTGCCTTACTGGGGTTTTGACTAAAGCCAAAACTCTCATCTAATTGTCACTTTTAACCCCTTCGCCTCCTGTCCCTTCACCATCACTGCTCGTTGTGATACAGCCTGTAGTGCCGCTGAAAGAATATTCAAGCTCTCAAGCACAGAAGGAACAAAAAGCTTTAGTGTTGTCATTGTCAAAACCTTTCTCATGGATAAAACTAAGCAATAAGGATTTTAAACTCTACCTGTGCAAAAGGTGGATTAGAGGTGTACGCCTGCGTGTGCTTCAAGTGTGTTGTGGTTGTGCTGGGGCTGTCCCCTCGCCTACCTGGGGGGGGTGACGGGAATTGTGCGAGGGTGGAAACCGGACGCAAAGGGAAAACGTTTTGTAGAAGCATTTGTGATATACGTATCACAAATGTATATCACAGTGGCATAATAAACCCACCTCTGTCTCCTGATGATTTGCAGTGCCCAGCAAGTCAGCAGCGCCCTCCGCGGGGACTGGAGTCTTTGTTACCGATGTGTTTCCTGACACTGTTTCATTTTGGTTTGTTTCGCTCCTTGGTGGGGTTGATTAAATTAATTCCAAGGTAGTGGCAGCTCCCTGTTGAACTTCAGAGCCTTTCCGTGTGTCTGTGCGGCACACTGCGCCCGCTCCCCGCTGCTCTGGGTGGCTTTGGCACCGTAAAGGTGCAAACTGAAGGAAGAGCTCTCAGCTCAGCGCAGGGACGGGCTGTGCGAAGGTGAAACGCACTGCGGGTTTTGTCAGCTTTATGGTAATGAAATATAGGATGCTGATTGAAGCCAACGACTGAAAGATCTCCAGACGTTCTCTATTTACCCTTTTGCCAAGATTAAAAATTCTTTACAATTTATATTTGAATGTTTCCTTCAAATTGGAACAATTGTAAATTGCTCAAATGTTCTAACTTTTATAAGTATGGGAGGAAGTTATTCCTAACAGACTGCATTGTTAGAATGTTTGTCCTGACATTCAGTTTATTTTTTGCTTTATTCTAAGTTCCCCTTCTTTTGTTTCGCTAAGCTAAGTATTGTATTATATTGTCTTGGCCCAATTAAAAATACTAATAAACCTTCTAAACTGGATCACAAAAGCACTTGCCCTGTTTTTCAGAGTACTAATAACTCTATGTTGCTTCATTAGTAAAATTACGTTGTTACTGCCCTATACCTTTCCCATCCATGACAGCTGAGAAAATACATCTCCAATATACATGGATGTTCTTTGTTGTCTTCTGCAGTATCTAATTCAGTTTCTGTCATTGGACTAGAGTTTGTTGGGATTCTTATCTCTGAACCTGTCTGGTTTTTGGGTTATTTTTCCCTGGAAGTAATTGTTTGTAGTTCTCTATGCTCAATCTTGTTTGTAGATTTTGTGCCCACATATCTCACTCCTATTAGCTTCTTTGTACTAATTTTGTTGTGTCCTGTGGTGTTTTCAACATTTAGTTTCATCTAAGAACTGATTCAGTATTCAGCGTATCCCTTAGTCCAGTTCATTAATAAAGATGTTAAATCAAAGTGTGACTAACGCTAATCCCTCTGGCACACAGCTGGACGCTGCGCTTCCAACGCAGTGCATTGCCCCTCGGCATTACCCTCTGCGCATGGTCCCTCACCCAGTTTTCAGTCCATGCGATGGCGTATCACATCCCAGCTCCACGGAGTTTGTCCACAGAGCAAGAGTCTTAACAAAAATGATATCAAACATTATCCCTTATTGCTTTGTTCCACCAATGATGAAGTCCATTTTAAAAAATAATCAATTTATCTGATGTCTTGTTCATTAGTCATCACTTCTTTTGATTGCCATTTCATCTTAGTTTTTTCCTAGAACTAGGTTTTTTTCCATATTGTCTATATCTTGTTCCTTTTGTCTATATTTCACTTCTATATTATCCAGCAAGTACTCGCCAAGATTCTTTTCTGTATTTGAAAACCAGAAAGGAAGTATGTGTGTATATATATATATATATATATTTAAGTCTAGTAAAATAGTTCAGAATGCAGAGCAAAATCAGCTAATTTTACAGTAACTTATCTACAGTAATAATCCTGTGTAGAGAAATGAGCAAAGAGAATTAATTCTTCTCGAGTATTTTTCCTGGAAAGACGTTTAAAAGGTGCCTTGCATTTGTTTGCTATCCTCACTAATTCCTTAAGAATTCCTCGAGATATTGAGATGTATATCAGATAGACATGTTTATTTGGTGTTTCCGGGTATGATTTTTTCTTTATTCTTCATTAACGTTTTTGAGTACTTGCCACTCAACTCTTTTCAGATGTTTCCAGTTGTTCTTTCTCCTTAATGCATTTCTACGTGCCAACATTTTATTAATTGCTCAGCGTTATGTTTTTGGTAGCCTGTTACTCATGTGTTGCCATAGTGTCTGTGTTCATTTCTTCGTTTGAAGTCTGATACTTTCTGATCAGAGGCACCGGGCATCATTATACCCTCACATTCCTAATTCTGCCCTCTTGCTGGAATTCTGTACCGTTGGCCTCTCTGTGTTTCTTCTCCACAGAATGGCATTGCTGACAAAACCGAGTCTCTGAGATACGTTTTAAAAATATGTTCCTGAGGAACTGAGGACATGCTGTGAAGGGAGTAGTATAAGTGAAGTAGACCTTACTGCTGGGTCTCTGATTATTTGTATGTAGCCATTAAAGGCAAGATTTTTCCAGAAAGAGAGCCAAAACGATAGGCACCTTAAGAATTGGGCTGGCATTCGAGTGCTTTGTGCAAAGCAACTGCTGTTGGCTTAAATGGCTCGATATTTTCTACTGGGTTTTGTCATGTATTACAGAAAATTTTTCTTTAACTCAACAGTTTCTTTGATTTTGATCTTAGGGTCTCAGAAATATATGTAATCGTGGGAGATGGTGCAGACAGGCAATAACTGTAGTAACATGAGTAATGCTGGTGAGGTTGGCCACCTCTGCAGACAGTTTAAGCCAATCTCAGCCCCCATGCTGGTGGGCTCTGTTGCTAGTAGTTAAGGTTTCTGCAGTCGTACAAACATCACAAACTATCTTTACCTTGGACAAATACTTTTTTTACTGAATTTTATGACAATTTGATTTGGGGTTTTCAGCCTAATTTTGACCACCACCTTTTCTGTGGTAGAATGGTAACCATAGGTATTGCCATTCATGAGAATCTCCTGTGACTGTCTCCCAAAATTCATTGCATTTTTGTCAAGAAAATCTTAATTCCTTCCTTTCCTGTGTTTCTGGCTGTGACCAAAAAGTTTTCATAGTTAAATTTAGTGATTTCTTTCAATATCCTCTTTTAGAAAGTTTGGAGCTATTATTTGAAGATTTGTGAAAGGTGCTGGTTGCAAGCAGATCACCATGTATATCTGTTCAGTGCCTGCTTGACCCGAGTGTCAAAACGGGAAGACAGGAGACAATAGTCCTTGCTGATGCATTAAAATGGTGAGGTTAGATGATGTATCTTCAGCAACACGATGTGAGTAACAAGCCTCAGCATAAGGGCCAGTGCACCTGCCATCGCTGGAGGGCAAAGAAGCAAGTGGTTCCAAAGGGAACTGACCTTTTTCTTTTAGGCATTGAGTCAATCCCATATCCTAAGGCACACATTCTGGTATTATGCTGCACATCAGACTCTGGTGAGAATCTATTAAAAAAACCCATGAAATGACAGTGATGGTGATTTGTGTGTTGTTTTTAATTAAGCCTTTATAGGAAATTATTCTGTAGTTTTGAAAGACGGTTCTTCTCTAATTAAGATAAATTTAATTTAAGTTAAAAATAAAATTATGAAATGTTATTTGTCTGATTTCGCAGCTTGCTGGATACCAAAATGTAAATGACAATATTTATCACTAAGTGGGATTCACAAAAAAACCTGCATCCTTTTAAATAATGTAATGTATAATACAATGTATATCCACTGTCTGCTACCTCAGCTGAATTTACATCTAAGATCTGATTTACAAATAGACAACTTTCTGTTTAATTATTCACCTCATAATAATTGATCTTCCAGAGTTGATCTTATGCTGGAGCATATTTGATCATAAATTCAATGAAAGCAGCCACTATCTTTGTGATGTTTGTCCAGCTAAATCCTTCAGTGAATAAAATAATAAAGATGCCAGCTGTGTTTGTGTTATGATCACTGCTGCAATAGGAAATTGGAATGCATAAAAGCTCTAATTTTTCATGTTGGATTTATGAACTCAGAATTTTACTGCAATGAACTTAAATGGAAAAAATAATTTTTTTAATTCTGTCACATTCTCAGAAGTGTATTGTTTGATTTTTTTTTGTTCCTATTGTTTAGGAATCCAGAATATTTTTAAAATATTGCTATTGTTTGGACCCAAACTTAAAAAATCCAAGGAAATCTTGTAAAAATAGATGACATTTATGCTTTTCTCTCTGACACCATTGCAGGTTAAGAATGGGCCATCATTTTTGCATTGCCTTCTTTGGTTAGATTCTATAGCAATCTTAAAGCTCTGATTACTACTTTGTACTGTTAGCGTGCCTCGAACTAATTTCACTACCCTGACATAAAAATCATACTCCAGATTATTTTTGGCCTTCCTTCAACACTGTGACTTTTGTAGAATAGCATTATATTCCTTTTACTTCTTTCATATTGGATCCATGAAGTGCCCCTGAGTCAGGCTTTATTCTGTGACCATGAGGGCATGAATCTGTCCTGAGATGCTGACAGCCAGTGTTTGGTGGATACCATTTTCTGTCAGATACAACCTGCGTCTGTGCGGCTAACGAAACCAGGGACTGTCACCTGGCCCTGCGGGCATGAGAGAGACCTTAGCTGCAGCTGTGCTAACTAACACTTGGGCATGCATCTTCCTGGGCTTTGTGTGGTCCCTGTGCAGCTGCAATTATTATTTTTGGGGTGTTCAGTATTAGTTTTTAATCCAAAATCTCCACAATAACATAAGATCAATATTGCAGACCATGAGAGTTGCATTTTCTAGCATATTCTAGCATACAGTTGAAGGTATTGGGTTTTTTTGGTGTGGTGTTCTGGTTTGTTTTGGTTTGTGGGTTTTTTTGGTGGTTTGACTCGATGATCTCAAAGGTCCCTTCCAACCGTGAAGATTCTGTGGTTCTGGAAGGTAGTACATTGTACGCCCTTTTTGTAGGAGGCAGGTACCTGCTGCCTTTCGGCATGGATTGTTCCCTGAACGTTTGTCTAGGAGTGGTTTTGGAGAATGCTAGTTGGCACGGGCCAAAATATTCCAGGGGCCAATGTGGACACTCAGTAGTTGAGTGGTCAGTCTCCCTTCCTAGCCCTGCCTAATGCAGCAATGCAGGCTTCACCAGAGATACTCTTGACTATTCCCTGCCCCTTGCACACTTGAGCAAACTCCCAGTGAAGTTTCTCCTCTCTCTGTAATGCTAGCGTTCTTTGAGTGTTTTTTATCTTTCCTATCTCATGCATCCAGACTGCTATATACATTTTACTTTTTTTTTTTCTTTGCAGCTTTTCCAAGATACTTCTTTTCCTTCCCTAACCGACTCCATCACTCAAATCTTGATTATCATAATATACTTCTAATGGCTTCTCCTGACAGCACCTTTCTTCAGATCATATAAAAAGCAAAGAGTAAATTCAGTTTATTTTCTTGTGGATTATTTAGCCCCCCTCCCAACACTGGCTCTTTTACTTCATTGTTTTTGAGCTCGCTCTTATCCTTTTCAAAGTCCTCCATAATTATGCCTCTTCCTCTCTTCCTTCACGGAGCTCTGTATCTGCTCCTACTCCCTATTCTTATGGTAGTCATGCCTTACTCATATTTAGGTCTTCTCCTGTCCCTTAGGTAACTCAGGCAGGCTCAAAGCTGCTGTCCCGCTTTCTGGGAATCGGATGGGTTTGTGCCCAGATAGTGCATTTACCAGTTGTGTGTGGTCCTTTTCTCCAGGCTTCTTGTTCCCAGTTTGGAAGCTGCTGGGACTAATCCTTGTTTGCCTCAAATACCTGTTTTCACAGAAGCTGAATCCACTTAGGCCCTGAAATGGGACCCAGGTGTTTATTTACCCGCCTGTCCTGATTCAGTGGCAACACACATGACCACATGTCACAGAGCTCCGTGGGAAATCTGACCTTTACTGGTCACTATTATACATACACATTTTTTTTTTTATTTCTTAAATCACCTGTGCTGATTTATGTCTAAATAGCAGTAACTCCCTGCTTAGCTGTCTCTTTCATCCTATTTTGACAGGTTCAGTTTTGCAAAAATAGTTGAAGATTGAGTCCGTCCCTACCGCAAGCCAATTTCTGACTGGCAGATAGCGCTGCGTCCTCACACGAGTGTGAGTGCCAGCACTTAAAACCTACACATTGCAGTAATTGATAGCTAAACTATATGAAATGTGTGGTTTGGTCATTCATCTGCAACCTGTTTGTAGTTAAATAGGCATAAACTATTGTGTTAAGTCTGAGCAACTTTTTAAAAAGACACTTCAATACAGGTATGTGTGGATATGTAGTGTTTCACTTTAAAAAAAAAATCATGTTGCTATTTTTCCAAATTGCCTACTAGAGAGAGATCACTGTTTTCTCCTTCTACGGTGATCTCTGTGCTGAAGAAATAATTACCCTCATTTTTTCCCTTGTTCAAGTTCAAAGTGAAATTCAGATTTCTTTTAACAGATTGGCACAAGCATATTTGTCCCTTAACAAGTATTACTGCTGTTGGTATCAGGCATTGGATTTTCAGTCTGCCAGCTTCTCCCTACTGGAAGATGACCTAACATTCCCTTTAGAAAGTATTTATCTCCATAAATGTAAAGAGAAAGAGTGGTGTGCTAAGTCAGGATAGTGAATCTGGAGAGGGAACAGCACCTTCCACACTACAATGTTGCTGTGCATGTGGTTGCCCATCCTATGATCTGTTCTAACATCACCTGAATCGGGTACTTCAGGGTCAGGGAATTGCAGCTGGTTCTGTGTGATATAAGTCTGTCCAAATGTATGAGTGTAATAATAAAGTATTTCTGATTGCATATCTTTGAATATATTGCCCATATGCTCTCATTATAACCATTTTGGTCTCCTCCTCTCAATGTTTACTGGTTCTGCATCATTTCCATGCCAGGTCTTAGCTTAGGAGTGTCATTGCAAAAAGACCAGGATGCCTACTTGTGTGTAATTGCTCGGTCTCATTGGGGTCAGCCAGGTGGCTCACATACGTACAGTCAACTACATGCACATGACTGGGGTCTTCTTCATAGAGCTTTCTGGGCTTGGGGCATTGTCTCTGCCTTCAAATCTCTATCCACCTTTAATGAGCTGTATAAACAGCTCAAAAGTACAAACTACTGCTGTCCATTCCATATCCATAAAAATATATTTTATTAGCTGAGATGTACGCAGTAATAGAACAGATCAGACCCATACGATGTTTTAGGGAGCTGTCGGAGGACAGGACAAGTAGCTGCTTCCAAGTGCTTGATGGATCTGAGGCCTTGGCAAGACGGATTTGGAGGTTAACTGTGATAAATGATCTTTGGCTTCACTGACTAAAGCAAGGTCACCCTTCCTGGGGTGCTGCTTGCGTGCTGCAACCGTGCAGCAAATTCTTGTTGAAGTACTGTGCAAACAGAGCACTTCTTATTTACATCAGAATGAAATTAAGACTTCTCAAACCTGAGATGATAAAATACTGGACAACAAGAGGGCAGAGATTATACAAGGCAGTGCTAATGTTTGTTTACTAGAACTTAGTTCTGTCGTCGTTTTTTTTTTTAGTTTTCAAAAGGCATTAGTCCCAAGAAGGCAGCTGGGTTTTTTCTGTAGTCATTTAATAAGGGAAAACAGGAGAAAGTTTGTTTATTGCCATAGTGGCTGCACCCACTTGACGAATTTGAAATTCAGAGTTTAGTTGTTTTTTCTTTGGAGTAATTTTTGCTTGGATTTCTTTGGAGAAAAAGAATGCAGGATGTTGAGGGTGGGAGGAGGAGAAGCACAGAGCTTTGACTGCATTGTACGTCAAAGGTTTATTGCAGCTGTTTCTATGTTGGGGGGGGGAGGGAAGAGGTTTATTCTCTCCTTTTTTTTGGCTCATGTCCAGCCAGTGAGGAAATAAATATGTGTAGAAAGATTGCTGCGGAATACTAACTCTGCTGCCGTATTTTCTTCCTTTTATCATGCCCCAAGATTCAGTGAAGTTCATATAAATTCACCATGCCTTCTTTTAAAAAGCGTAACAGAAAGGCATTCTTCCTTTAAGAGTCAGACTGTAAAAGGTGATTTTTCTTTCACTCAGTTTGGTTTAAGCCTGTAAAAAGCATTAAGTGAAAAATCTGATATATTTGTTAGGGCATTTATTGCATTACTAACTTATATTTTCAGTTCTCAGTGAGAGGTTTATAGAGAACATAAACCTTGAAGAGTTTTTATTCAGGATTAAAGATATATTTTCCCCATTTTCTGATGAAATAATAGCTCATAAAATGATTGGGGTGTTGGTAATTATTTTTAGCTCTATTTATTTTCTAGGGATATTCTGTTCAACTTGATGAGGTACGCAAAGAAGGCCTTTAGAAAACACTCTCCTTGATCAGACAATTCATGGCCTTTAAAGAATTTCAAAAAAATCAAAAGCTTCTGATTAGATGTCGTCACCATGTTGTTGTTCTTCATTAATTACACTTACAGCAAGCAAAGATCTTCCAGTAAACTATAAATCTAGCATATTCAGTGGTGGTCTGTCGTGTTGTAAGTAATACACTGTATCTTCCATAATGAATAGCTTTAATACTGGGCTAATTGGGATGCTGAAAGAACTAAAATAACTGATTGGTGGTGGCATGTAAAATCAAAAAGAAGTAATTGCTAAATTCTTCCTTTCTAGGGCAAAATGGTAAGGCATGTTCTACTTAGAATTTTTTGGGAAATACTTTTCCTGGGAAATATATCTGTATCAGAGTGAAACTGATGAAAACCAAGTGAAATGGTATTAAATACTTAAGATATTCTTCTAGTTTAAAGAATTAGTTGTGGTTTTAAACAGTAGCAAAACATCATACCCAGCAGTCATGGTGCTTGGAATATCACAGCCTCAGCACTCCCAGGATTTAAGGAGGTTATGTGATCATATCATAGAATCATAGAATGGTTTGGGTTGGAAGGGACCTTAAAGGTCATCGAGTTCCAACCCCCCTGCCCTGGGCAGGGACACCTCCCACTAGAGCAGGTTGCTCAAAGCCCCATCCAGCCT
>JAOXNO010000013.1:24103530-24121575 GCA_028565335.1 Limnodromus scolopaceus
TATGAGGTCTCCCCGGAGCCTTCTCTTCTCCAGGCTGAACAACCCCAGCTCTCTCAGCCTGTCTTCATAGGGGAGGTTCTCTATCCCTCTGATCATCTTCATGGCCCTCTGCTGGACCTGTTCCAACAGTTCCATGTTCCATGTCCTTCCTGTGTTGAGGACTTCAAAGCTGGACACAGAAAGATACTTTCTCAGTAGCTTATAATATGTTATCACTGGACATATTTTGTATATTTGCTGTTTAAATAAGCTTATGTTTCTTCTCTTCAGTGTCTGCCATGCAGGCTCCATAGTTCTTGCTTCATGTGACTCCAGCATATATGATCCTGGCAAAAAGATACCTACTATCAGAGGGAAACCTTATTCTGTATCAAAATGTTATAGAACAAGTCGGGGAAATACCTGCAGAATTGGCAACGGATGGTTCTGGCTCTCCTCCTGCCCGAGGCTCTCGGTGGCTGGCACTGGGTGTCTCTGGAAGGTTTCGTAGCCCAGCGCGTTCGTTCTGAGGCATCAGAGCAAGAGTTGGCCTGTGTGCCTGTCAGGCTGTAGCAGAACTCAGGGTACTCTTAAGTCTGTTGTGTATTGACTGATCCTCTGTAAGCTTAGTATTTAAAGCTTAAATCAGCCAAATTCAATGTATAATTTTGGTGCATTCTGTAAGGGTTCTGCTTCCTGTATGAAACAAATCTTTCAAGTGGGATATTGCAAGCAGTGTTGTGTTGTAGAAAAACAGCATTACATCTGAAATGGACACTAAAACACAACAGATCTAGTGCAGCATCAGAGCGGAATAGGCTCATGTCTAAGTTTTTGTCTTGAGCTACATTCAGCGATGACACATACAAATGATTTGATGATCTAGTCATGACTGAGCTCAGTGGCCGTGACCAGATGTGTGAGAGGGTGTGTGAGAATTGCTGTGAGAGGTTGGAGCACTTCATTGTCTAGGTTAGGTATGGCCAAATGAAGTCTGATGCCTCACGTGACTCATGCATAGTTTAAGTAAGCATCTTATTTCTCTATTCTGAGAAGTTCAGGAGCTGCAGTTGTTGTGGTTTACCTACTGAGTCAGTAGATTCTTTTGAAAATTTACCAAGTATTTAAAAATTGTATACCTAGAGGTAAATCTCTATTAATTAAAATAGAAAAAAACCCAAACAAACCTAGTTGCCTATATTGCTAGAAGCTTCATTTATTACATTTGCATTTTTTCATGAAATGCTATTCACCTTGGCTGCTTTCCAGCTCATGGCATCTGTGCAACTGCCAGGTGAGGATTAGCTCAGACAGGTCAGGGTTGTTGTCACCTTCCCGGAGTGCACTGAGTGAACTTCCCTCCGCAGCTTTCCAAATGGGACTCTGACCGCTTTTACATCTACATTAAAAGCAATGCCAAAGAGTCAAACACTGATACTTTTATCTCTGTTCCATATCTGTTGAATAGTTTTTCAATAGTTTTTCTGCTTTCGTTTTAATAATAAACATTTTGGCTGCCTTTTCAGTCCTTCAACAGCTAAGACTGCTGATGCTGTGATATGGTAATACAGTTAAAAGGGATCAAACCAATTGCTTAATTTCCTGAGGGAGCGTTTCATATGCCCTTACAGAAATGGTGGAGATCTGCCAACTCTGGCGTGAGCACAGAGCAAGGAGAGGTGTGGGAGCAGTCGAACCTCGTCAGTGCGGGCCGTGCCCAGCCCAGCTCCTCGGGGAGCGCCGCGCGGGATGTTGCCCCAGTGTGGCAGGCTCGCCTCTAGTGAGAGACGGAGCTAGGAGAGTGCGGTTACACCAGTGCCGTGGGGGCCTGGAGACCTTTCTCTCCTGCCTTGCATGTGTAGAGGGGCTCAGTGGTTCTGTGTCTAAACTGCCTCCATTTGGGAAGAGCAAGAGGGGCAGTGGACGTTGGAGACATGCCTCTCCTGAAGAACGAGCCCAGCCCAGCCCAGCGTTAGGGCTGCTGTTGGCAGCCCCACGCTGGTGTGGTGGATGGTCCCAACCCTGAAATGTGGTTCCACTGGCTCTGTTTGTAATGTTTACTGTGTAGTTTGGCTGGAAGTACCTCTGTGCTGTGTTGTAGAACAAATTCTGTATTTTGTGATTGATCAGCAACAAGTCAGTGAGCCTTCAGAAGCTTTTGTCTCTCTTTGTTCAGTTTAGTGCTCAGTACCCTCGGTGTAAAACACTGAGAAAATTAATAATATCTTTACTCCATCAGATTCTTGTCTTGAGGTGCTGCTTTTTGTCTTCATCTGTATCAAAAGCTGAAAGCATTGTATCAAAATGTGCTGTCGCTTGTTGTAGTAGTTTCATGATGGCTAAATAATCTCTGCAGCAGCTCCATGGAGGCACCCCAGGCGCACAGCCCCTGCACCCTGGCACTGGCACGTCAGGTCTTTGAAGGCGGTAGGTGTTCTCGGCATGGCTGTAACAACAGAAAAGCCTGTTGATGTTTAGTAAAAAGGAAATGTTACTTAAGGTAGGCCCTGCTTGGGTTTGTGTGCAGAGAAGCTGCTGCTGGTAGGGTTGCACGCATATTCAGAAGTACAATATTATCAAGGCGTGTGAGCGCATTTCCGTGTCAGCTGGTCAGAAGGTAATGAATTGGCATAGAATCATTAACTGTAATACGTGGTGTTGGCACAGTTTTGTGTCAGAACTCATGAGAGGCCTAAAGCCCGGGATGAGGGGGAAAGGCTGCTGGCCTCAAGCAGAGCTGGGTGAAAATGAGGAATGTGGCCCTCGTGGTTGTGTGATGGTAGGTGAGATACCACAGGGACACTGCAGGGACCTTGCTGATGGGACTGTGGCATCCTCTGTGAAATGACCTGCGAGGATTACCATGTGGCCTGTCTGATCTGCACCAAGATGTGAATTTTTTTGTTAATTTTCTTCTTGCCATTAATCTTTAAACTCTTGCTAAGTGGAGTTATTGTTCAGGTTAACTGTGGTTTTGTCTTTAAGCACTTCACGTTACAAGGGATTACTTAGAATAAAGAAGCAGAGCTGAGCTTTCCAAGGGGAATTAGGTGCCTCACTCCCCCAGGCCATGCTGTAAACACCAGTCAAGAACTGAATTAATGATACACTGCGAGAGTCATATCTTCACATGAAAAATATGCACACTAAATGATTTTTGCTTTGGGAAGTATTTATATCATGCTGTTAGGAGTATATAGACAGCATGTTATCTCCATTTGTTTTAATGCCCATTTGCCTTAATTATTAATGTGAACTTGAGCTGTCTCCTTCATTGCATTTAAAAGCAAATCACCCCAAGTTCAGAAGTTCACTGCACATGCCCAAAACTTTTTTTTTCTCAAGAGCTTAAACCAAACCTCAGTGATCTTAGTCATGTTCTGCTTGACCAAATACTGACCTTCCTCTGCAGTAGGAAGACATTTAAACCTGTTTTCTAAAATTAAATCAAATTCTTGTAATCCAATGAGATTTACAGCTGCTCAAGTCTAGTCAGATTCATGTATGTTTAAAGTGAGACAGGTTCATACGGTATTTGTTTTTCTTGAGCTGAGGTCATATATAGCAGTTGAGATTAAGTTAAAAATCAATGGGTTTCACAAATGTCATGAGAGTAGGCCTGAAAAATATTTCCAATATTTCTCAGAACGATAGCTACATATTATTTAATACTCATTGCCAAAGGTTTCTCTCTATTCTGCTGTATGCCACATTTTCTGAAAGTATGTATGCTGTCATGGCTAGTAACTATTTCCCAGTGATGAGTGTGACAGTAAGTGAAGTGTGGATATTGAGACTTGCCATATCATGCATGCCAAGTTCCTATGTAGCCCAACTGTTGTGAGACAAACCGTGCTATTATGCTTTAGACACAAAGCCATATTGTATGAAATTCCATCCTGTCACATACAAAGGGAGGTGTATTTAAAAATAAAATCGGTTTTTTTGTTTACTTTTTTGTATATATTCTGTACTTAACTACTGAAGCCCTCAGAAAATTCAGCCTTTGTCCCTATTGAGTAATCATGTTTCAAACTTAAATCAGACAAATCGTTAATGTTTTAAGGAAGAGATTTTAAAGAGACTATTGGCAAAAGAAAAAAAAAAAAAGGAAACAAACAAAAACAAAGGTTTCAATATTCCAGACCACTGAGGTTATGCATTAAATGGCTTTCTCCGAAGAATTCTGATGTAGTAGATGTCATTTAAATACGTGATCATACAGTCCATTTTTCATAAGTAAAAGAATAGCTTGTCCTTAAACAAAGCAGTAAAATTAGTCATGCATTCCACCAAGACATCAGTTTTAGGACTAACGATCTTAGGAGTCCACATGCATATGCCTTCTGCAGTGTCCACTGCTTTCCAGAAGCGACCTTCACAGAAGACATGGGTTTTGGAGAAGAATTTTTTCATTGCTGTGCAAAGCTCCGTAAACAAAGTTACATCTTTGATGTAGAACTTTAAAGATACAGCTGAGGCTAGCTAAAAGGGATTATTTGATCCATGAGTTACTTGGATGATCTTCTTCAGCCTGTATTTCACAGGAGGTGAGACTTGATCGTTATGGTCCCTTCTGAGTTTAAAATCTATAAATGCTTGGGAACATAATACTAATAATGCAGCAACTGGAATCTTCAAAGCACTATAGAAACAACTAACACCACCACCCTCCCCTCAGCACTACTTGGAATGTTATCAGGGCAGGTAAATGCAATAATTATAGGAGACTGAACTATTTTTGCAGACTGTCTTTTTTCTATTTATTAATGATAAAACCGTTTCTAATTTTGACTGATTTATTCACAATTATTTCATTAATTGATGTGACTGTGTTGCAACCCTAGATATTTTTGTTGGGTCTATATTGTATTTATGTATATCTGCTGATTATTTGATCCTTATCTTAGGCTTCCTGATAGATCTCAGTGAACCGGTATCTTCTTTGTTCCTCAACTGGGATGGTGACTTTGGCTTCTTAAACTGTTCCTACTCAAAATATTTTCACTTTATATTAGTTAATCTGATTTTCTTGCCAAAAAAAAAAAAAAAAAAAAAGATGCTAGCAGTATTCCAGGCAGGTTGGTCACCATTAATACAGTCAAAATGTTGGCACTACTCTCTTCAACAGCACTGAGGAACTAGGGTGTCATCGTCCATAATTTCACCTGCAATTCAGAATTCATTAATGTTTGGATGTTCTTTTCTTTTGCTTTGCCATACTTAATTGTCATCTTCACTATATGTACGGATCAGTTACGGAATGGTACAATACTTATATTGGAGAGTAATATTTCACTACTTATTTAAGTGAGCTCATTTTTCTGACTTAACAGTAGCTTTCATTCAAGACAGAGCAAGTTTACTATGGCTCCTAAAAATGATGCAGCCACCTCTGTGGGGAAAAAATACATTGATGAAATGATTTGCCAGGACCTCTGACCAAATAATTGATGCAGGTGGGATTGGGACACAAAACAGCCCTCGTAGACTCAATAAGATCACCAGTCCATGGGAACTTCGGGTGTGTAGAAGAATTAAGACCAATTCTCCCTTTCCTTTCTTTGTTAAGAATAGCCTTTTCTCCTGGTATTTTTGCTGCTTTCTGTAATGAACTTTCCTGTAATTTAAAAAAAAATTTGAATTAAACAATTTCTACAATCTAGTAGTTTAAGGAATCTGGAATTAATCTTCTCGTGGAATCTATAGGCAGTGACTGGTTCATTCAAGATGCCTTTGTTTTGTCATGAATTGAAAATGAAAACAGAAAACTTATGCCTGCCAGAAACACTAAAATTTAATATCTGTTTAACCTAGAATAACAATTCCAAATCCTAATCCTGGGGATTCTGTAAGAGTATGGCTAAGAAGAACTAATGTCCTGATGCGTTCAGCACTTCTGGACCATTCATCCCTGGGTAATTCCTGGACAAATACCGTGCCTGTTCTTAAAAAGAGATCAGATGGGCACAGTATTAAAAATATCCTATCTAGCGTGTACAGTTTCTAGAAATTAAAAAGCCAGTCACATGTTTTTTGAATCATTAAAAATACCAGAATGCCATACATACACCCGCACATAGTTTAGCAGAGATGCTTTTGACTTTAAAATATATTTTTTTTCACACTGAGTGTTGTGTGGGCATGGGCAAAAAGCTGTGAAAGTTATGTCTATGGCATTTGTGAATGACAAAGTTTTCACTATAATAACTTACTTTTTCATTTAGTGTTTTCAGTGTTATCTGTTCTTTGTTGCAGAGACAGTTTTCACTTGTGCATATATCCTTATAAATTATGCCATGTCAGCCCAATATTAAGTATGTGAAAATAAAAGAGTAACTCTGTAAAATCCACCTTCCTTGAATGGCTTTCCAGAAAGATATCTTGAGCTGAACAAAAATGAACATTTGCATGAAACATTCTGTAGGATTATTGATTTTAGAGGATAACACCATCTTTTTCAAATAGTGTGGTATTTTGGACTGCAGTCTATACTGTCTGTTTTGGGAAACTATGGTATGGAAAAATAGGAGACCTTCTGTACACTTCAGCATTTTTACCTGACAAAAGATCTTTACTGAGCAAAGGCGTGGTTGAATTTAAAAAGTTACCTACTAATGATAGCAACATGATCTCTACAGTATTCAGCACCTCTTTTCCAACTGCATATTACAGTAAGTTTGGTGACTTTGGAAATTTAGGAGGCAGCTGTAGGTTACTAGACACAAGCACATCTTGCTGATTACCATTTTGCTCCTTCCCTTCAGAATCTGTTATTTTTTAGTTCGTATTTTCTTATAATATTCCCAAGCATATAGCTCCTAGTAAAACAATACGTTTTCTCAGACGACCCTAGGTATCTTAGAAAAGATAATTCACTTACAATTTAATGCTTGCATTGCATTAACACCTGTGAAGCATCAGCCCCCTGCTGTGTGAACATATGAAAAAATAAGAAGTCAGTAGTTCTGAAAAGACAAATGTCTTTATGATGCATATGTTGTGTGTTACATGTCATTGGATTTTAAAATTTGATACTTCGCAAAGTTTTGTGAATATTGCTGTTACTTTAAGCTTGGATTTCATGGGTTTAAGATAGCAATAACCATTTTTTTTCAGCACTGTAAATTTTCGGTCTGTCAGTACATTCAATAAAATGTAAATGGAAGAATCAAAGAAGTTGCTTTCAAGATGCTGTTGCTCACGATGCTTTAGCATACTAGGCAGGGCATATGTGATATGGTGCATTTTATGCTTTGTATTTGTAAAAGATATATATGAATTCTGAGCTATCAATCCAGAAGTAATTCATTGACTCCCTAACCTGAGGAATGTCTTTCCTGGTAGAGCTCCCAAACAGACTTTGTCTTTATCCTGGCTAGCAAGACTTGGTTTCAGCTGTGCTGACTGTAGATGGAATTGGTAAACAGAATAATGAGATTGTTTTTCAGAAAAACCTTCTTGTTTGTGTTTCAGGCTGAGCTATGTGAATCATGCGGAAGATCTAGCCTCTAAACTACTGCAGTGTTTTCCAAAGAACAGATTATCAGCACAGGCAGCCCTGAGCCATGAGTATTTCAGTGATCTGCCCCCACGGCTATGGGAGTTAACTGATAGTGAGTATAAACGCCTCTGAATCGATTAAAAACAAAGATGCTAGTTCATACAGATGCATGTGTGTATGCTAACCCTCATGCAGATGGCTTCATGGCCATACACAGCCACACACAAAAGTATTTGAGTGCAATTATATAGTTTGAAATTACATAGTTAGCTTGACACAGAAAAAAATTGATTCTTTTTTCTTTTTTTGCTATCTCTGCTCTGCAGTCTGCAGCTAGCTATCTTTGTATTTGATTATGTGTGCAGCCAAGAGAATTATCTGAATTGTCATAAAGCAAAAGGAAAAATACAATTTACATATTTAGTGCTTTTCACTTTATAACATACAGTACTTCTTAACTAGCTGCAGCATACAGGATAAAAATCCAGCTGTGTTTGATTCATAGAATCTCTGTTATAACAGTAACCTTTAAGAATGGACTTAGCATTCAGGAGTCTGAGAAACACAAAGTAGGCAGTCGGTTAATTTGCTGAATTAGACTGTGTAAGATTAATATTATTAACTAAGAATGCTTTTGGTATTTAGATGTATTTACATACATCTTTTTATTTCTTTCATTAAACAAAATGCATTCCAGTTCACTTGGCAAAAATGTTCCTATCATCATGTATGCAGGTGTCTCTTTAATAATTGTAAATCATTTATATCATACTTGTCCATATATCTTTCCAGTGTTAAAAGCACGCTACTGTTTCTTCTAGGGAAAATTATTATCGTGCATGATATTTTTGATTCAGATTCTGTTATTAAAAATAGATTTCAGAGGGGAATAACAATCAGCATTTTGCTTTAACTCAATGTGGTGAAGAGAAGCATGCTGGCATTAGAACAGTGTATGCTATTTTCAGCTTTCAAGCATACATCCATTAGCAAAAGATCTAAATCCAGTACTTTGAGGCAAAAAGTTCAGAAATGCAACAATGGCACATGTCTGTGTAACTATGGCTGATTTGTCTACTTACAAAAATGGAGCTCACCTTCTGAATATGAATACAAAATTTTGTTTACAATTTTGCTTTAGATTTTGTTTACATCAGTGTCAGTACAAAAACTTCCATCTTCCAAAAGTTCGTAATTTCCTTTCCCAGCAGCTGGAATAGTTGTATTTTGCACTGGTTCTGTGGCCTGGCTGCCCTACTCCCTACTCTGCTCTGAAGAGCACTCTCACATTTGTAGAATATGAACATTAAAACCAAACTAGGACCACTAATTTTTATCCATCGCTGTCTCTGTCAGAGACCATGTCCTTCCTCTGCATTTGTCTGATGCCCAGTTTACTCCTCTGCCATGCTATCCCACTAATCAGTTTGCTGACTGCAGTACTTTATAAGCTACAAATTCAAAGGAGGTAGCGTAAATTAAGGCTGTCTTTGCTGAAAGTGATGCAAAGAGATTAATTTCTTCAGAACTAATGAAACATCAAGAATGCCTTTTTGCACTAAATGGAAAACAAAAATCACTCTGCAGTGGTGACATCTCAATCCTTCTGACTGTGTGATTTGGTCTAGCCAGGATTTTGAATTCTGAATTCTGCAGTAGTACTTTTCTGTTAATATGGACTTATTACCCACTTGCCACTTAGTTTATCAGTCAGTGGTTAAATCCAGTTCTATCAGGGAAGTAAATGCCTACACATTATCACTCTGCAGCAGGCTGCCAACAGAGACAGTCTTGTCCTAGTCATTAACAAGCACAATGTATGCAGAACACCAGAGGGGAATTAAAACCACAAAAAATACCTCAGGGTGGTATTTTTAATATGAGAATTTAATTTGTAATTTCACAGATTAAGAATTTTGGCTGCATTAATCCTTTTATCAGCTCACAGCAGGTTATTTGCAGAAGCATAACCATAAGGCGATATTCATTGGCAGAAACACGTCTTTGCATAACGTTAAACATCAGGAGCAGTGAAACCTTTTGAAGGGGGGAGAATAAAAATGAAAAATCATTATATTTTAAAGCAAGGTTCTTCTAAATGCCTCCAGTAAAATTTTGAGTTACAGAAAGACTGTTTCTGTGTCTAGCAGATAATAATTATGAAGCATAAATACAGATGCAAGAAAGGACAATCCCAGTATCAAACACTACAATCATTTCTATTTAGTACGACTTGGATATACTTATAAACATATTTACAAAACAAAGAAGTCATATACTTTGGAGAGTTGGGAAAATGTTTGCTTTGTAGTGAAATTACCATTTTTTGTGATTCTAGTTCTCTGGGTTAATATTTTATATTGGGAAAGACTTGCTATTGATAATTAATGAAATGTAGGTATAAATACATTGAGATTTTATGCACAACAGAAGTGCATGTACACACAGAATCTACTGTCTCCTAATCAAGACACCACTGCAATTTTACATGATGTATTCACCATGAACTATGTTTTGTACTCCTAATGCTGAATTGCACAGTTGGTGATTTAGCACTAAAATCCAAGGAAGGACTCTCGGGTGAGGAGGAAGAAAGAGAGAGAGGGAAAAAATCAGTGAAATGATTTTCCATCAGAAAATATTGTTTCTTTGGAATCACAGTATTTCATATAAGTATGGTGACTGCTTACATTGAGAAAGTCAAAAAGAAGTGTTTCACTTTCTCTTCTTGTTTTGACTTCAGTACTATGATTTATATTCCATGTAATATATTGCAGGATAACATTTTGATCTTGTATTTTATTTTTAAAATGTGTGCAAAATAAGTTTCTGTGAGATGCAAAATTTTTATTTTTTTTTTTTTGGTGTTTCAAGTCAAGGCATCATTTCAATTGAGTTAGAAGTTCAGTTTCCAGATGAGGTATGTCTACCATCTAGCCACTTTGATTTTTTAAAAATATTACATTAAAAAGTTGAGTTGTGCAATTCTGCAAAAAAAATATTGTCCAGGAATACCATGCAGTTGATGAAGAAACACAGCCTTCATTCATCTTAGACTGGAGCAGTAATCTGTAGGCTAACTGCTTTTAGTAAATAAGTGTACTGCTTGTTTTCTATTGAAGAAAGAAAAAACAGTCCTCCTCCTTTTCTACTTTCATATTCGAGAGCTCATATTGATTTATTTTCATAAAATATATGTTTGCATAGAATGTATGTTTATAAGGGTAGCAGAATATTGAATGCAAGTTGAGATGTCAAAAATATAGTGGGAAGATCTTGCGGATAAAACAATAGCTAGGTCTTTAAAATGCATAAAAATGAAAGTGTGGCTCCAAAAACTACACCTGTGCTAGTTGTTTGTGTGAAAACAAAGAAAACTGTTCCTGCCCTGATCAGTTCTTTAAACAGACAGTCTATTAACATTTGCTCGTGCAATCATGCAGTGGCAGGTCTCCGAGGATATTTTCATGTGGACATTTGTTCTTAGAAGGTATTAAAAGTCAGTGATTTTTCCCCACCAGTGTGAGGTATCCTAAGTAAACATGAGTTCTTATATCATGAATGTATGAGTCCTTAACCATTTTCAGTTTGATGCCTGTGATTAATGCATCAAGTTTACTAATAAATAGTTGCCTGGTGTTGTGTGGAACTCTTCAAGGTTTTTCTAGCTCATGCAGAAGGGGGTTGCTTTATGTAAAATCTTTTTGAGTTGTTGGGATATTTTTAAGAAGCCTAGTTGTCTTTAATAGTTAATAAAATGAAGTAAAATGAAATATGGCAGTTCAACTGGCATCAGTAGTTTGAAGATGTAATGCGTGATGTCTAATTATTGAAAAATCTTGCTGCATTTTTTCACATTCCTATTTATTTCTAAATGCCGTTAGAGAGGAAATTTTAAAATGGAAAATATTAATTATATAGCAGTGTAAGGACAAAAAAACGACACACACTGGAAAAAGGGTTTTTTTAGATGTATGCAACTGAGAATGTTGGCATCCTACAGCTTCCATCATCATGTATGCAGGTTCTTTCCAGTGGGAATAGGGGGTATATGTAAAATCTGTATATATTTACTCAGTGTTGTATTTGCCATATATATTAACTAGTTATTTTTAAGTTACTGCTTTTGCAGAAAAAATCAAAGTTTCTGATCTGCCACTCTTTTTTGCAGTGTCTTCTATTTTTACTGTACCGAATGTAAAATTACAGACAGAGACTGGAGAAAGCATGAGAGTCTTTGGAAAAAACAATAGTTATGGCAAAGGTGTATCAAACAGCAAACATTGAAGAATACGATGTTCACAACTGATAATGCAGGTAAGACATGATTACTGGAAGGTATATCTTTGAAAAAACTCTTTATTTTAGTTCTCTCTAGAGAAACAAAACATAAATTTCAACTGCATTTTTCTTAAATTGCTCATGGTCAGGTAGATGATCTGTTTTTGCAGTGTACAGGGTCAGTATAAGTGTAAGTACCTGACTTTGTAGGCAGGCTCAGTGTCACTGACAGGTTGAAAATGTTGCAGAAGTTAGTGCCAGCCGATTAAACACTAGGTTGCCTTTAATTTGGACTGATTGGTTTTTTCCCCTGGTGAGATAAAATATCTGTTGTCAGTTCTGTTGTTAAACTTTGGGGCACAGACAAATATGATTAATTTAGTAGGTTTGGTAGCGTTGATAGTAGAAGGATGTTCTTGATGGAGACAAAGGTGCTGCCATGTTAATGAATTTGATCTATATCACTGGATTTCATCTATATCACTGGATCTACTAGAACTGGTTTTGTTCTTGGATGACTTTCATTCAATACCCCATCTTTTTAACCCTAGTTATTCAGCAGTGAAATAGTGTGTAATGTGACTTCAGGTATTCTAAGAGTAGAACAGAACCTGGGAAGAGCAGGTGAGTAGAGAGGCTACTTCATGACTTAAAGTAAGGGAATGGTGGTTGTTGTATCACGGCATTAACTCTCTTCTGACCATATGCATCACCCCAGTGTTTGTTCAGTAGGATTTACCACTTGACAGACTCTTCCAGATTAGCAGTATCCTCTTAGATAGCTGATTTGCTTATTGTACTTCTGTAAGTAGTTTCATACTCATAGTTTTTGACAAAATACCCAAAGTGCAGATTAATTTCATTCAAAAACCTAGGCATGCCTTTTTTTTCCTGAAGTCACGGTTGCTTTTGCACGTTGAGTCCGTTATAGCAGCTTGTTATGGAGGTTCTAGGAGTTGAGAAAATGCACACGCTGCTCGTGTACCTATTCAAAGAGACAGTATGATATATGTAGTTGATATTCTCATTGTCTGTCTTTAGCTAAGTCTGCTTGTTAGAGTATCAGATACAACTTTTTCTAATGAATTATATTCAGTTTTACTCTTGTATGTTTATGTGCAATATTTTTTTAACCCTGTAATGTTAAGGAGGCTGTTTCCCTGACAGGCAGCAACTACTGAAACACTGAAATGAATAGATTTTGGTCTTGACAGCCTGCCCCAATTTTTGCACATGCTCTTCGCCAGCAAACCATTTAAGATTTTCTAATGTCAGAAATGAGGCTGCCTCAGAGCAGTCTGTTTACATCTTTATTGACAAGCTAATCCCTACTTTTTCCTGGGGCTGTGTCCCTGCAGACATTTCTCCAGCCTTGTCTGTTCTAAAGTGACATATCATCCATCTAAAGTAAATTTAGAACGTGCCCATCTGTGCTAAAGACCTTTTCTTTCTAAGCTTGTGTACAGAATCTCAATTCTCGTGTACAGAATCTCCTTTCTGTTGCTTCCAAACAAATGTAATTTTCATTTATACAATATGCAATAGAAAGTTTGTATTTGCAAAAGAGCATGTAAAATATCACAAAAGAGCACTGTTTGATCATTCTTACTGAATATCTATTTAAACAGATACAGATGACTTTTTTAAATGTTACATGTAAGCAGAGAGACCCATGTGTACCTTTGATATAATGGCTGTACAGTTGTGGCTACTCAACCAGAGCTTTAATACAGAATAGCACCTTTCACTGGGTAAGATCTGGAGGCACTTAACAAATGTTGTGACGTGCATACATTATTGATTACCGTTTTCCATTATGGCTTGGGATTTTGTTGTACTATGTGCTTACAGTGCAATAAAATATCAGTTGTTGGTACTAGTATTTGACTTATATTATAAGATGGGGAGCAGCAGCACCAAACAAAAGTCCTCTTACTTCTACAATGTAGAGAACTGACGATCGATGAGTTTAAACTAGAATGGCATGGGAGGCAAAAGAAATACAGACCTTGGGTGATGAATTGTTAGGATGAGTGGAAACCTTTAAAAGGATGAGACCACCAAGCAAGAGGAAGTAAGAGTGGTATGGAGAGTGAAAGGAGGTGGGGGAAAGAAGACTGCAGTTTTGATAATGTGAAAAGGAGGTTTGGGGAAGGCTTAATCGGAATAGCAGGTGGCTGTGATTTTAAGCAGTAGAGTGGTGTCTGGCAGGTAGGATGTTCAATCAGTAAAACAGATGAGTTAGGACATGAGTGAGTTCTAGCAGAGGACTTACCCTGCAGTAAGCAGGGTAGTAGCATTAAGGAATGGGTATTTATTATGAGATATTCAGTTAAAGTCTCCATTCACAAGGCTCCATGAAGCAAAAAGGTGCGTGAAAAGCAAAAGGAAAGATGACAGTAGCTCTCCAGGGCCATGAAGTTAACAGGTAAGCGAGATGAGTAGAGTTAGAGGGGTGGAAGAAAGCAGAACTGGCTGTTAAATTGTCAGTGAGAATGGTCGCATAATATCACAGCTGGTGCGGATAAAGGAAAATTAAAAGGTGCCAGTATTGCAAGGAATTAGATCAGATTATGAAAAAAATAGAGGCAAACAAATACTTATAGCTTGTCTCCTAGACAAGGCAGGTACATATGTGTTTTACCCATCTTCTTGTATTGACCTTATGGGTATATAGGGGTTGGAATTTTGAAGTATTCCAATATATATCAGGAAGCTGTGAAAGAGAAAAACTTGCAGATAGTTGCTCTCTGATTCCTCTGGGGGGGTGTTTCTATTTTTTATGTATTTTATATATTTTTATACATCTATACATTATGAAGGAATTTATTAGAAGACATGCACACAAAAAAAAACCAAACGAAAAAACCACCTTCAACCTCCTCCAGAACGTTGATGGTGTGGAAAGAAATTCCTTTTTTCAGGGTAGAATAGGAAGTAAAATTGAGAAGGCCAACAAAAAAGCTCTCTGAAATCTTGATGTGATAATTTGACAAATTATGGCCTCCTGTTTTCTCTCCACACATTTGCTAGAAGTTAATAGTGCACCCACTGCTTTAAATTCACCTTTCTTTAGGGTTTGGAAAACAAAGGGGTAGGGCTTTCCCAGGGATGGCTGCGATATGAGCAAACATCATCATCTGCCAGCACTGGAAACAGTAATGTCTGGCAGGTTGGTGAAGGAGAGGAGCTAAAGGCAGTAACTTCGTAAATGGCTCCATCATCATTTGTTAGAGCTCACCTGCTGTCCTCAGAAATAGCTGCAAGGAGCAACTGAAGAAACTGGTGCATCCCTGAGAATTCATACTGTCTAAAACATTGTAGTCCTTCAGATGCCTGTCTGCAGCACAGTTGCTTACAAATCCAAAAACCTGCTTGAAATAGCAGGAACCTAGGAGGTATTTCTGAAAACCTAGATAAGCCCTGTCAGACACAGGCTACTGATAGGGTCCTTGTGAACTACACTGTGTCGTTGTCATGGACTCCAGGAGAGAGAAAACATGTTATTTCAATGCCCACAAGGAAAGAGCTGACATTTGAAGTTACCAAGGTCTTTTTGAGACTGCTCCCTACTGGAGAAAATTAACAAATATGTGGTAATGAGCTCCATTCCACAAAGAAGAATCCGTTAACTGTGAATTAGGTGGGACCTTTGGGCGAGAAAGAAAAGATATATTTTGGCCATATCCAAGCATCTTTAAAGCTTTGTGATAAAGGAAAACATTTTTATTTTGTGCCTGATGGTTTTCAATGGTATTTTGTTTCCCCGTGGGCAGGAAGCACCTTTGTGTAAGCATCCCCCATTCCTCACTGCTACACATAGTGTTGAGATATGTTGTATATATTGTATTCACCCATCTCTGCAGATATTTTATTGAGGCATGAATGGACCATAAGAAACTCTAGAGCTGCTTTTTCCTTTGGCCAGTGGAATACGTGGGTGGACCTTGTTCTTCACTGGAGAAGGATGAGTCAAATTGTAATTGAAAAGACAAGGCATTACCTGATATCAGATAGCACACAATGTCTTCTTGTGGTGATTAATAATCCCCAGTTCCCATTGGTGGACCAGAGACACGAGATGTGCTTTAGCCTATTGTCTGCTTCGCGGAGCTGTCAGGGACAGCTTCATTCAGGATGGTAACACCATATGCTTTTAAAGCATTTAACCTGTATTACCATAATGAGATCCCATGGCTTTCTAAATCTCTTTGACAATTCACTGGAGCAAAACAAAAAGTGGTCTTTATTTGTATTGCTTCACCACATGCACGTGCACCCAAGCAATCCTGAATTTCAATTGCAGGATGCTGAGTTCTTTCTTCTGTGTCCTTTTAAGGCAGCAACTGCCACCAGCCCAGCCAATGGAAGGGATGATGGCGTCATTCAGGTCAGCTCAGCTATGTAAAACAGAATAAAGCTGAAGAGGTGACACTTACCACTATAATGGCAAAAAGTGCTAGTTACTGATTTGGATGCTGCTTACAAAGGATGTTCAGCAGCACAGAATTGTTATGTAAAATTACCTTTTTCTCTTTGCTAGCCAGAGAGTTACTGCATCCCCATCCAAATAATTTCAACTTCGTTTGTCATCTTCAGTTTTACATTTACAACTCGTGTAAGAGTGCCTCTTCAGCACTGCTACGTGGGAATGTAATTTTTGCCTGCTTTGCCCTTGTAGAGCCGCAGGGAAGCTATAGTCCAGCAGTGTATGTGTCCAGCAGCCAGTACTGAAAAGTCATTCTCATTCACTACTCCCCTGCATTTACTCTGTCCTGGATATCCCAGTGTTGCTGAACCTGGGGTGGAAAACCATAGACTGTGCTTCTAAGTCTTCATCTCTCCAGCTTCAGGGGATAAAACTGTAGTAAATCCAGAGGTCTGCATAAAAGGAAATTCTGGGCTGAGTTACTGTATGTCAGCCAGATTTTGTCATTGTTGATTTAATCTAAAGGTGAAAGTAGCCAGTAGTGCTTTACAGGTGTGCGATCTTGAAATTCACTATAAACCCCACTTCGGAGAGAAGAGCAGAGTTATTAACTGCACAGCAGTTAAGAGTTTCATTTTTTAAATACACTTCTTGTTTTTTAATAGATGTGTACAAACAGACATTGTGTTGCTCCAGTTGAAAAGATGGAGGCCTAAGCCCTGAAGATGGGTGGTTTAAATTTCTCATGCATCTTTTAGTGCCAGACAATGTCTATACATGAATGTTGAGGGTCAGTTTAATTATTTAACTAATACTGGATTTGCATAAATTGCCTTTCGTGAAAAGGCTAATAAGATGCAGTTCTAGTGGGCAGCTGAAAGCAATTTGGATGTGAGTCCAGTAATGACAGCACTAAACAGAATTGAAATTGTAACATCAATTTGGAAAATGTTAAATTAGTATTAAACTGTGAAAGATAACTGCAGGATCCAAGATATTTCGTGGCTCTCTAATACTTTTAGTGCTATTATTTTCGTATGTTAACAACATAATGGTTTTATGAGACTGTTCCAGCTGTGCTTGACGTAATATCAAAGAATAAGATCACCACACTGATAGAATACGCCCTAAATTTAACACACAAGACAAAAACTCCAGGCATTGGACTACACTCTCTTGTTGATAGCTAAGAATTTATTATCTTGTTCCTAAAGACTAAAATAAGTTATAGACTGAATTTTGCCATATTCAACCAATTCAATCATAAAAAAAGTCCACTGGATTCAGTAGACTATACACAGAGGGTGAAATGGACTGAGCAAAGAGTTGGTCAGTGAGAGGTTATTTTCATATAAAACCCCCATCTCCCTTAAGCGACACGTGGTGACTGAGGGTGGAGTAACCATCCATACAGGTGTCCATCAGGGATAGAATCATACAACGGTTTGGGTTGGAAGATCATTGAGTTCCAACCTCCCTGCCCTGATCAGTGACACCTTCCACCAGACCAGGTTGCTCAAAGCCTCATCCAACCTGGTCTTGAACACTCCCGGGGATGGGGGGGATCCACAACTTCTCTGGGCAACCAGTTCCAGTGCCTCACCACACTCACAGTAAAGAATTTCTTCCTAATATCTAATCTAAATCTACCCTTTCTCCCAGTCCCCGTCGTCCTATTGCTACACTCCCTGATAAAGAGTCCCTCCCCATCTCTCCTGTAGGCCACCTTTAGGTACTGGAAGTCATAAGGTCTCTGCAGAGTCTTCTTTTCTCCGGGCTGAACAACCCCAGCTCTCTCAGCCTGTCTTCATAGGAGAGGTGCTCCAGCCCTCTGATCATCTTTGTGGCCCTC
>JAOXNO010000013.1:24131776-24144386 GCA_028565335.1 Limnodromus scolopaceus
TCTCTTCTCCAGGCTGAACAACCCCAGCTCTCTCAGCCTGTCCTCATAGCAGAGGTGCTCCAGCCCTCTGATCATCTCTAAGTCCCATACTTTCTGAAAGGCAACAGAATTCCAGCAGATGCAAAGTCAGTGAACAGGGAGTGCTGTCGGCCCTTCATTCATTTAACCCAAACCAGAAAACAGCTAAGGGCAGACATGAGGACATATTTTGCCTTTTAAGGTAAATAATCCAGCTTCCCAAGGCTTTCCATCCCAACAGCGATAAACGCAGTGTGTGTATGTCCGTAGGGCTGGGTGCATCGTGCTTTATTCCTGTGAGAACCCCGCCACACGCAGAGGGAGCCGGTGTGTGGGGAGGGAGGGTGAGTCGTGGGCAAAGTGCATTCCAGCTCCATAACTTTAGAAGGTTTTAGATTGGTCAAATACTGGTGCTAATGGAAACAGAGATCACTTATCACCATATCTAAGGAATTAGAAATGTATAGTCATGGCTCTCTGTTACCCAAATAGGATGTTCGTCATTCTACATTAATGACATAGCTTTATTCTACTCATTTCGGTTTTCTTTATGTTTTACCCAGCTGAATAGCTGAGTGCTGCCGTGGGGTCCTGTATCGTATGGCAGACTTTGCCTTTTGAACTGCCTACATCACAGTTTTCTGCAGCTCCCTATCTCCACCGTCATTCTTTTTCTTTACTCTAAATGTTTCCAGGGAGAAGAAAAAGAAAGAAAGGAATGATTTGGGGAAAAAAAAAATAAAAAGGAAAATAAAAAGAAGAAAAAAGGAGGTGGGGGGAAGGGACTGCTGTGGAAAAATAAAAGTTTAAAAGAAAACCAGAATGAATGCTTCACTTGTTGGCTTTTAGCACAATTACCATACCTTAGGAAATATGCAGGGAATAGTTAATTATGACTAAATGAGCTCCTTTTAGAGTTCGTGGCAGGCCCCAGCATCCAACTGTCAGTGTTGTGAAAGATACTGAATTGGAAGGCTGGTCTCCCTGTCAGCCGGTAGGATGGTCTGCTGGAGTAAAATAGACAGTGAAAAGATAGCTGGGTTAGAGTAGCCTCAGCAAGGGAAACACGTATAGCATTTGCATACTGCCCCTGCAAAGGGGGTTTAATCTGAAGAAAGGAGGAGATTTTGGTATTGTCAGCCAAGGCTTTGTTCAGTGTGAAGAACAGAAGGCAATCTGATGAAGGGGCCTTTCTGAAGCCCTTGCTCACAGACTGGAGGTTGTTCTAGTAAAGTTATGTACTTTAGGATTGTTTACACACTATTGTCTGCCTCAAGATCTTCTAAACTGAAAAACTCAAAGTATTGCTAACACAAAAGCTGAGAATTTGTGTGGTAAAAAGGACTTGCACTGCAAAACTGCACGTTCTTTTCATTATTTGCACAAAATACCCTAAAATTCTTTTTTTTGGTGTAGACAAAGTTCCCTGATGCTTCTCGGCTGAACTCATATATCACAAAATGTTTTCAGACTAGGAGAAAAACAGGAGAATTTTGTTCTCAAAGGGGAGAGAGCACAAAAATCAGATACCCTTCAGGCTTAAGGCAGCCAAATTCTTGCTGCCTCCTCCAAAACAGTTCTTTGTTAAGCAGATAGTTTCCTGCCAACTAAAAACAGTGGTTTAAAATTTAGTTGAGATAAAAGATTGTGCCTCTACTAAGATCTTTCCTGCACTTTCTGATATTTTTTTTCTCACCTGAAAAATGAGCCAGAAGCCCCAAACTAAACCTCTTTTGTAGATATTGCTGTAGCAGACCTAGTCCAGTCCTTAGGACTTTTCCAGATAAAATAAGTGATTTGTGTTTCAAAAACAGAATCTATTTAAAAGTGTTGGCAGACAAATTACTCCTCCTTGGAATGACTATACGCTTACAGTGTATGCTATGACCTTCCAAGGTTTTCACATGGAAGAAAGTGCATCATCTCAGGGATGCGATTAATATTTAGCAACCAAATAGGTCAGCTAACAGGATAGCACCTGAAATCATTGGCTTTTGGATGCTGTAAGTTTTCTGTGATCGCCATAGTCTTAATGATTTTAGTGTCTAGTTATTTATGTGGTGCACATAAAGATCTCATTACTTGTGGAAACAGTTTACATAAGACTATAAAATTTGTTCTATAAATGTATCTGTACATATTTAGCTCATTTTCTCATGAGCTTTGTAGCTAATAGTCATTGTAAAGCAATATATATTTTCCTGTCATACTTTGTGAGTTGTCAGCAAAGTCCTTGCTTGAATATAATTTGAATTTTCTATAATAAAAATCAATACTATCTTTAAGGCTTGGTCCAATTCTGAGAAAGAAGATGAAGCAATATGAAGAATATGAAGTTGGATATATCTTTATGGATATATTTATGTTCAATCTGCAGTTGTTTAATAGTTATAATTAAGGAAAAAATTTGCAGTCCTCTTTATATTAATAAATGACAACACATTCAAAGAAATTTGACTCTCAGTTGTACATGCTGTGACTTGTTTGGGGTATTTTTTTTGACCTCAGATACTTCCTTATGCTCGCTCAGAGACAGACGTTGGTGTTTCAGCTCAGTTTGTGCTCAGCTATGGTAAATGTGAATCATTAAATATTTAATAATCTATTAGGTTTCTTTACTCCCACATGGTTGGCATAAAACCTCACAGAAACACCAGGCAGAAGCAAGTCTGCGCGGGATGGACTGTCGGGCACCAGGGCACCCCTGGTCTTCAGAACGTTGCTGCAACTTAAAAATCAAGTGCCAGAAAGGGGAGGTGTTTGATGGAAAATGTGCTGTCTCCAGTTGCTTGCTGAGCATTATCTGCCATCTGGACTCAAGAAAAGCCTGAATGAATTTCAGCATCTCCCTTTCTCTGCCACCCTAGAGAAAACTGGACAGGGAGGTCAAATTTTGGCCAAAACAGGAGCTGAATTGAGGCTGGCAACTCAATGTGCAGTTCACACCTTCCCTTACTAGTTTGATTTATTCTTTAAAGTGTTTACATTTTTCCAACTGATGTAAGTAGTAGAAAATAAGGTACAGTGTGTTAACGAGGTTTATTTACCAAATGGTATTTACTTCTGGGAAGCATAGCAGTACTATCCATAAAGTAGTTTTTGACTGCCTGCCGAAACAGACAGCTTGAATCCAACTTGGGTATAATATAGTATGCAATTTCGAAACAGTTACTTATATATTAACGAATAAGTTTTTATTACTTCATAAGAAAGTGATAACATTCTCCTATGGTTCTTACCTCCTCAAGGAAATAAACTCGTGCCTTTCTCACATGCTGGCCATCTTTGTGCAGCCTTCGCTGGCTATAAAGAGCTCGTACTCTGAAACACAGTGTTGGGTAAGCAAAGGATGGACCTCGGTAGTGATAAACATGTCATTTAAACCTTACAGGAAAGTGAATGTGGTTTATTCAACCATCCCCTCTAAAGAATGTGTAATGATAATATTTTAGTAACACAAAGAGGGAGATCTCCTAATGCTCCCTCCTGTTCCTGGGCTCCATTCCCACTGAAAGCAGCAGGAGCTGCACGTACAGATCCAGAGGGCTCCTATCTCAAACAGCGTCTAATATGGAGTTGAACAGTTTTGAAAAATAGGAACCGGGCTCACTCCAACACTTACAGTTTGTGTGGAGTGAAGTAATGTTTTCACTTTTCATCTCTTCCTTTTTGTTTTGCCGTAATGGTGCGATCTCTAATTAGAAATTACCCTTTGTTAGCAGTAGTCGACAACACCTCATCCTGGTTTGCATTTTTCCTGTGAGAAGCGTGTCAGAATTTGGGGGAACTAAATATACTCCTTTGTTGGCGAGGTTGTCAAGCACCGCGCTGTGTTCACTTTCCCACCAGGAAGGTCAGGCCGCTGGGGGGCCGCTCTATTTTCTGAAATGATCCCTACTGTCTGTCCATGCTGTCTGACAGATTGAAACAGTTGTCTGTGTCACTGCTTTCAATGCTTTTTAAATGCCTCACTTTCCATGAAAGACGTAGAATATGTAGGCATTGGGGGGCGGGAGGGAGGGGGAATGTAAAAGGAACTATACTTTCTCCTGTGTAAAGTACTGGGTTTTCTTTTCTAAAGTAAACTTAATTCTGTTTAAAATATGTTTATAAGCTGACTTAGGAAAAAAAAAAGAGTTGATCTGCAAGAATGGGCAAGTCACAGCTTACATATTCTGTTTCTGAAACCTCATTTTGAAATGAGAGTAATAAAATTATTAAACACACGCTCATTCAGTAGCTGAAGTGAAATAGTAAGTTTACTTTGTTCACTTTATTTCAGTTTGATATATTTTGATCTGAGGTATGTATAAAGCCTGAAGAAATTGGTAGTGTGTTGAGCCTTCAATACTCTCCAGATAATTGAATTAATTAAATCTTTACCAACATTAACACAACTCCAGCATTTCTTAGACAGTGGTTAATTATTGCATGAACATGGCAAGCTTAAACTAAACAGATGAAAATAGAGTCCTGTGGAATGGGTATTGAGTTTATTCTTTATTCATCTTTTGATAAGGTTTAATTAAAACTGCCTCTCTCCATTGTGGTGAGAATGAATGTGCTTGTTTTCTTAGTGAAAGCCAAATTATTCACTTCAGCCATGGTTCAATAATCAAAGCCTGTGCAAAGTTTTGGGTTATATTGTAGCTGTGGAGATATAATTGCTGCAATTCTCTATGAAGGCTTTATCTTTTTATTACATTTTCTTTCATTTTTTGTAAATTTATTTAGAAAGAAAATTAGAGCATCTGTTTTCTGATTCACCATTTTAATGTGCTTTAAGGAGGGCATTTTTGTAAGCAGAAAGCAAGCTGTTGAAAATAAAATGTAAAATAAAATATTTTTTTTATAACCAGAATGCAAAAATTCATTTAAAAACAAATCTAAATTCCATTCTTTTAGAGTAATGCACAAAGTAAAATTTAAGCATATCAAAAGCCGTCCTTATCAACTGTTTAATGTTAATAAAGGAATGGTGATTTCTTTTTATGGTAGTAGCAGTAGGGCGGCTGTGGTGACTCACCGTGCTGGTACACTGGCTTATTACTGGGCAGAAATTGTTGAAAGAAGTGGTGCTGGCTCATAATGCTAGGAGATGCAACTTTGTAAAGTTGCTAGAGGTACCTAACAGTGTGTATGAAGTGCAAACTGCAGCACCAGTGATACGATGGAGGAAACAAATCCTTGGAAAGCGTGTGAAATTTTAAGCAAGAACAATGGGGTACAACTGAAGGAAAATGCGAAGAGCTTGTGACCAGGTATGCACGCATGCAAGTGTCACAACTTGCCTTTCCACTTGGAAAGCTGTAGGCTGTAGAATTGGGCTTCAACTTTGAAGTATAAGCTCCTCTTGCAAATCCACGTACATTCATTGAGAAATGACACAGCCGGTAGGAAATGCATCAGTGTTCATTTAAAAAAAAGTTCACCATTCTCCTTTCATACGATTCTGCAGGTGACTTAGATGGGCCACCAAAAGGTCATCAAGAGTTGCACAATTTTATTTGTATTCTGGTTGCTTATTCTAGCTTGTTTTGGAATGACATCCTGGCAGAACCTTGGTTTGCTGTCAGACTTCTGCTTTCCCACTCATGAAATACTAATTTCATTTTCTATGATTTATCATAGGCAACTATGACATTGTTCTCTCTTGGGCTCACATTGTCCAGCTGGCACAGTGGCTTCGATTTAAGGGAGAAAAAAGTGTTTGCTTCAGGGTTTTTTTGATTTCATGAGTTGTTTCTCTTACAGTGAATTTCACTGATAATAAAAAAATTTGGGCCATGAGTCAAATCCTGTGCCAAAGGAGAAAATAATCTGAGCAGGGAGTCTTTTGAACCATGGAGTTGGACTTAACTGGTAGCTCTTCCTCGTTTTGAGTGGCAGGCAGTAGCATGCTGGTGCATGTCAAATGAATCCAGAGCTCTTTGGAGTCACCCGCCAAAAGTTTCATCTGCTGGGAAGTCATAGTCAGATCTCCAGAAACACATTACCCGTGCTCTTCGTCATGAAGCAGCAGCATTTGTGTCCCAGCTGACCTCCGTAAAGATTCTGTAAGTGCAGCCTTTTCCTTAGGTTTTACACTGAAGTCAAGGTTTGATCTATTTTGTTTCTTGAGGTATGGGAACATACCTGGGTCTGGAAGTGGGGGGACGCTTGTGTTAGCCTTGCTGTGAGTGTGTGCATATGGTGCGTCCTGGTTTAATGGTGAAAGCTGCATTCTACATTCCTGCTGACGGAGTAGCAGAGTCAACAGAAATCCAAAATATGTTCAATTCGGTTGCCTATGAGATCAGACATTCCCTTTCAGGTTTTTTTCCAAATAGAGCTTTCCTATTTTGTGAAATTTATTTTTGTTTGGCATAAAGAAACTAAATATGGCAGAACTGTTATTTCACCTGAGTTCCTTTCTGCTACATTTTGTCTTTCAAAGCACTGAAAGTCTCTTATTCTAGGAAATAGATATCTTAATTATTTTAAGGGCTTTAATGTATTTTTGCATGAATTTCACTCTGTTAGATGTTCTGTATGTTCGTTGCATGTAGAGATTTTCCATATTTACTACAATTAGGCCATGGTTCCACAGCCATTGAGATGGGGTCTGTGCTCTCCTCCTTTGCCAGGAGCACAAATTTTGTCTGGATGAAAAATGGATACCTGATCTCGTTTGTGGAGAATACAGTGGCTCCATGCTGGTTGCTAGGGAGTCGCCATAAAGCCTGCTGGTTATAAAGGTTAACCCATCAGATTTTTTTTTACCAGATTTGAAACAACAGAGTTAGATTGTACTGAGTCAGCATGATTTTCACTTGGTCGTAGGAGCTTTAAAGCTGGATTTGTAGTCTTGTCACACATATGTCTGTCAATCAGATTTCCCTGAACTTTTAACTGAAAAATTATCTTCTATTACTTGGTTGCATTAAAATAATTTTGCTGGGTAATTTATTTTTAAATGGTGATAATAATCTTGAATCAGATAGGAAAAATCTGATGTCCTGGAAATAAGAAGGGTTTCTGGCTGGGGTTGCTGAAAAACTGCTTGTTCAAGAGATGGTAATCTAATCTGAGAGGGTTGAAAGATTTGAAAATATCTTCTATAAATTTGAAGAGATTGTTGCTTGTTAATTATTTATTAATTCATGTGAATTAATACCCATTAGCATTTTTGAATATGGGCTATACTGCACTCTAACAGCTTTGCATATCATCCCTACAGATGTCTTAATTTAGTGAGATTCTTATGCACTTGGCTAATACAAGGCATACACCAAAATGTGTGCAAATATGTTTATCCCAGCCCTCCTCCAGTAGCCATTAGGTAAAGTATGCCTTCTGAGGTCCAAGACAACAGACTGGATATCATAACTTTTTAATACATTAATTCATTTTGACATAATACTATTTATTTTGGTTTTTTTAAAAATTATGAGACTCCTTCGTGCTTCTTAAAATTGCTGCGTAAACAAGAATAATTTTGCTTGTGTCCTTGCTTTTTTATTTGGCATAAAATCTACAGAAGTGCAAAAAGGTGATTTCGCTAAAAGTATGCCTGTGTATAATTTACAGGGCTACCACAAGGAAATCCTAATGACTTATAAATACATGACTATTACTAACCTGCCTCCAGCCACAACATTTAGATGGTAATAAGTTGTCATCTTTATGTTATCAACTACTGCTTGAACCAATTCAATCTCATGTTTTCTTTATAGTTACTATGTCATGAGGAACAGCCCTTGTATTTGCTCTCAACTTTGTTATTTGTTCATCTTAGGAAGTTCTTCGTGATCTGCAGAATGTGGCTGGTAACTTGTCTGAAGTGGGAAATAAGGTTTTGACATTGCAGTATTTAAGAATTCGTCATATTTTTGCCTCTAGAACTTTTGAGTTTTCTCTGTATTACGGAAGAGCAATCTCATTATTTTGCATTTGTCTTAAGATGTGGCTCCCCTAGCTCAGTTATTCTAAGTACCAGGCAATCATATATTAAATAATACTCTTTCATGCAAAGATCTCAGGGCATGTGTTCTGCTTTGCAGACTACTACATCCGTCTGCATATAATCTTATTTTATTCAGGTAACTGGCTGGCCTTTCCACTTGGGATTCATTCTTGCCTGTTCAATGATACTTAGATGCTCCAGTCATATTCATTTGTAGATGGGAGTCTTGAGTAATTACTGAATTGCTACATCTTATAAGAAATTCTAGGTGCCTTACGCAGACAGGTAGGAAAATGGCATGTAATAAATAGAATAGTGCTTTAGGAGAAGTGTTAATTAATGCACAATTGCAGACAACCCCATGAATGCATATTCATAATAGAATTCCCGTTATTACAAAGACCTAAAAACTGAGACAGAAGTAAATAAGTAGAATTTATTGAACTTTCTTAACTCTAGTTATTTGAACAGTGTGACAAAAATGTAACCAAATGAAGCACTTCTTTGGGGCTAGAAAATACTGCTTCTAGGTCCCCAGTGTAAAGACTCACTTCCTCATTTCCTTCCATGAAAGGAGTCAAGGACCAAGCCCGTACACTGATGCTAAGAACTGCTGTGATGAGCAGGAGAGGCAGCCGAAGGGAAGAATTCAGTCCATTTCCTAAGAATGCTGTCAGAAATGTTCTTTTATCTATATCTATAGTCTGGTAGCCCAGACTGTTTTAACTGCTATGTTAAACAGGCTGTATTCACTGTTTAAATATGTTTGACTTGATCCTCTGAACCAGGAAAGAGTGAGTGAGGCCATTTGAGAAAGCTTCAAGAACCGAAGCCAGTAACAAAGGAAGATGAGTACAAAGCTTGAGTTAAAACAGAATACACAAGCATACCTCTGATCAACTCATTACAAAGGGTCACAATTAGAAAGATTCACTCCACTGCCTCTAGTTTTTATTATTGCAGATGTAGAATCATAGAATAGAATCATAGAATAGAATCATAGACTCTGTTGGGTTGGAAGGGATCTTTAAAGGTCATCTAGTCCAACCTCCCTGCAGTAAGCAGGGACATCTTTGACTAGATCAGATTGCTCAGAACCTCATCAAACCTGACCTTGAATGTCTCCAAGGATGGGGCTTCCACCACCTCACTGGGCAGCCTGTTCCAGTGTCTCACCACCCTCACTGAAAGGAACTTCTTCCTAATGTCTAATCTAAACCTACCCTGCTCTAGTTTAAAACCATTGCCCCTCGTCCTATCGCTACGTGCCCTTGCAAACAGTCCCTCCCCAGCTTTCTTGTCGACACCGTTCACGTATGGAAGGCTGCTATAAGGTCTCCCTGGAGCGTTCTCGTCTCCAGGCTGAACAACCCCAGCTCTCTCAGCCTGTTTTCATAGCAGAGGTGCTTCAGTCTCTGAGCATCCTCGTGGCTGTCTGCTGGACCCGCTCCAACAGGTCCATGTCCTTCTTGTGCTGAGGACTCCAGAGCTGGACACAGTGCTCCAGCTCTGGAGTACAGTCTCAGCAGAGCAGAGTAGAGGAGCAGAGTCACCTCACTTGATCTGCTGGCCACTCTTGATGCAACCCAGGATGCAATTGGCCTCCTGGGCTGTGACTGTGCATTGTTGGCTCAAGTCCAGCTTTTCATCCAGCAGTACCCCCAAGTCCTTTTCTGCAGGGCTGCTCTCATTCCCGTCATCCCCCAGCCTGTATTGATAATGAGGATTGTCCCAAACCAAGTGCAGGACCTTGCATTGGCCTTGTTGACCTTTATGAGGTTTGCACAGGCCCACCTCTCTAGCTTGTCCAGGTCCCTCTGGATGACATCCCATCCCTCTGGCACGTCGACTGCACCACTCAGCTTGGTGTCATCTGCAAACTTGCTGAGGGTGCACTTGATCCCACTCTCTGTATCATTGATGAGGATGTTAATCAGCACTCATCCCAGTATGATCCCTGACCACTTGTCACCCCTCTCCATCTGGACATCGAGCCATTGACCACTACCATCTAGATTGCGACCCTCCAGCTAGTTCCTTATCCACGGAACAGTCCACCTATCAAATCCGTATGTCTCCAACGTAGAGAGAAGGACGTTATGGGGGACTGTGTCAAACACCTTGCAGAAATCCAGATAGATGATATCCATTGCTCTTCCCTTGTCCACTGATGTAGTCACTGATGTAGTAGATATTCCAGTCTTTATCTCTGAATATATCCGATGGGCAGCTGAGCAGTAAGATAATCCTAAAAAGCTTTCAAATTGAGGATGCCTCAGGTAAGTTTGAGGTTTTTCCCCCAGAAAATGCCTTGCTTGGTAGTCAGATTGAGCAGTAGCCATGCCAGTTATGCACAGAGCATTGCTAGACAAAAAAAAAAAAAAAAAACCAAGAAAAATAAACAAAGCAAGTAAAAGAAAGATCCTATTCAAGGGAAGACGCATTCATTCAGGTAATTCAGGGAAGAGCTGGATAGTTCAAAATGAGCTGGCATGTGGGAACTAACATGATGCCATGGAGCATGCCATGGAGCATGCCATGCAGCTATCTCTGATTACCATCACCCATCACAAAGCAGCAGAATCTATTACAGATAAGCAAATAAAATGAGAGGAAAAGGCATAGAAAGGAAAATGGCTTTGTGATAAATTTGGATGCAGAGTGGGCCTTGCCAAAGGAAGGGGGCAAAACAGCCTCTCAAATTCAGAAGAGAAGACAGGTATCCAACATATTGTGGAGGGTGCTTGACAAAGGACTTCTTAAAAGACAAGGCTACATAGTTTACTCTTCCATGCAACTTACTGTACAGATTTTCTGAGTGACTTGGCATTAAAGGGATTCAAAAGGTTGTTTCTCTGAGTATAAAGAAAATATGTTCTTGAACACATCTTGAAACCTTTCACTAATTTTTAATGTTCCTCAAGCCAAGAACTGACACTCCTCATCCCCCACCAGATCGGCAGATACCATTTTCTTAATGAATCCAGAAGTGGGAGTTGAACCTTTCCACATTCCTTTGGGGTTTATGCAATCTCTCATCATCCCAAGGAAATCAAGTACTTTAAGTGAAGAATCAAATCTCAAAGCACTGCATGAGTAAATGAAATCTCTTTTGCACACTAGGGACCTTTTCATCATAGTTTTGTGTTTCAGGGGATTTCACAACATTTACTTGAGGGAAACAAATATTCAAATACCAGTTAGACCAGAATAGAAGAAATATGCCATGTTCAATTACTGGAGTTACCAGCCTATGAGATTTTTTCCATTTATATCTTCACCATCTTTTTCATGAAGTTCTGTATAAACTGTTCCTGGGATATGGGAGCACAGAAGGGGAGTGACCACTTTGAAACTAATCAGAAGAAAGGATCTGCTAGAAGAAGGTGCTGGAATCCTGAGCAGCACATTTCAGATGAAGTCTAATACTGATGATTTTTAAAATCTTCATTTCTATGAATTTTCTGGATGTTAAAATCCTCTGCATGTGCAGATACATGTAGTAAATCTTTTTTGAACATAGTGAGTTTGCAAGAACCCTTTACCTATTCTTTTATTATTCTGTTGGATTAGATGAAATACATTAAAAGTGTAGTTTACTATGTGGTGTTGAATGTTATTCACACTCAAAGAATAAGAGGAGACAATTTATTATTCCGTAAAACCAAAATCAAATTAGAAGAAAAGACTTCTGAAATATTTTATATATATAGAAATGCCACAAGGGAATTGGTGACATCCCTGGGTATGTAATGTCTATGGATGATGGTGGCCAAAGAATAAATTAAGCAGTATGGGCTGTATTTTCTGTGGTTCCTCTGTTGCTTGCAGCTGACGCAATGTAACAGTATTTTACTCACTGTGGCATGGATTATGGATTTTCTGGCTATTTGCAGCTCTGCATAATCTGCTGACTGCATGTGGTATGTGTATAGCTTTGACATTTTCAAATAAGTAGTATTCTAGATTCTGTGTAGCTTCAGGGGCTTCTGACATATTTTATCTATTTCTTTGTCCTTGGGGATTGATAGATGGGAATGTGATTAGCTCTCATGCTTATTAGCTCTCATGCTAAACCTGCCCCCAGTCTCTACCATTTTTGGAATACCCTGTCTACAAGATATTGCAGCCAACTGTAGTGTATTATGTTCTTGTTTCTGAGATATACTGTGTCATTGTTCTGAAGTACTGCTGAGTACTGTAGTATTGGTTACCCTGTTTCCTTTCCTCTTTGCTACCTACTGTGGTTTCCTCTGGTAGCTGCGGTGGACTTTTTCTCTGTCTCAAGCACGGTCTCTGGACACAAAGAGAAATGCATTGGGAGAAAAAGTTGACAGTTGCTGAAAATTGCAAAGAATGTTTCTACTCAACATTTTTTTCGCCTTTGCTGAATATAATGGGATGCAGATTTTTACTAAAAGAATGCAAGGGTTGAATTAAATCACTGATATTGCCTGCTTTAAAGAGATTTAAAAAACTCATCTCGGGAAATCAACTGTGCAGCGCAGTGCCAAGGTAGACCCAGTCTCCATTTTGTAAGACGAGTTCTGGGGTCTGGAGCACAAGTCTCGTGAGGAGAGGCTGAGGGAGCTGGGGGTGTTCAGTCTGGGGAAGAGGAGACTGAGGGGAGACCTTCTCGCTCTCTCC
>JAOXNO010000013.1:24152795-24168176 GCA_028565335.1 Limnodromus scolopaceus
GTGAGGCTCAACAAGGCCCTGGGAAACCTGGTCTAGTTGGGGGTGTCCCTGTGACTGCGGGGGGGTCGGACTAGATGGCCTTTGAAGGTCCCTTCTGGCCCAGATGATTCTGTGATTCTGTGAGAAGATGACACAAATATATAACACTGTGTTCCCAGTCTGCCTCCCAAGAAATCTTTGGTGTAAAACTACCAAAGCTTGAATCTGGAGGTTTCTAGCAGATGGCATAACCACTCCCACATCCTCTTCCAAACCAACCCGTTTCTATTTTTTGTCTTCCTCTGACTCACTTAACACTCTGGGCTAAGCTTTTCTCCAGTACTTCAAATTCTGTAGGGAATTCTCTGTTTTTGAGAATAAAACCATTTGTGGAGATTTTTTTCCCCCTAAAAATACGTAGGATCATAGCAGAAAGTAAAACAAAACCATTAGTACTGAGTATACCATAGGTATAGAGCATTTCCCTGAAAACACCTGAAATTGCATGTGAAATAGTGACACATTTTCACTGCTTTCCTGTAGGAACTGTGTAATTACTGTTTTCTGATACTTTGTGTTAAACAAGAGAAAAGTTCCTCTGGGCACACTTTCTCCTGAACCAAAAGAATATGAGTAAAGTTTGTAAAACATGCCAAAACCTTTCTCGATGTCATCCTGGCTGGTGATCCAGGACTGGGGTGTGAAAAACAAAACAGAGGCGAAACACACTCCAACCTGCCACTGATACATGTACAACGAAGAAAATATTTTTATTTAAAAGACAGACAGCTGAGCAGTAGTTATTTGATCCGTGCTGCTTTGGAATGCCCATGAGGGTGGAATGCCCCCCCCAACGAGGGACACTGGGGAAAAGGCTATTTTTGTGATTGCTCTTCAGTGATACCCATACAATTTGTGGCTGCAACTCCAGCAGAACCTGGAACTGTAATAACAACACTGCAATAGGCCAGAGGTATGTTGCAAGCATTTTTGGAGTTCACTTCACGTTCACATCCAGTTTGATTGCTTCCAGACCCAAGACATTTAGTTTGTTTTTAAAAAATGGTAAAAAAAATAACCAAAAAGCTTTATCTGGCTGAAAAGCACTTGCACGCTGAATAGCATGTATTTATAAACATGAACTTGCATTCTGTGGACTTAAATTAAATAGTTCCTTTGTTTTGAAAGTATTATCCCTATTGCTGTCACCAGCATTTGGTTTGTAACGGTACAAAAGGAACAGTGAACTGTGCTAAGGAATCCTTTTCTCTCCAGGGGCTGAGAGTAAGTACCTTTGTGTAAAACTTGTGTGCAGAGATGAACACATGTACCAAGAGGGGTGGACAGAGCTTTCAGATGTATTCAGCTTTCAGATAATCTATTGCATTTATACGATTCATCTGCCTAAAGTGCAGGGGGGGAAATGGAAATGTGCTTGTGTTTATATACGTGAGGAAAAAGCTAATTATATGTGTATGTGATATGTAAATATGAAATATTTGATCACATGGTATTTCAGTGCTCTCTTTGCATAACCTAGCTTTTTTTGTTGCCTTACCATTTCTTAATTACAGTGCCATACCTATTCCTGTTGGTAACACCTCTAGCTCTCATCCTGCCACTGTCCTGACCAGGCAACATGTATAAGAAAATTAAATAATTCCCAAATAACCTAAAGTAGCAACTGATGAGGGTGAGGGTTTTTTTAAGGATGTTGGCTTGAGTTCTATACATACCAGTATTCACTACTTATACATTTGAAAGCAAATGATGAGCCCATGTCAAAATGTGGAGATTTCAGTTACCAGTTCCTAGTTCTTGAGAATTTAAAGTATTTGAAACTCAAATCTGAGGTATTTCTGCATGCATAGTAATTGCCATTTCTGGCCCGACATTGAATTATTTAGAAGCCATGTCTGGCACTGCCAGCCTGCAGAGCAGCTCTATCACTGCACCACTTTCTTTCCCTTACTGCCTCTCCCAGACACGCTGCAGTATTTCTTGCCAAAGTGGAAGAGCAGGTCGGGCAACCAGTGGGAATAGGAAGATGACAATACAAAAGGAAACAAAACAGAAAGGAAACATGAAGACTGTGGTTCTTTGTTATAGTTTAGTAACATTTAAGGATTTTCCCAAAAAACTTCTACATGCATGCAAATATTATCAACATCTTCAGAAAGAATATAAAGTAAAAGTTTTATCTTTTCTCCTCATGAAACCAATACATGTAGAATTTTTGCTAAATTCACAACTATTCATTTTGCGAATAAAAAAGAGCATAAAGAACTTTTCAAATCTATTACAAAGATTAAGATTGATGTGAAAATACTCTGCTACATGCCTAAATTATTGCATATATTGTAAAGGGAAGGAAAGACTGTTTTGCAGCTAGAGATTATTTTCTTAATGGCTATATCTCTGTTTTGAAAGCCTGAATATGTTCTTCCTGAAGGTCTCAGTGGGTTTGGCCTATATCTGCATAAGTATACAATTTAGTTTTTTTTATTTTGAAATTATACAAGTGCATAAATTCCAGGATCATGTGGAGATTCCTAATCAGCAGTTCTCTCTGTAATTTTAGAAAAGAGATCATGAGAGCTTTGTGTGAGAAAGCAATGTACCAAGTAGAGAAATCATTATGAGCTAATTGCAAGCTAACTACTTTAAGCTAGCTATTGTTTGCCCTACCCCTCTAATACAGATTAATAATTATATATGAAATTATGTTCCGAGCATAACACAGTAATTATAACCAGGACGTTTTTAACATAGACTTATTGAAGAGTTCTCAGTCTTCCAACTCGGTAGCCTAAAATGTGGGCTGTGCCCTGAATCATCGCTTTGGTTGCTTGTTGACGTGGAGCTTGTAGTGTTTTGGATGTAATTATCACGCTTACGGGGTGACTCTCGGGGCTGCTGGTCTGCAGGTATTGATTATCCCGTTGGCTGAGCTACCCAGTGGAGAAATTGCTGTGCCCCACAGAAAAAAAGGGACATCTGTCATGTGCCCAGTAAAGTTACAGAAGGAACTGTGGAAGTTGGGAATTCAGGTTGTCTCTGTGTGTCACTTCTCAGCTCCTGCGGTGCCCTGTAAGCTGTAGGACACTGATCTGTAGCTGGAGATTAATGTGAGGAAAAGGAACTGATAGGAGAAAATTATATACCGTACTATGGTTTTCCAATAGAGGATGTGGGAGAAAGGATTTCAAAGTGAAATGGATGACAGAATTTCTCATAATTCTGGTTAAAAGCTATTTCAGATATGTTTGTCTTATGACTCTTTGCCCCTTCCACTTTCTCTGGAACTTTTCTTTCCCAAAGAAGATCAGTCCTTAGGATGGGTTGAAATTTATAAACAATAAAAAAACCTGAAAACCTATTCTTACATGAAAATAAGGTAGCATTTGCAGATATTTTTTTTTTTTTCAATACTGTGGCTTGGAAGAGCAGTCACAGGGCTGAAAGCCATGGGAAACTTTCCATTTTCTCTTATTTCTACCACTGTCCTTGATACATTTCATTTATTCAGACGCGCACAAAGATAACTCACTTAAGATTGAGAAACCATTTGTAAAGCAGCTCAAGTATTATTCAGCGGGTAGACTGAGATGCGCAATGCTTGTGTGATCCTTCCTGGTCCTAAGTGCATCACTTAAGGCAGCGGGTGCTTTGGTGTTCCCACTTGTGGGAGGGGAGCCGTGGTGCTTGGACAGTAAGGACGGCTGTAAAAAGCTGCAGAGGCAGGGGGCCGTACCCGGGTCAGCAGTGGCAGAGCCAAGGAGAGACCTTGGCACTGCTGGGAGTATTTGTCTTGCATTTATTCTTCAGTTCAATCTTGCCAACTCTTGCCTGTCCAGTGTAAGGGGAAGGCTTTCTCAGGAAAGCAGGAAGAAATGGTCTAGCGTCAAAGCTTTCTGCTTAAAATAAAACAAAACTGGAGAAACCCAAAGACACAAACCCCTTCATGCTGAGCTCAGAAACCTCTCAGCACCTCAGGTGCGTTTGGGCCAGTGGTTAAGAAGACAGGGCTTCAGTGTGGGAAGAGGTGGAGGAGGATGCCTGCAAAGGAATGGAGGATGTGTGTGGCCGGGAAGCCTGGGTAACAACTGGGCAAGGGCAGGATGGTGATCTGCTGTGAAAAATAACTGCAAATGCATCTGTAAGTGAATGCCAGGCACGAAGGTTTTGTGACAAAGAGATTAAAGGGCTTACTGTGCAAGTGGGTTTTGGTATTTATGCTAAGGAGACAGGGAGGCTTTTAATTTACTTCTGCTTCAGGTGGTGACACCTTTTTTTATTGACAACTTCGCAATTTTTGCCAGGGTCATCAGTTCTTACAGTGGTCTCCATGCCTGCGGTGGGTGCTCCACGGAAGTGGATTAAACAGTAAAACTTCAGAACTTTTCAAAGGAAGTTTGAAGGTTGCAGAGTCCTGCTGGTTCAGATATTTGGGAGGTTTTAGTCTATATCATACCATTTTGATTGTTTCAGCAGTTCATACTTCACAACTGAGCAGTTTGTAATCAAGATACTTTCTCAGTGTTTTATTCTTTGTACCTATATTTCATATTTTCTATTGCTGAAAGTGGTTACCAGTAATTGCAAAATTGTGGAAACTGTTTTGAAACAGCATAAAATTCTTATAGTGTCATCAACTTTTTAACTTTGCAGACAGATGTGGTTTGATAAAACCTTGTTGTCTGAGTACCTCTACCAGCTTTCAGCTTGCACAACACTGCCAGAAGTACGAGACATCATTTACTGTCTAGTCATCTCATTTGTTCCATATTTCAGCCAAAATAAATTCTGTGTTGCCCTACGCATTTCCCTCTTTCCTCATGCAAGATGTTAGCTCTGTGTCTTTTCTTTATCAGGGAGCATAGTTCAGTTCATCTGGTTGAAGCAGCCTAACAATGTGAATTACAAACATCCAGATTCTCTGGATTGGCTACAACTTGACAGATACCACATTCGATATCCTGTAGCTGTCCTCTGAAACAGGCAGGTTTGGAGGTGATTTGTGTCTACCCACAAATGAGAACTGTGTGTTTGCTACCTATCTATCCTAATTTTAGAGTTATATTAAGATGATAAAGCTACTGATCTCATAAAGGTGAAGTTTCATAAGGAGATACTAATAGGTATTTTATGGGAAACTATTGACATTTGTGTACAAGGACAGACATGTATGTATATTAGGGTGTAGGATTCAGGAAAAGTGGACATCTGGGTTCTCTTAATAGTCTCTTCTGTTTAATTAATAAGAATTATTTTGATCCCATTCACCTGAAGAATTAATGAAATGTAGTTCTTTCTCAATCAACAGATCTCGACACATCTTTGTGAACATAGTAAATCCATCTATTTTAAAGGACAATGTGAAATTCTGTGTTAAACTGTGGTCTGCTACACACATGTCCATTCTCCTTTTATTTTCTTTGAACACGGAACACAGTAAAATGTATTGTGCAGCGTAGCAGTTTGATATCACTTTGATAGACATTACGTGACCTTATATACACACTCCAATGTACTCAAACCCGTGGTCTCCCAGCTCCCACTCTGCAGGATTTCTGCGATGTTGATGGAACCCTGTGATTTTGCAGAGCAGCTGCGGTGACCCCTGGCCCTGCTCACTGCTGCTGACAGCTGCCTACCATGTGTAGAGGAAACCTCACAGACTAAAATCTCCCTCATAAAGTAAAGATCTTTAGATAAACATGCGGGTCTGATCATGCTACTCCTTTAAAAATAAATAGTTTAAACTCAGAACTTTTTGTGTGGCTCTAAAAGAGCAGTAGCTAAATATTCAAGGCATTCTGCCTGGTAAAAATAATGGGTATGTGATACAGTGTCTCCTTTTAAAAAAAGAAAGAAGAAGAGTTCAGTAGAAACAATGAAAGGCATCCTAAGCGTAAATAATCTGCATAAGAAATTAAGTAATCTGTCGGTTAGGACAAGTTTGACTCGCTAAGCAAGGCTCATCAGGTTCTTCTGGTTTACAATGAAGAGTAGTGTCATGACTATTTGAAGTTAGAAAAACTTTGCTATCCAATAATTCATGTATCAGATGAGAAAGGCTGATTTCATCTGACTTGTAACTTTTACCCACATGGTAGATTTACTTTTATCAGGATTTTTATTCAGGAAAAAATAAAATGGAATTGAAGGGAGTGTTATAAAATGCAACTGAAGAACAAAGCTGAGAGTTTTGTAGTTGTGTTTTTTTTAAAATATCAAAACTTTTAATCATTATTAGGTAAAAATAGGTTGGCACTGTATTTCTTAAGGCATTTCATTCACATACAGTGCCAAGAGTTATATCATTGCTAATGCTTTCCTGCTGAGCTACCATAATCTTTTGTCTTGGTGTCACAGTATTTCATTGATGTACCTTCCCCATTTGGTAGGGGTCATTATCCTGGTGCCCAGTTGCGTTGCCTCTGCTGAGCAGGTTAACTGCTTGAGGTCTTTTATCTAGACAAATGTATTACCAGTGCTTTTGCTCCATGATGACACAAACTGTTCCTCAGAGGTCAGATCCAAACAAATTAGCAATGCTGTGATAGCACGTTCCCTGTACATTCACACACTCACTCAGACCTAGGGGAGTAAAGGTATCAGCTTTGTGAAACGAATAAAAAGAGTGATTAAAGTGTCCTTTTTTTTTTTCAAGATTTGCTTCTCCCAAGTAAGCACTTGTCTGTTGTCTTCTATGATTCTATGATTCTAAGTGTCACTGTAAAACTGGGTTGTCAATAGAATGCCATTTTACAATGACTTTTGACAGCTGTATGTTAATCATAATAGCCAGTTCTCACAAATAAAATGAGTGCATAATGAATACAATTCACAATTTACAGGTCACACATTTTTGACGTATTAGCTAATTCTATCAATATCTTCCCTGAAAAATAGTAGCTTTGAGACTATTAGCCATTCCCTGGGCACTTTTTGGTAGTTTCTTTCTGTGCATGAGTGATAATCAAGAGGCCAAATAACAAGTGAGAAAATGCCCTAAGGCTTGCTCAGCTGGGCTGAGATTTGACAACATCTAGGTAATATGGGTACTCCACAGACAGATAGTAACATTAAAACAAGAGGTAAGAGCAGTTAAAATGCATTTTTAGGGTACCAAAGCTTTCAAGAGATAATGTAGAAGTTCATTTTAATATTCATTTCAAGAACTTAATATTGAGCGTAGTAGAGATGAGTATGTTTAACAGTAAAAAACAGAGGTGGGAAAAGAAAGAGAATTTTGGTGTTTGGAACTAACTTCTTTGCTATCAATTTTAGGCACAAAGGTCTAACAAGTATATATTAACCATGTTCCGGGTTTTAATAGATTCTGACAGCCTTGTCCCAACCAGAAAAAGATGTGTACAACAGCTAATCCTCTGCATGTCTCAGTAGGAATTTGAGGGCATTCCTTGATTTGTGAAATAGTATTTGATATGACCTTGCTGAACAAAAGTTATGAGCACTGTAATGTGTCCTACAAAGAAAAGTCTCTTTTCATCCCCTGTTCATACAAACCTCAATTTAGGAATATACCCAGACAAATATTTAGCTTTAGGGATGTGATTGATTAAGACCTACTGAAGTAAATGAAGTTTCTGGAGGTGCCAGTGTGGGGAACAGGAATTCTCTCAATCTGGACTAAATTTCCTTTAAAATTTAAAACTTTAAAGCTTCGAACAAAAGAGACAGGATCGAGGTCACTAGCCTTCCCAAAGATCTAAAAGGTATGGTATCAATGTGTAGTGGGATTTCAGTATTTATTGCTTTAGCTGCACATATTTAATTTATGTTGAAAATACTAATACACAAATTTAACTGAGTAATTCCCATCTTTTCCTGTGGAAGAAACCAATGTGGGAAAACCACATTGACTTCAAACAAGCTCTGTGTGGATACTGGCTTCTTTGCGTGGAGCCCCTTACAGGATCAGGGCTACAGTCTTCATATGGTAGTAAAACAATGAAGTTCAGTTTAATCCACGTGTGTGCATAAATGCAGAAATACATATATATCAAGATATGTCTTGTTGCTTCATAGCTTACATCAAAGTGCACCACTGAGCTGTGGGGCCAACACTTGCTGGTTGTGGGTGATGGCTGCAGTCATGTTAGGAATCCATCTACTGCACAGACAATCGGAAGGAACATTCTGTTTGTATGAGCAATACTTTCATTTTTTGTTTGTTAGAGTGGTTGTGGTTTTGGAATTTTTTTTTAAGCAAATCTTCTTTAGTAGTACATGCAAACAAGATTTTGGAAAATTTTTTTGTGTATGAAACCATTGAGGAGCCAGAGTGACATAAATTCTTCAATTTGTATTACATTTTGGCTGGCAAAGACTTCGTTCTTTGGACTGGTACGAGGTCGTAAGGATGCAGCGAGGATATAGACAAGTGGTATTTGTATTTTTACGTTAGGGCAATTAGTTGCATTAGCTTAATCATGTCCACATAGCTTGGTTCTCGCAAGGAAATTTTCTGCTTTGGTACTAAAAAATTATCAGAGACTGTCATTGGAATTTGATTTTTGTTTGCTGCATGAGTTCATTTAGAGTATGCCAGTGGCTGCTGCAGCCAACGAACCTAAATAAATGTCTGTTGGCCATCTATTTAGCAGCAGGCTTCAGTTTTTTCAGCACCGTAACTGTGTAACCTTTTAAACTAGTTCTTGTCTTTGACTTTTCATATTTTATATATTTAAACCCTTGATGCAGATATTTTGCATTAAGTGCTTTAGAAAGCCTGATTTACTGCCTCAAGGGATTAACCAGAATTCCAGTATTCTTGCTTTATCTACATTCATTTATACAGCCCATTTATTTCTAATAAATACATTGGCCAGATTGTATATCTCTGCAAACTCTAAGCCCTGAAAATAAATTTATGCAGTGACATAATGAAAATAATAAAAACTGTCTTGCATATTACTCTTTTTCTTGCTTTAAATATCAGCTTCCAAAGGCACAGTGGGTTTATATTCTCCAAGCAAACACCACCTGTGAGGTTCATGCCACAAAGCTCTAATTTTTAGTCAACTTCTAAGAGGATTTAATCAAACGACAGGATATATGATTCAAAGCAAAAAATGTAATTAAGAAAAATCTTTTTCTGTAGGCAAAGTGCAGCTTTTTTTCATTAATTTTATCAAGAATGTTGTTTTTCTTGGCTGAAAACTTGAACTTATGGGACAACGGAAGATTTATGAGGTGATCCCCAAAATCACACAGGTTTTGTGTTGCGATGCTGTTTTGCAGTGACTACCAGAATCCCTATAGCTGAAGGTTTATCAGTGTTTCTTTTTATAAATCTCTATTTTCAGAAAGGTCTTTTACTCCGAGATTAGCTTTGAGCTAAATATATGTACACAAAGTCTCAGTGTATATGTAGTGTGGTAAGCATGTATATTTTAATGTAAACAATTTATAATACTGTAAGAGTTCTTACATCACAAGGAAAAATGAAACTGAGGTAAGGATGGATATTTAGACTTCACATTCATCTACTACATGCATTTCTTTGTCATTGTGCTTTATTTATACATATGGCAAACTCTCCAGCAGTTGCTGAAAGCCACTAGAATAGGAGATCAGAGACATGATGTCTCTTGCCCTAATTCTTCAAGGTGTCAACACCACTTGTGAGGAGCTTGGATCAAAGATCTCTGCATTGTAGAAAGTTTTCACTTTTACGGTCATTAGAGTGGAGGTACAGAGCCCCAGATGAGATGGGATACTGTTTGACTTATTTCTCCCTTCTTAGTTTTGACCCCTTCGATTTGAAGTTCAAATTCAGCTTTAACTGACATGTATTTTTAAATCAAATAATATGTATGTTTAGTTAACTGTATCAAATTAAATGCCTTTTGGATCTTTAAAAAAATCTCTCTTTAAGAAGAGCAGTAGTTCACAAACAGTAATGAAAAAAGTATCTTGACAGAATGCTCTTTCATTCCCCATAATGTCAGCAAGAGTGTCTACTTGTTTAATATTGTAGTAAACAGAAAAATTCATGGTTCAGTGCTTAAGCCTCTGAGCTGTCTCCCCAACTGTTCCTGGCTGCCAGTATTTTACTTACTCAACAGGAAACTAATTTAATTAGTACAAAGAACAGGCCAATACAGATGCCTGTATGGAATTCTTTCAGTTTTTAGAAGGCATATGCTAAAGTCCCTACTTTAGATGGAAAAACAGAGATCATAAATTTTACACAATGAAATATCTGTTATCTTGTATTATCAAAGGTTGCTGCCTCAAATTATGTAACATCAAGCCAGACAAAATATTTCAGTTGAAAGACATAGAAGCCAATAGTAAATTTGAGTAAAGTTTTTGTTTCATATTGCGAATCTTTTCATCCTATTTGTCACTACCTGAGAAGATGTACCATTAGTTCTTAGCAACATTGTATTCTCCTAAAGTCTGCTTCAAGAACTTTAACAAAGTGGGAAATTCAAACACTAGTTAGGAAATACAAAAATTAAGGTTTCAAATTTAATTTCCTCCACCTGTGGTTTATACATTCAACTACAGTCATCATTTTGCAGGATCATATACTATTCTTTCTCTGGGACCTCTGATCACTTTTTTGCAGGATAATGTATTGTGCACACAGATGGATAGTTAATGTTTCTTTCCATCATTCAGTGCTTGATCCTATGCATTATGGCTACAGCATCCATAGCCTGCACCAGGTACGGAATTATTCATTTCCATGGAGGCTTTTCATGATGCATTGTATCTTAGGTCCTTGCCAGCATCGGGAAGCCACCTTCAAAGTACCTCCATGAGCTGAGATGGTGTGGAGGTGTCCATTTTACACACTAGCAGCTGAAGCACATGTATTAAAATGCCAATTGTTAAAAATAAATCAGTTTTTCTTGCCTGATTTCTCAGAGCTCCTACAATCTTTTAGTGCTCAATATATTCAGATTGGATTTCATTTTGCATTGACCTCAGCTGGAGCAGTGAATGCTCAGTGTATCAGCAGTGCAAGCCAGGAACCATCTTGGATTATACAAAAAATGAGAGTTGCCACGTGAATTCCTTTAGAAAAAAAATTAAATAAAATAGGTTAGTATAACTTCTCTAGCATCACGTAGGAGTTCTGATTAAACTTTTTAGCATCATGTAGGAGCTATGGCAGAAGCAGGATTCAAAAGCAACTTTCTAGGCATTCAGCCACTGAAACTTTTGTACTTTTTCTCCTCTCCAGCTAAACTTACTTGAGACCTTCCAGCTTCCACAAGAAAGAAGTCAAGGGTCTTATTTTCAATAAAACTCTTTGTCTTACAAAAGCAGCATATAGTTTGAGCAGTGAACGTGGCAAGGGTCTCATATGGGGCAAGAAAAGGATCACGTGTTAAAGACTACTACAGATGTAGAAGGGATTAGATGCAATATTGCACAAGCATTTTTAAATGCTTTCAAGAGATGTAATTTCCCACATTTTCAGAAACTGAGGAAGTGAAAGAAAAAAGTTTCAGTGTATGGAATCATACTGATGCCTTCTTTCACCTTCATCGAGATGTGTTGTCAGCAGGTTTCATACCTTTCAACCCACAGTGTGAGGCCAGTAGGTAGCAGTAGGAGGTGATTATCCTCTGTGTCAGGCTGACACCAGAGAAAACACAGTGCACTGTGCAAACAAGCTTACCTGCTGTTTGTTGGAGAGGAGATAATGTTCTGTGACCCAAGAATAATAGGTCCTCCTGCTACTGCTGAAAAGACCTGTAGGCTCCTGGCTGTATGCTGTTTGCTATCTGCCCTCTGCCTCTCCGTGTCTTCTTCTGCCTCTTTTCTTGGCAGTCGTGTCCCTATCCCCTAACCTCACGCTTCAGCCTGTTTTCCCTCTCCTTGTCAAAACGGAGTCAGCCATGGTATTACACTTGGGAGTGCCTGTCCTGATCCCTGGCTGTTTGACTCAAAAGGTATTTTTAGTATTGCTCTGGTGCTTATGTCCACACACACACACCCAAAAAAACCAAACAAAAACCAAAATGAAAATGGCATTTGCAAGGATGGGAAGAGGAGTCTGTCCCTCTCCTTACTAAAGTTTAATGTTACGAAAGTTGGTTCTTTCTCTTTCAGCATGTTATTCTTCTGTCTGTTTTGGTTGCCTGTCTGTCCTGGTCAAAGATTGAATGACTAACAACATGGCAAATCCTGGCTTTCTCGTTTAACAACTTTTAATCACTTGACATTGCATTTAGAGCTAGTTTGCACACGATATGTGAAAAGCAAAGAGCCTCACTTGCATGCTGGCTTAACTGCCAGGAACATTTTCCCCTCCCGTCTGCCGCATTCATTATTATTTAAAAGCAAATCAGAAGGCAGAATTGGATTAGCAGAGTGGGTGGCACCAGTGGAAAACAAGCTCTGTGTCGGCAATCACCCTGCCAAGTTCATGTGAAATTGCCCATTTTAGCTGGCAGCTTCAGCTTAGCCTGATGTGATGACATATGGGCCTGGAGGGTAAGAATCTATTTCCATATTATAGCAGCTTCTGCTGTGAAACCTCATAGTCTGTAGCTGTGTGGTTGCCTGGCTTCAGCTGCAGACTGCTGTCCTCGTCTGCTCTGCAGCACTGGGCTCCCTGGCTGTCATCTCCGCTGTTTCTTGATGTCTCCTTGGTGGCTCTACCTGTGTGTTGATGCCTGGTTTGCCCCCAGCTATTCAGTTGGTCTCAAGCCATAAGCGTGTTGAATGTCAAGAAGCAAAATAGGGAAGCTCATTTGTGGGGGCCCCAGAACCAAAGGAGAGAAATCAAGCCCTTGCTTTGACTCCTAAGGGTCAGTAGTTTCTCAAAACAGCAGGGATATGTATTTGTGTTTGAAAAATAAATAACGTACTGTGTATGTTTTACATCAACTTTAAACTTAATCACCTCATAAATAGGTGTTTACAAATGAAAAATTAACTTCTTTAAGTTAATAAAAATTCTCTGTTTCAAATATTAGTGTTCTAAAATTTTCCAGGATATGATTTCAGCATCCAGTGTTATCTATTGTACTTCTGCATAAAGGAGTTTTTGGTGCCTTGCGTTGAACTCCATGTGACGGGGTACCACCAACTTAGTTCTGTAAAACAAACTCAAAGGTATTTCAGAAACCAGACTGCCCCTAAGTCCCTCAGCTGCAATTAGTGAGTTAACAGTAATATTTCTTATTTCAGAAATCTCTTTTTCATCCTCCACTTACTATATAAAGAAAATAATTAAAATAACTCTATGCAAAGCTCTCTCAAAGCACAAAGTATGTATGTCTGAGTTTACAGTACCGTTACTGGCGGTCATTACTTGTAAGGATAAATATGTTCTGAGGGGGGAGAGTTACAGGCTGTTGACATGCCTTTAAACTATTTATTGGCATTTCCAGAAATTTACTTTTTTTATCAGTTTGTTTTGTTTTGTTTTGTTTTGTTTTTTTCTACTTTGGGCACATTCTACTGCTAGACCTTACTTTAGAAACCTTTGTTTTGGGGATAGTGAAGGGGAGCAGAGAAACCTCGCTGGTGGGAGTGTACGATCCACTTCTGGGCAGTGTGTCAAATAGAGGAGTTTATTCCTACTGGTCTTCATTATCACAGCCCGTGTGCAGTAGCAACCCTGACCTAATGTATTTTGACACAGGTGGACAAAACATGATGCATGATGCCATTAAAAAACCCCAAGTGCTTGTAATGATGAGCTCAGTGGTGCCTCAGAAGATGGGAAGTCTTCCTCCCCAGCTGTGCCCACTGCTTTCTGCTCACGCTGCGGTGCGGGACTTCTTGTGCATGACATGACTGTTGGTGTCATCTTCCTGCTGTTCATTCACATGGGTTGAGAGATGTGTCAGGAAATGGGCAAATATGTGCCAATCAATGATCAAAGTCAAATGCTTTTGGATATGTGGGTATTTACCAGCAAATGGCTGTAAAATCGGAACATAATGCACCAGTAAAGCAGTTAGATGGTATCATTATTAATATATCAAACCAAAGGACTAACATTTTGGAAGGATTTCATTCTGTGATGAACTCAATTTATGAAGTCCCAGCTGGGGGTGAGAGATGTGATCAGTGCTCAGGCTCCAGCGGCAGCGTCTTTGTCACTGCCTGTGTGGAGACCTAAATATATCTCTTAGGCACAAAGTGGCAGCTTAATTCTTTGTTCATTCTTTCTAAGTGAGCTAGTTACTCATTTCTTCATATGTAACCGTTATCATCCTTCATACCTAAATTTTCTTTTGTTTTTGGATTAAATTAAAAGGTGGCTATCATTTTTTGGAAGGGTTTTATAATCTGAGATAATAGGGATGTTTATTTTCAAAAGCCTGTATTTAAGGTTAAAAGGGGTTACTGTATACAGAAAGTCACACTCTCTGCTTGTAGAGAGCAACGCGGTGTTCTCCTGGTGCATCTATTTCACCTTCTTTTGATAATTAAAGCCAGAGCATGTCTGTTACAGAAATGCCAGGTATCATTCTGTATTGGTATTTTCTGCCCATCTGTTCTCTTTCTTTCTACCCATTTCCTGTAACAGTTTTCAGCCTTGTATCTTTGATATTTCTCACGGAGACTAAGCTACACTTCACATGACATAAAATGAATACAAGCTAACCAGGTGTATTGAACTTCAGTCGCCATTAAAAAATGAGGTCTTACTGTAGGGCGTGCTATTCAGTAGTGCTAAAGGAGTTTCAGTTTGAGAAAAGCCATTGTAAATGAATTTATGTGCCCACCCAGATTTATTTTAATTAAAATCATCCAGGAGTTTTAGCTGTTGCTTTGACTACTAAGTACTTACAAATAAGCTTAATAGACATGTTTGTTGTTTCCGCGGCTGTAAAAATACATAGTCTGCTACATGATTGTTTTTTTATCTGATTTATTTAACTAGAGTTAGGTAAAGATGCAGTTTATAGGGAAGGTTAAAGGGTCAAAATCCTGTTTAATTAACTTATACCCACTTGGGAAGTAGCCAAGGCAAAAGAATGCAGTGAAAGTAAACTTCAAATAATATGAAATCTTTGACAAGGACTAACAGCCTTTGGTGAAAGGCTTTCCTGTTCTTAACCTTGTATCATTTAAACTATTTAAATGAGCTGTGCAAAACCTTACACTTATAATGGAGCTTCAAAAAAACTATTAAGTATTTCTTCCAGTTACAAGAAAACTGATGCTTATGACAGTGAAAGAAAAGCCTTTACTACTCCATCTTACCATGATCCCTGTCCCTGTATACCACAAAATGGTTGATATTTTGCACCTGATTTGACATCTACTATTTCTGCCACGTATGAAGCCTCTCAAGTGTGTGAGACTGCTTTTTAAAAACATGTCTTTAAAAAACAGTTGGGGCCAGGAGATGGGGGGGAAGCCTCTAATATCCAAAGGAGGCCTGAT
>JAOXNO010000013.1:24175721-24189966 GCA_028565335.1 Limnodromus scolopaceus
CGTGGGAACTTCATCAGATTGCCACAGTTTCTCAAATATAATGGAAAGGGGCTTAGCAACTTTGTCTGCCAGCTCCCCCAGGACCCGTGGATGGATTTCATCAGGTCCCACGGACTTATGCACCTTCAGGTTCTTTAAGAGGTCTCGAACCTGATCTTCTCGTACTGTGGGCAGTTCTTCACTCTCAGAGCCCCTGTTCTTGGCTTCCGTGACCTGGGCAGTGTGGTTTGAGCCCTTGCTGGTGAAGACTGAAGCAAAAAAGTCGTTCAGTAGCTCAGCCTTACCCATATCCTGGGTGACCAGGTCTCTCATTTCCTTCTGGAGGGGACCCACAGGTTCCCTCGAGAAGCCTAGCCTTGTAGAATGAATACTCTTATAATAATGCTAAATCAGCTGCAACATAAATAGACCTGCACTCTGAGTGTGGTTTACATGCTAAGGCCTCTGCAGGAGCACAGCTCCACCCTATGTGGTAATTTATACAAAAATTAGGAGCACCTGGAGAAGGATGCTTGTGCTGCCAAAAGAAGCATGTATCGAATTGGTGATTTGCATTTTTAAAGGAAAGGACATTCTTTTACTAATTAAAATAAAGAAAAATACTTGGGATTTAATCACTGTCCTCTGCCTCATGTCTTGAGAGCATGATTAATGTTCAAATTACAAGCTTTAGTATCCCTTCTTAGAACCACTATTACATCAACAGCTACTGCATTCTGAAGTTGGCCTCTGCCGGTTTTAAGGTGGGTTAATACCTTAATTTATTCCATTCGGGATCTGGGACAAACAGGATGTATGGAGCAGATTATTTCTCTATGTAACAAACATACCACTGAGTTACTTGATTTAGGTAATTTGATATTTCAAGCACACCATTAACTTGCTTGTAATCTTCTATTAGGTTTAGTGGAGGTGTCATGCAAACCAAAAGTATGTGGACCTATGGTGAAAAAATACAACTTCATTTTTAAGGCAGTCTGTTACATTTCAGGTTTTGTTGTTGGGGTTTTTTTTGTTTTTTAGTTTTCCTAATGGGAAATCACAAGTTGTAAATATTCCATTTAACAACTTACGCTTTTATAAGCAAATTGTGACCAGAGGCTATAAACACAATCTGCCAAGTCACCAGGCAAAATTTTTCTTTGTATGATCAGGAAAATATATTAAATTCTAAGCAAGGATATTTCTAAAATACATCTTAAAAAAGGCAAAATGGAAGCACTGAGCCATCTGGGGACTGAACAGCAGCACTGTGCAGAGGGCCCTGCCTTGAGTCTTGGTTGAGTGAACAACTCATGTTTTGGTTTAAGTGCCCCACTGAAGAAACAATGCTTTTTTAATAAAAAGAGTGGTTCACACCGATCTAAAATTTCACATTGGTTTAATAAAACATATTTAACAAATTCAATTTATTTAAAATAAAACAATTTAATAAAAATTGGTTTAATAAAATCCACAATAATGGATTTTCTGCTGTTGACAAAGAGATACCCTCCTCTTCCTCCATTTTAGGTTAGGTGTCTATTTGATGTGCTGCAATGAGTCTCATCTTAAACAAATCCAAAGCAAAGAGAAGGAGGTCTCCTGTCCCACAGCCCAGGGGTTACAGGGCTCCTCTGCAGTGGCGTATCTGTGTTGGGTTTCTTCCTCTGCCTCGGGACAGGTAGACCTCTGTTGCCCATTGCCTAGAAGACTGTAACCATGAAGGCACTCCCTGGCTGAGGGAAGGGATTTCATCTCTTGACTCCACTCTGAATAAACAATAAACATCCAGTGAATTAGAGAGGCAAACGCAAGCATTATGTTTTTCCAGGGTGTATATTCCTACCCAGCTGGCCTGTTCACGGTGTCAGAGCTCACACGAGGATTTTATACACAGTGGAATTACCTTGGCAGCCAAAACTGAGGGTTCAGCCTCAGAACAACCTGGCCATTCGGCTGCTGGTGTGAGCAGCAGGGGCCATCACACACGCTGCCTTCCCAAACTGGGCAGCCGTGTGTTTCAGCACAGTTTTAGGGAGACCGTGACCACCGGCCGTTCCCTGGTTCCAGTTGCACTATGTCTTCTCACTTTCCCCAGCCAGAACCACAGGGGAAATGTGGCATCAAAACACCTTCTTTTCCAGGGAGCTCACTGTTTGATCTAGTCTAAATCTTGTGCCTATGCATAAGGTCGGAGGTCACGTTGCCCACCATACCATTCCACCAGGAAACCAGTTACCCCAGTTGCAGCACTGGCATAGCAGGACCCAGCACTGACCACTGCCTGACACTGAGCCAGAGCAGGAAGACAAATGGTGTTCAGCAAAAATCTCTGCATTCTCCATGCATGTTTGTGTGAAACCCTTTCTTAGTCCTCTGTGCTCTGCCTCGGTCTGCACTGGTGCTGGCACCGGTTGCCAGTACGCAAAGGGGTTTTTTCCCCTGTGCTAAATGGTAGCAGCTGTCAGTTTGTTCATTTCTAAGGAAGCTTTTAACCTTCTAGGGCTTGATCCTGGAAGTGCTAAGCTTCTGATGAAGGTATTCCCCATTTCACAGGCTCAAGCCCTGCCCTGAAGAGCATGTCGTCAGCTTGGCCTATGGAGCCAAACTCAAAGCCAGAAAATGTAGTATCGTCACTAGGAGATTGTAGCACAACCTTGGGAAAAGTGTGACAGTCACCTCCTTTAGAAATTTTCCTGAGGTCCCCTGATAGAAAGTTCTGTGTAATTAATGTAATTGCAGTTTTTCTCAAATTTGAGCAATTTAGTAACTCCTGAAAAAGCCTCCATCCAGAGGCTTTTCTATCCATATCGTTTTGTTACCTGTCCTAGATGTCTTTGTCGCTTTATGCCAGTCTCTGGAACTTCAGAAATTTGGGCTTAGCCTGAATTCAGGTGAGCTGTTCTGGATCTGGGCAGATGTGGCTTCCAGACCGCAAGCTTACCTTCCACAGCTGCGGTGTGGGTGGCAGTGGGGAAAAATGCAAGCTCCGTATTGAAGGGAACTTTGGGAATTTAGTTGCTTCTTTGTAAGGAGGGGCTCCAAAAAGATCATTCCTAAAAAGTGCTTTTGAGGGATGGGAAATGCAGAATTTGGGGAATATTGTCAACAGTGTTTCACCACTGAGCAGTTGTGAATCTCTGCGTGTTCCAGACACTGCTGTTCTTTTTAAGCTTAGGAAGGGTAAACTAAATGGATCAGCTCTAATGTATTCCTTGAAACAGGATTTATTGGTGCTTCATCCAAGCTCCTCGATCCTGGAGAAAGTGGGACTTTCATGTGGGGTAGACATTCCCCACAAACTCCAGAGACATTTAGGAAACGCCCCAAGCAGGACTCAAGAGGGGCAGACCAAGGTCCAAGAGGGCCCAAATACTCCCATGATCATTAAGAACAAGCGTTTGTTAATCCAGTCCAGGTATTCTGGCGCTTACAGGGCAAAATACCTGAACTCTCAAGAACCGTGACAGAAACCCTGGAAATTATGAAAGTTAGATGTTGCGTGGAGATTAGGCTGTTTTGATGAAAGCCACAATTAAAATTTTATGCTTGAAACTGCAGTTCAAAACTGATGCCTTGTTTTTCTCCTGCTTTGGAAATGAGGGCTAGACTAGATCCACTGGCACCTGCATCCAGTTTGATTTAAATAGTTTTAGGACATGCTAATGCAAACCAGTTCCATGCTCAATGAATATTTCAGCGTTCTTAAGTGGTAAAATTCCTCCATATATGATGACTGTCTTCCTGCAACTACATTTTAAAAGCATAGCAGGTCTGTAGTTACAATACTTGGTCATAAAAAAAACTCATAAAACAAATATATTTTGAACTTTAGAACAGACAGAATTTCTCAGAAAGTCTGACTTTATTAGTTGGCATTTATTAAGAGTTAAATATGTTAATTATAAAATCCTTCCAATGGCTTCAGTCCATCTACCCTCCATTTAGCCTTCATCTGGCTCTTCTTGCAGTTGTTGCATCCTTTGTTTGAGAGTAAGGCTTCCCACGTTCTCAGCCTGCCTCCTATTTTGTGGAAATCTCAAAAACATCAAGGTACCTTCTTGCAAGTTTAATCACTGCTTTGAGCCTATACAAACAGGAATCATCAGCAGAGTGAAAGGCAACATAAGCAAATCTATTGATACAGTATTCATTTTTGGCATATGAAAGGAGATGTTTTAGTTATCTGCCTGTTAATAGAAAAACACTGAAATAAAGGTGAATATGTTTAAATGCAGCACACCAAGGAGCTCCATAACCTGGTTGTGTTTGCAGAAATGTTCATGCTTTGTCCCAAGGCGCCTCAGATACCTCTTGGGAAGCAAACCTGAGGAGACCGTTTCATCAACTAGTTGCAAGCATTGCTGTGGAGGTGATCGCTAGGGACTCTGTGAGGAAGGGGGCACAATGAGCTTGTAAACTCTTGAAGTTGTGCCAGCATTTAGCAACCTGTCTTTGCATTCATGGAGTGTGACCACCTTTAGAAGAGCCAAAGGTCTATTTATGGCTGCCTGTAATTTTCATGGAGAACCTGAGTGCTGATAGCACCTCTGAAGATTAGCACTTGGGGCAGAGATACGTGAATATGGATTAATATATCTCACTTAGGCAACCACCCTGAAAACACTGGTTCATTTTTATGTTCATTTTCTTGAGATAACAGCTCTAAAAGTGTTTTGAAATACTGTCCTTTGCTCTGAGCTGGTGTCTTCATAACTGACTAACCTATGTTTTACCAAGTAAAAATCATTAAAAAGTGCAATTTGTGAGGCTTGTGCTAATTTATATTGTTCCCTTACAGGATTAAATTTACCAGTTTGGAGGAGGGAAACAAAACCCTGATGGGGAGGCCGACACCAGGAAGGAACCACGGCCTGTTTCATTTCTTTCTCTGGGGTGGATTTCATTCAAAAGAAGATCAAAGCTGGCAAGACCCTGTTTTTTCCCCTGCAATTTATTTAAAACCTTGCACGCATTTGGATACCTTGTGATTTCAGAGAACTATGTGAAGATTAAGCTTTTACTTACTGATACATGGCATGTACTCTTTCAGTCTTTTGTGTTTGACTTTGTTTGATTTTCCACTGCAGCGCTGCATCTTTGTAAGGATTTTTATGCTTTCACCAGCAATGTCTTAAATACATTAAGACAACGCATTTGGTGTTCACACCTCTAAAGTAACGACTGTGCAAAAAGGAAAAAAAAACACGGTGGAATAAAGGACTATGTTTTCTTTGAGCGTTGCGCGTATTTTGCAACCAATGGGAAGACTATTTCTGCCAGAGCCAGCCCAACTTGTCTGATCAGCCGACAATTACAGCACCTTGCCACTATTCCTGAGGTGTCGTTGCATTCTTTCTTTTTTCATTATGTCCTCAGACCATAAAAACATGGCAATAATTGCATGGTTGCAGTTCAGTACTCTGAATTACATTACCCCGCTTTGGCTATGTAGCATGCCAGTTTTCAAAATAGGCCTGTGAGAAAGACAAAGGAAGAACGATGAGATGTATGCAGCTGACAGATATACAATGGGTTCTTTATGGTTTTGTTCCCTTCAAGAATATTTCTTTTATGGGTCTTGGCAAACATCTCTATGTTTTTCCTCACAATATTTACCTTTTGGAATGTTTTCTTGAGAACAGAGATGATGAAACGGTTCCGTTTAACTCAAGGCAGATACTAAGGTACAGAAAAACTTTTGTTGAACAAACCATTAAATCTAGCTATGTTACTTTGCAACATACAAAGCAAAGTGGAACATTTTCCTTATCCCAAACTGTTTGCTATTCCACACCAAAGCACCTTTCAAGTTATTTTCTGTAGGTATTCTGAGCTGATTGGAAGGCACTACCAGATACTGTGTCTTTAGATAGTTTTTCTCAATGAATCATTCAAATGCAGATTTTGCAAGAGACAAAGTTACATGATATTAGAAAAGGAAGTCCCTACTATAATTTGGTTGGGGAGAACATTGTCTTCAGGGGTGTGATAAAACTGCCCTGACCAGATACAATGCTTTGCATTCAGAGAGGGCAGGGTATGGTGCAAAAACTGCTGCTGAGTTATAGTCCTGCTTGGACAGAAATGCTTGCTAGGCAGTATTATTCTACACATAAATTTGACATCCTTTGCTTGCTGGATGCATTGAATTACATTTTTAAGAAGTGTGGTAACACTTTCAGTGTTTAAAAGAAGGGGGAAAGGATTTGTGCTACTGCCATCTTATTAAACTCCAGCAGTGTTTAATAAGAAAAAAACCCACCCAATAAGGCAAATCCTTGAACGTGCAAGTAGCTACGAAAGGCCTCTTAATGAACTAGGATACGAATCTACCCTTTCAAAAAGCTGATCCATGGAAATATTCTCAATATTTGCACACCCATTAAAAGACAATTTTCCCCAATGACATCTCTGTTTCAGGACCTGGTAAAAGCCATCTGCAAGCCACTTTCAGTCACACTCCTATTTAGAACTTTCTACAGTTTTCCCCCTGTGTTTATGAGGGGGGAAAAGTGACCACTGAACTTTTGAATTTATTACACGCTGAAACTGCCTTAGACGTCTTTTGCTTGGGTTTCATGTTTCTTTTTTTTATAAGAGAAAAGTCTTTTATACATTATCTTTGCTACTTAAATTCTGTGCAGTTTGATGATTAAAATTAGCTATTTTTAGAAAAAAATCTTGCTGCAAAAATCTGAAGAATTTTTGAAAATATATCAAAGATTTCAATTAGGAGTACAAGGGTAGTTTCATAGACGCATCTACTTGGCAGCTTAAATTGGGAGGCAAGCAATTATGCTGCTCAGCTAAACATCTGAAGGTTTAATATAGAGAGTGATTCCCCAACTGCTCCTGCAAGGCTAGCACATTGCTATCCATAGTGACTCGTGTACGGTGTTTGCTTAAGTACGTGTGTGTATATGTCTCTGTGTGTGTGTACACACGCATGCACATGAGATGATCTCCTCTACCCCATTCCCACTTTTAAGTAACCACTGAAATAAAGTTGGTCCAAAAATCTTCAATCTCAATTGCCCGAAGGAAAGTGCATAAATATCTAGGTTCCTAAATAGTAACTTGATTTTCAGCAGTAGTGAGGTTATCACAGCTACCGATCAATTAAGGAGTGACCAGGATCTCTTACTTACGCCCCTATTTCCCGGGCGCCCTGACTGCGTGGGGTTGACTTGGCTTTGCTGCTCTTTGCAGAGGCTCTGGGCCCTGGGGATGTTCTTCCTGCACCAAGGGACCCAGGCTCAGCAAGCTGGTGCCATTCGCCTGAGCACTGCAAATTATTCTTCTGGAACATCAAATCTGCTGGGAAATGGCAAGATTTTTGAGAAAGTAGAAGCACCTTTGTCCAGGGAACTAACAGTACAGCCTTATTTCCCTCTTCCTTCTTCCAGCAGAGCCCTTGCCTGCATGGGCTGATTGACACCTATCAGTCAGGACGCCCTGACAGCTAGCCCACCTCTCCGGCATCTTGCAGAAGTGGGGTTTTCCCCACAGCTCCTCTCAGAGTTGCGGAATGGCCTGTTCAGAACCCATCCATTCTCTTGAGCCAGCTTCAATGAATATCAGTAGTGTTACCCTCTTTTTCTCTTATCCTTCCCAGATTGGTTCCCTGCAGAATCTTCAAAGGGAGAAGAAGTAGCCTGGCCTTCCAGGAGTGCTGCAGGTGCGAGGAATGTAGTGTTTCATACCGTTAGTAGTAAAAAATGGGCTTAAGTGACCAGTAGTCTCTGGGGCACAGTCCTTGAGAAACTGTGGGACTCACTTGGAGTCGATAGCCGGCGGCAGCGTAACCGTCATTTTCCTACTGCTTGCCTCAGCCCCGGTAGATCCTTCCTGATGATCCTGAGAGGATGTGGCTTTGCTGCGAGAGGGGAGAGCAGCCACAGGGCAGCAGGTGTAGTAGGCAGATAAAAACGGGAGAGCATGTTCTAACTCTCTGTAAGACCTAGTATTAAGTGAATGGGGAAGGGAAGGTGGTGATAGAGATGGTCTGCACGATACAGAGATTCCTTACAAGTTAAAGTTCACAGAAACTGACTTCACAAGTTAGCCAGCTGGAGATGGCTTTGTCCTCTCTCCTGCTGTGTTCAGATCAGCTCTAATCCACACCCAGCAGGCACCACACCAGTCAGGACACTGGTAGTGCTGACATTACATCACTGTATGGTGTCTCACATCAGTTGGGTCCTTTTTATTCTCGGTATTGTTTTTAAACAGAACCATGGTTTAGGGTAAGTCATCAGTACACGCAACACTGAAAATTCCATCTACAGTAGACAGAGGCACTGGGGGTTTCTCTTTCTCTTTGCTACGCAGGGGTTCTGCACTTCCCACTCCTGGGGAAAGAAGGTAGGGTAGTAAATTCCATGTGGGCTGGTGGGTGACATACACCCCTGTGTGCTTTGTGTCAGCGCACGCAACCAAATGTGTAGTCAATGCTCTGGTATGCTCATATACAAAATATTCATCTAGAAATATTATTGGGTTAGTAATCTTTGTTATATAAAATGTTTAGGCTGTACAGACTGGGGAGCAAAATGCAGACACTCCGTATAAACAGAATTACATTGCATTACTGAGCGTAACAATACTCGCCCCTACCATTTAGGTGGAGTGACCGTATGTTACTGCCTTGCATTTTTCACATAAGCAAAAAACCTAAACGTAAAGGATGCACTAATAATTCCCGTCCCCCAAAATGCATTTCAGTGGTGCTGCATACAAAATCCCTGCTTGCCAGCTTCCACACGGATTTTTGTATGGTGCACTAAGAGGTGTTCTTTTTTTAACAAATAAAAAGGGGACGGCTGGTACATGAAAACAATGTTAATGTAATTAAATATATAAATACACACACTTCAGAAGAACAGCATAGTAAGCAGTACAATAAAATAAATGTCACATTATTTGTTACACTTTGTAATTTGTCTGTATTATGAAAGATGTAATGGTTTGTCAGCTGTAACTGTTGTTTTCTTGTAACATCATACTGAATAAAGTGTAGCAGAATCTCTCTTCTCTTTCATGTATGTGATCTAGACCTAACCCAGGGAGTAAAGCCTTTCTTTTACTTTGTTCTCCAGAAAACAAACAAGAAAATGGTTGTAAACAACAGATTCTTAAGGAATTAAAAATATTTAGAAGCAGAAAGACACTAGACAGTAATTAGTTGAAAAGATTAGGCACTGATTGAGTCAAACACATAAGCTTAATCAAAACTCCATGGCAGTGCTGACTACAGAACATTCTTCACACAGGGCATTTCTGTCTGTACTAGTTAGTAAGTTAATTATTGGTGTCTCTTTCCATTTTGTTATATGTGTGACAAAGGACCTATTTACAGTACACTGGGATTTGATTGAAATAGAAGGGCTAATTTTCTGGTCAAAAAAAAACCCCAAGTCCGATTTAAATATATCACTGTATGAAGAATAAACTCTGGCTTGTTGCAACTTCTCTTGAAATAAAAACTTGATAATTCTGGGTGAAAATCAGGCAAAACATATGATACACATTTTCACAACTTTGGTATGGGAGTGTGATTTACACCTGTTTTACACTCAGTTATTTATGTCAATCAGTGAGTCTGTGCTGCTTGGATTCTTGACCTGTTTGTTTATTTATTTGTGCATTACAGCATCAGGTAGGCAAGTGCCCACTCACGCTGGATGTAATCAATATGTGCCTTCAGTATTTTCTTCTCTTTCCCCTTGCTTCTAGCTTTTTTGGTACTGACATCTTGCTAGGACCTATTTTTAGACAATGAAAGTTAAATCAATGCAGCTTGTCCAGACTTGGTTAAAATATTTGACTGAAGTGTCAGAATATGCTGTTTTAGCAAATGCAGGAGTCTAGGAATCTGTTGGTTTTAACATCATTTTGGGCTGGTGGGGGGCATGGCTGGAGAGCAAGTGCTTGTAGTCTGTAGGCTGATGGGGAAGCCAGTAGGCTAGGATATGGATAATGGGGGACCTAAATTCTGGTCTTGGCTCCCGCTGATGAGGAGTAATTGAAGATAAAATGGGTTTCCTTTGAGCTAGCACAGTATCAGCTTGATTGTGGGTCTTCAGGTTTGATCTGGTAGAATCCTGTTCTGGCCCAGTTCTGATGGCAGAATTCTTCAGGAGATAATACTCACTTTTACATCTAGAAAGTTGCTGCAGAATGACATGAACTGCACCCAGAGGGCATTGCACAAAACCAAACCAAGGAAACGCATGCATATTCATCTATTTCTATTTAACTCCAGTTCTTACTGGCTAGAGTAAATTTAGGAAACTGTTGCCTTTTCAGCATCTACATTCATGCTGTCAGCTGAGTAGCTGATGTGTTTGGTATTCCTGACTCACTACCTGTGTGGCAACTTTAACCTACAACTCTCTCAGATACAAATGAGGACCAAGAATTATTACCTAAAAAGGTTTGTATGTTTGACTGCTGGGTACCAGGAAGCATATTGAAAGTGAGCTTTTAATTATGTAGTATAATCCTTAAAGCTGTCTCCTGACTCCCTTGGCTGCACGCCTAGCCTGTTTAGCCCCAAGGCTTTCTTCCTAAACTAGCCTGGCTGCTACAGCAAAGCAAGAGATGCACGTAACTAGAATAGCAGCCACCCCTCCCCTGAGAAAAGCAAAACCAGAGGGCAGGTGTCGGAGCAACCTTGTGCCACTAGGCTAACACACACGGTTTCCAAATAATGTCTCTCCTTGTAAACCTCTGCAAAGTAAACCCTACAGCAGTGCAAGGGCCTGCTGCTACCAGTGGGGGGTGGTGTTATGGACATTAAATTTGAGAAGCTTATATAGCATATGGGTGAGGATAAAGGAATACAAATCAGAGAAAAAACCCAAAGAGATTAAAAAAAAAAACAGGGCCAAGTATTTACTGTTCATTCCCCTTGCAAGTTGTGTTATATATTGTCTGCAGTGAGTCATGCTGAGAGCAAGCCAAGCACAATAATAGCTGAGAGCAGTCCTGCAACCCCTTCGTTACTGCCTGTGCCAGCTGATACTGGGTAGGGTGAAAGAAAGTGATTCCAAAAATACTGTTGGTTTTTTTTCTCCTGTTTCCCAAAGGGCCTTGTAGTGATTGTTGGGGCTGTACTGCCTTGAAAGAGCTGCTAAACTAAAATCAAACATATTTTAAAATTAATTTTCCAAGGACTGATATGGTGATTCACATAAAAGATGTAACAGCTTTAAGTGCTAGACAACAAGATCCTGCAGTGCTATATACCCGAGTAAAGTCTTGAAGCCTAAGGAGATTTATGATATCATAGAAACATTGCAACCTTACCTTTCAACTGGAATTAGGACTACAGGGTAGGTTTCAAAAGGGTAGGTGTTCAACTTGCAATCCAGCTAATTAAAATAATTTGCCCCCAGCTTCCACCTGAGGAGCTCAGAGATATTAATGCGTTAATGAAATGAGCTGTGCACGCAGCCCTGGGATATACCGTATAGATGTAAAGATCCATATTTTGTAGAAGAAAAATAGCCAACCCACCCCAGAAACCAAAGCACGGATTCAGTTCCTTATTTTCAAAGCTATGCATGGGCACAAGCACCAAAGGGAGTATTTCACTTGGTGTCTGGTGAAGACTGAACATTCAAGACACTTTTATAGAATATTTTATCACAACAACAAAGAAGTACGACTTCTGTGTTCAAAACAACTCAGGTTTTACTGTATAGACAGATGGAAAGATTGCAGATACATCACATGACAAGGTGTTGTGGTCTAATACGACTGTGAAGAGTTTTTCATTGACCAAATGCACAGCATCCTGTCAGTGTGGCGCAGGAGAAATTGTGTGTACCACCACCTTGGCTTCGCTGAGAAACACTGTAAACATGAACTGCCACTTGGCTGCAGCAGGAGACACAGACAGAGCTGTCAAACACTTCAGAGACTGTCTCAGCTGTTCTTCTATACCCCAGTGATTTTTTTTCACAACACACACTGCGGAGAGCAAAGCAGAAGAAATTTTCTGCTTGGGAGGTAGCGCTCTACTGAAATAGCCCCTTTCATATAGATGGTTAACATTTTATAGATATTTCTCTCCCAGCATGCTGTTCTGGCCCATTACATATAATAAATGCAAACCACGATAGCCCTAACATGCCCTTTATATGTACCTTGCTGGCTGCTACTAGTGTTTGTCTGTCTGCTGAGCACTCAGAGCGCAGCCAGCGCAGGGTATTTTGGAATACAATTTCCTCTTTGGTAGGGACATGAATCATGGAAGAGCTGTACTTCTGGTCTCCCACATCCACTAGGTCCTTTCAAGAAATGCCTGTTTGCATCTAGGCAACATCCATATTTTCACTGCCAGCTGTTCAGCTTGCACTCATACATGCAGAGTGACTAATCTGGAATAGCAGGAACCTGTCATTTTGGAAGCAGCTCCACTAGTGGTCAGGGGTACCCCACTCTTCTGCCAGTCCAGGGCCAGCAGCAAGTAAGCTCTGTTTGGCAGAGCGAGGCGATGCCATGAAAAGCCAAAATCAGGACTCAATAGTCAAGACGACCATTAAGCAGGTATTCTTTATTGCAGCGCTGGATGCACATTTGTTCCTCCAAATGTGCGCACCAGGCAGAGTTAGTTTAACAACATATATACACACTATACATACATATTCATGCAATTTCTGAGAACTAATTAACATATTCATTATTTTTCCGAGAATTCACTGTCATAGTGACTGGTTGTGGTTGGTTCTACATGTCTCTGGTCTTGGGGCCCCTTGTTCTCAGAGGTAAGTTCCTCTTACAAGGTTACGTTGTGCTGATCTATACAATTACTACATGCATACCTGCCTAAAGACAGCTGTCTCCATACATACCATATCCCTGCAGAGAGGGAGGCGCCTGTTTGTGGTTAGCCACGTTAGAAAAAACAATAAAAACTCACAGTATTTGCTAACTCATGCTTATGCTAGTATTTGCTAACTCATGCTTATGCTAAGAGCGGCTTAGTTATGTCAAGCAAACCTTCAAGCCATGCTCAGCCCTACTCCTTAATTCAGAGTTCTGCTGCTCTGTGGCTCCAGCCGCCCCCCTGCGCTGGGCACAGACGGGAGGTGTGGGCACAGCGGGGCTGGAGGTGGCAGAAGTGGGAGAGAGGGGATGGGACAGAACCGTGTCTGCAGCCTGGGAGCACGGCCACGGACCTGGGGTCAGGAAACAGTCACGGGCGAAGTCCCTTGTTTTAGAAACCTCCCAACTGTTCATCCTACCACCAGCTGGGCCATTATAACCCCCCACATGAGAAAGGGCCATTTGGATATCCTCCCAAACCCTTTCCCCAAGCAATTATAATTCAGATTTAGGACAAGCGATTGCTCAAAGGGGAGAGTCTCAGAAGTTTTCAGATGAGCCCTTACAAGTCCCTAAATATGAGGAAGTACACACTCACCACCTATAATAACACAAAGCTTTGAACACCCCAGTGTTTCTGCAGTGTTAGCCAGCGGGGTTTGCTATGCCAGTGCTGCCAAACAATTCCTGGTCTGGAGGGTGGAGGCCTGTGATGAACCCCAGTGCCAGGCAGGCTGGAGGAGACGCCACCTTAACTGGGGAGAGAAAGGAGCCGGGGCCTGGAAGTGACACCAGCAGCCTGGTGACAAACCAGAGGTAAAGCCGCTTCACGCCCCGCCATCAGGACTCCCAGCTGCTCCTTATTAGCACTGTGTCATAAATAAAAACTTAATCGGCTCACTAGGTTGGCTCGTCTCCTCTGCCTGACAGGACTGGGCCAGGTCTACAGCAACTTTACAGCAAGAAACCTGCAATGCCCTTCGAAACACTCCATTCCCACACCCGCACTGGGGCTGCCGAGCGCCTTGCTTAGCACCAAAATGTTTTGACTGCGGGAATCTGTCTTGTAGGAGGATGTGCCAGGAGGGAACAAGGAACACATTTACATTTGCTGGCCTTGCTGAGTGCCACTTTAGATGCCCTGTTTTGCACAAACACACATTTCTCTGCCGCTCCGGCTGGCGCAGGTCCAGAGGTGGAGGGGCCTCCAAGGTGCTGGTTCACAGCCCACAGGGGAGGAGGGACTCTACACTGAAGCGCCGTTCAACGGCTGTCCACGGAAAATGGAAGCTCTGCCGAGCCCTAGGACGCCTTCCCCGCTGACACCCAGGCCCTGCTCCCGCGCCCGCCTCCCGCCGGCTGAGGTGAGGGGCGCGGTCTGAGGGCAGGGCGCCGCCGCCGCCGCTCGCCAGGGGGCGCCATGAGC
>JAOXNO010000013.1:24190066-24201078 GCA_028565335.1 Limnodromus scolopaceus
CGGGGCCGCCCGGGCCGGGCTGTGCCCGCGGGCGCGACCGCCAGGGCCGGGGAAAGGCCGGGGCCGGGACCCTCCGCGCTGTGGAAGGGGGAAACTGACGCCAACCGTGCGGGAAAATAGTAGCGGGGTATCCGGTGTGGGTCGGGAGGAGGAGTTTAAAATCCCGAGTTTGGCAGGCCTGCTACTGGGTTTGGCACAGTGGAGGAACTGTTTCGCTGTGAAATTGGGGGATACTGGAAGGCTCACGCCTTTCACTGAGTTTATTTTGAATGTTTTACGAGATGCTGCTGTGTTCGCTTTCCCTCAGCCGTGGCTCCAGACTGGTCGTGTTGGGCAGAGTGGGCACTGGGTTGCTGGGAGAAGCCAGGCCTCTTGCTCCCCTCACGGCATCCCCTTCCCCACAGCATGTCCTGGAGGCGTCCCAAACTGCGAGCACAGCCCGGCCATCGACACCTGCCGCTGCCAGCTGGCCTCCCGCCGTTCTGCTGAGGGCTGCGGGGGACCCCAAAACTTACTCTTTTCCACATCCGTCCAAAAACCTGCCAGGGTTTCCACCAGCTCGACACAGTTGAGGGCACTTTGCTATGACCCAGCAGTTCATGTTCAACACTTCCAGTCCCGTTTACTGTCCTGCCTTAGATCCACACTCGGACACACCGGGCAACAGCTGGTGCAGTAACAGGGGTTTGTGCCGCTCTGTGAATACCTGACGATGGAATTGGACTCCATGCCATCTGTAAAACACAGTATCAAACTCACACTTGCCCCAGACCCTGATCTTTTATTAATTTCTTCCATACAGAGAAGAAAAAAAAAATTGCAACCAAGTTCTTTTAAAGATATCTCTGGAGCCTGAATTAGAGAAATGGCCTTAGGTGGATTTTTTTTTTTAACTTGGACATTTACTACAAAGAAAGAAAGAAAAGGTGCTGGTTAATCTCTCTTCTCATGTGATCCTCAGTCTCTACCTAGTTTATTTTCCCCACATACAATCTCCTTTGTTCTCTGGTAGTAGCCCCCTAAACAAGTGATTAACAGATGAGGGATCAGCCTGCAATGCTCCTAGCTGCAGGATGCGATGCAGGGGAAAAATGAAGAAATCCACACTGGCTATTTTTCTGACATGCCTCCCAGTACTACATTGTCCCAACAGAGAAATCGCTGGTGCAGCATGCACATTTTTTTCTTTTGAGGTGTCCCTCAGCACTTCCCCGAATCTCCCGGGCCTCCCTGCACCTTCTTTCAATTAAATTGCTTTTCTTAGCTTAATTTAGACTGTTTAATTAAAGCTGGTTGGAAGTTTTTCCCAACAAAGCAAGGTTACTCAGCACTTTGAAAACCACTGATTTATCAGGAGAGGAAGACTTATCTTTCAATTAACTTCCTTCACCTGTGGGTCGCCAGAAGCTCAAGTTTCTCAGCTCAGTGACCTGTTTCCATTTGAATGACCGTGGGGCTGGAGACCTCAGGGATTCTTGTCTCTTGGCCATAGAGCTGGGAGCCAACACCAGCATCCTCCAGTGTGTGCAGCTATGGGGCAGTGCAGGTGCCAGAAATTGGGATGATTACTTTGGTCTCAAGACACCATGTCATCAAACTGGCCAAACCACTGTCCCTGGATATTTCAGTATTTCACATTTTTGACACAGTGTTTCAACTCCACCAACGTGTTGACGGTTTTGCTTAAAGTTTGGAATGAAGCATTGCTAGCAAGCATTTCCCCATGAAAGAAGGAATAACCTATCATCATTAGCAATGAAACCTATCAAAAGGGGATAACAAGCTTCACTGCTGGAGGAGACAATTGGTAAATTCAGAATACAGCTAAGATGTATTCTATCTAACGAAAATAATGACTTAATAGATCATCTTACCACTCATGCAGGAGAGATCTGGTTTAAATCCAGTTTGAAATCAATTGGAATCCCAGCAATCCTGATGTAAATTAACTTTTTCTTGCATTGATTCCAGTAGTATTAGGACGTTACCTGGGATGGCTTGCTAAGATAGACACTGAGGTTAAACACAAATTGGAGCTTGAGGCTAGATGCCACTTTGTGAATGTCAATGGCTTATGCAAGCAGGAAGTCACACTTGATAGCCTTATAATTTGTTAATTATATAAGAGGTTGCAATGGCTACGTGGTTTACAGGTGGATAAATTTAGAATTCGTCCTGTTTTAACATATGTGGAGATGTTACTGAAGCCATTGCTTCATGGTGCCCTTTTTTACCTTTATGCGCTGACCAGTTGCTGGGGGGGCGAGGGGAGGAGGTTCTAGTATGAGTAGAGATATACATATTTCTGAGAAAAATAAATGTGATTGTCTGAGCAACACATTTTGGGAAAAGTAAGCCAACTTCTTTTCTATGCCCAGTATTACATCATTTGAAACAGTGCACTGTCTCAAGATCTTCTGAAGACAGAAACTGCATCATAGTGGAAAGATTGAAATTATTATTAATTAATTTCTTATTATTTCTTAATTTCTGATAGCATAAAGGTCCCATTTGCAGTCTTGGAAAAATCTACTGTTATTAGGCTTAAAACCTATTCTCATTACAGCAGCAAACGCTGTCTATCATAGCCTCAGTACACAAGGGAAAAAAGGCCATCTGCAGAAGGACGTTATTTAATAAAAATATATCTATCTACTTCTGTTAATTGTTCCCCTAAAAAGCTTTAATTGCAAAGACATTGAAATATCATAGAATCATAGAGTGGTTCAAGTTGTAAGGAACCTTAAAGACCATCAAGTTCCAGCCCCCCTGCCCTGGGCAGGGACACCTCCCACCAGACCAGGTTGCTCAAAGCCCCATCCAGCCTGGCCCTGAACACTTCCGGGGATGGGACGTCCACAACTTCCCTGGGCAACCTGTTCCAGTGCCTCACCACCCTCACAGCAAAGAATTTCTTCCAAATATCTAATCTAAATCTACCCTCTTTTAGTTTAGAACCGTTCCCCCTCGTGCTATCACTACACTCCCTGATCAAGAGTCCCTCCCCATCTCTCCTGTAGCCCCCTTCAGGTACTGGAAGGCTGCTATTAGGTCTCCCTGGAGCTTTCTCTTCTCCAGGATGAACAACCCCAACTCTCTCAGCCTGAAAAGTAGGAAGAAGCTGACTGGATAGAGGCTAAAATGAGGTAATTCACATTTTATTTTGTTTGCATTCAAAATTGTTTTCAGCCTTTGCTTTCTGCTGTGATTTGTCTCTAATCAGTATTCCCACTGTTCTAAATTGATTTGAATTCTAAGTTGATACAGGAGATGCATATAAACAGATCTCACCTCCCCTCCTGTGAGGGCAATTTATGCAAAATAAGTGTAGGAGCTACGGGATTTAAAGTTTACTAGCTTTTGTCTGTGGGAGCTGGAGTGCCACTTTGCACATCATGAACATTGTCTGTGAATTACCTTCCTTAAGGGCAATTGTTAGCCCATGAGTCAAAAGTGGCTGACTAGTGTAGAACATCACAAACAAAAGGATTGAACAATAGCTCAGGTGCTTTTTAAATCAGCTGAAGTGAAATTAGCTGCTTTTTAGTTTAATACCACTCTTAAGTATCATGTTGAACAATGATTCTGAAAATAGGAACATCTGGATACCCTCATTTTAGTACAGAGAAGATGCCATCTCTTTATTTTCCCTTTAAAATCAGTCTACTTCCTCTACCCTGGTAATGGTGCTAGCTCAGTCCTATGTGCTTCATTCATAAAGGAAGAGCACCGCATTCCTCCGTGCCACAAAGTTCATAGTGATTCTCCTTTGATTATGTAGATAATGCTCTGGGGAATGAGACAATTATGCACACATATTTTCCTATCATTTATATTGAAAAATAATGGGTTTTTTTCAGATGGTCCACAATTACTTTCTGCTCCCACTAAGAAACCTTTGCAGCAGCAGCCTCAGTGTCATGTTTATCCTTGAGAATCCTTGAGAATCCTGCTCCTGATGCCTGAGCTCAGCTCCAGTCGTCCGGGACATGGGATCTTGCAAACACGGCGGTTCATCACTTCCAAACTTTCAAGCAAAGTTTAAAGCATCAGTGGGCTAAATTCTATTCCTCTTGGTGACAAGGAGAAGACCAATTTCATCTGGTGTAAGGAAGAAAACAGGCAGGTTTGCAGGGTGTCACCTGATGGGGCTTCACATGACACATTGATCTGCTTCGTTTGCAGAATTCCCCCCTTGGGTGTAAAGATGATGCATGGCCTAACATGCCATCTCCCTCCATCTCCAAACCAGACACCATAGGAGTCTGAGGCAGGTGAAATTCAATTGGGTTTGGCCAATTCTGATCCTGCTGAAACAGGAGCTTAATTCAGTGGAATAAGAATTTGGACCTTAGGCAGTGGAGGTGCAGTGTTTACTGAGAAGAGGGTCTCTTTGATAACTTCCTAAAGAGTGTAGAGAAATCAAAATACTGCTGGACAGAGTAAATATGGCCATTTATTCTGGGCAACAGCCTTCGGAACTTGAAAGTTGAGCAACCAGGCTAATGTTCTCAGCAAAGGACTAGCAATACTTATTTTAACTAGAGCTGCGTGAATGGCTGGTCCCATTTGGAGGAAAGCTGTGCTGGCAATGTTAAAAAAGAAAAATGGAAAAAATATTTTTGGATTGACATAAAACCAGAATTTTTAAGACTGTATGGCAAATGGGGAAGGTTTTTTTTTCAGGTTGAGTAAAGTATTTCACCCTGATTTGGGACATTTCTAAAGAACATGAAAGCAACATGAAAATAAACCCATGCAGGGTGACTGGAGGAATATTCACAAAACTGAGGAGGGAAGATCCCCTTTTGCACACAGTGGTGCAAACTTTCACTCTTAGGTGGGAGACTCCAACCTCTCCATAATCACCAGGTTTTCCTCTCAGAAAAATGTCCAGGCTGAAACCTGTCTCACAGGCAGATCAAACGAAACTCCTCTGATGGATGTTGCCTGAGAGCGTAGCTCTGCTGGATTCAAGGCTGCTGGGCAATTTGTATGTGGTGGGGTGGGACAGATAAAAGAGCAGAAGCTGTAGTGGTGAGCACTGCCTCGTGTCCCTGCTCTGCCATCAGCCCAGCTCTGCTCCCTGTTTTCTGAGAGATGTTGAGCTCCTAACCACTTCAAAGCATTGGTGTTGTCCTATCTAAAGTACATCATTGATACTTGGGGTGAAGAAAATCCACTGTGGCAGCTGTACAGGATAGAGAGGAACCTCTCTTGAATACTGATGTGTCCGACCTCATATAACTCGTGAACATTCACTGGGTAAGAAAACAGATGAGGATTATGGCATGGTCTGGTGTCTAGGACAATAATCCAAATTTTCCTCTCCCTACTTCCAAGCATTTTCAAAGGGGAAAAACTGAAGGTGTCCTACCAGAATCACTATCACTGTGAAAGAGGTAGGAGGTCCATGATTTTAAGACCTAGCTTTTAATCAGTTAGAAAAAGGAGTGGGTATTTGCCTCCAGTCTCACAAAATTTAATTGGTATGGCATAAGGATGCTCTTTTCCCATTTTGTTTCAGAAATTGTTTTCATCAGCTTGTAAGACTTACCTGAAAAGTCAAAGCAAAAAAAAATAAATGCAAAACCACCAAAATAATCCCTTCCACATTTATTTCAGGTGAAACTGTTGACTAAATTTGACTTTACGTTACGAGTGTTTGCAATTTTTCTGTGACTAAATGATTCCTTATATATTCTGTGCTTAGCTCTAGCTTGAGCTCTGCTGTTGTGTCATTCTGCTTGTATTCTGCTCTGGGAGCGCCGAAGATAACTGCTCGGTTGCTGAGCTGCAGCCTCCTCCACGGGGCCGGGTGGACATGCGAGCTCTGTGTTTGCATCAACTTTTCCAGCAAACTGGTTTCTGTGATAAACACCTGAGTCACTAAAGAAATATGGCTTCAGTCCTTCCCTTCCAAAATCCTCATCAAGCAACTGTTGCCCTTTCATTTGCTCTATAATCTGTGGAAAATGTAAGAATTCCTCTCTCAGCAGCGTCACTAAAAGCCGCAGCCATTTTGCTTTGTTTGCACTTGGAGAGTGTAAATGTCTTCTTGGCAGATTTGATTTCTGGGCAGCTCCTGGATGAAAACATGTCATCAGCATTGACTTCCCTCATGGCCTGTCACAGGCGAGCCATCTTGTGATCAAACAGCAGCCCACAACTATCAATATCCGTTATTGGACATAGCTGGTGTGCACAGCTCTTCATACTCAGAGATGGGCCAGAGGCAGATCTTCAAAATGTAGTGCAGGTTTTCTGCCTCACTCCCACGGCTGCCTCTTTGTCTAGACCAACACATGTGGGCCCTCCTTTTGTCTGTGGTCTGCTCCTATGTGACTGTAGGTTCATCTGAAAGTGAAGTGGCAGCTTCCTCGTGTGGAGTAACTTTGCCATGTGGAAACCTGCAGTGCTCCTGTGAATGCTTCTGAGACCTGCAGAGACCTGCTCTGCTCCTGTGAATGCTCCTGAGAACTCAGCTGCACGGGGGTTTGGGGAGACCAAGGCCATGTCCATTCTGTGGGTCTTGGGAGCACTCAACACCTCTGGGGCTTAGTGTGTGCCATGGCTGTATCCTGCCTCACCAAAATGGCCTTAATTCTTGGCACAAAAGTCTTCCAGCCCACTACCAAGTCCTCCAGTTCTCCAACCCCATATCTGGCACCCTGAGGAAGGGCATGTGAATAAAGAAAGCCCATAGCAGTATCTCCTCTAAGCAGTCTCCTAGCTGTCAACAGTGTCCAGCTTAAAGTATGTCCTGAGCTGGAGGTGGGGACCTGTCATGAGGTGGTGAATGCTGTTTTACTGCCCCATGAGATAGCAGCCTGGGCAAAATGGCCAGAAGGAACTATAGCAAACTGACTTAGGGCCATGCCTAGCCCTGCAGAACATACTGCTTGGCTTGAACATCATCTCCTCCTTGTCCTTTACATCCAGATGTCTGAAGGGTGTAGAAGCTGCTTCCTGTGCAATGTAGTGCTGTGCTGTTGCAAAAAACCTGGAACTCTTCTTCATATTTATTGGATCATCTTTAATTTGGGATATCAGTTAGGGCTTCTGTGTGTTCTTCAGTTGCCTTCCTCCAACAGCTTCTATCTGTGTGTATGAATTTCAGTTCCCCTCTTTTCCAAACTGTAGCACACATGTGGATATACTTAATTCTTTTATATTGGTTTGTGCTAGATATTATTAATTGCCAAAGTATCTTCTTAGTGGTCTTTAATTGTTTGTTTTGTAGATCGGACAAGTCTGTATCACTCTGTGGACCGGGGATCAGGTTGGAGGTTGTGCAAAGACACAAACATGCCGAGAGAAAAATGAGCTGTTGCCCTTGCATATTTGAACTCTCATTCAGTATCTTGATATGCCTGTTGTCCTGTGTTGCAGGTCTTCATGGCAGGAATATTTCTAAATCCCACAGGCCTGGTTCTGTTTCACTCGATCCGCTGTAAAGGATGAATGTTTTCTACAGTTAGCCCCAAGCTATATAAATTAAACTGGGGAAACAGATGCAAGCCCTGTGTTTTTAAATACTCAGGTGTATCTCTGTAATAATAATGACTTTTTTAGAGTAATTATTTAGAGTCATTTAGGATATTCTTCTTTATCCAGCTGCTGTGTTAGCTTTTATGTCAATTTATAGCTTAAGTTTTGCATTACCCTGTTTGTGAGCCTACTGCTTCAGCAAGGCCCAAACAGTTGTTGATCAGCTGGGCTTTGTTATCATGGGGTTACAGTAGGAGAAGGTATTTGCTTTCCCCCCCTTCATTTCTTTCAAAACACATGCACCACTCTCCTTCCTGCGGCATTGCCTGTGACTCTGCCTCACCACTGCATGTATTTTCTGAATGCATTGCATGCATTGTTTTCTGAAGTGTCAGGTTAGAAGGTCTCTAGCAGTGAGTGGACTTTGAAATACTCAGTTATGCTGTGCCCTGTATCCCCCCTCTGCACTTCATTCTGCTCTAAAATGAGAGCAAACCTGCTGAGATGACTGGTTCTGGCTGGGCTTGGGGGTTATTGAGATCCTCAGGAACGGGAAGTTTCTTAAGCGCCAGCTCTGGAACTCTGGTGAATGAGCAAACCTACTCTGTGCCTGGCGTCCAGCGGGGAGAGCGGTAACACAGAGCTGGTATTGCAGTAAGGCGAGCGCTGGAACTGACAGCCCGGGGCTGGGAGTGCTCAGGGAGGGTGTGTGCAGCCCTCTCTGGGCTTCATCCCTCAGCTGAGATTTTCAGTGAGATGGAGAAGAGGAAAAATCAAGTTATCAGCTGTGGGATTCCTATTGAGGATGAAATGCATTGAATCCCCATCGCCAGGGAGATTAAAAAACTGGTGACCCTCTGTGTGTAAAACATGGAGAGCCCTTCCAGCCCTGCTTTCTGTGATTGAACCCAGGAGATCAGCCACTTGATACAAAGATGCTTCCTAAGGATTGTTTTCTAAGTGAGTCACACACTTTTGTGACAACTCAGAAACAAGCTACATCTTAAAACACACTAACAACCTGTACCATTAAACAGGAGCGTAAAATGTCTGTTGTTAGGGATGAGTCCCAACACCATAACTGGATTTTCAAAGCAGAGTACTAACATATATTCCTTGGATGAGGAAACTGCTTGTGAAATTTGAGCTAGGATCAACAGCCAAAAAATGTGGGTGTTTGAGTTTAGGATTTTAATCCTAGCCTATCAGTACTGATTGCTTTAACAGACATCGTATTAATGTTGAGGAAAAGGAGAGTAGAGTGTAACACATGAAAAGAGTGACTCCCCTTTCAAACATACACACTCTAGTTATAAAAGCATATTATGGGAAGATACTTCTGCTTAGGGTTTATTTACCAAAATGATATTTTAAAGTGTCACAGACCCTTGTAATGTATTTTGTGCTGCTTTGGGTTTATTTTCCTGGTTGCCATTCATTTCATGACATTGCCTGGGACTTGGAGATGCAGCCAGACAGATCTGCTGAACACATGAATACTAAGGAAGTGGTTTCCCTAGTAACAATAACCACGTAACAGCTCACACAACTTCTTGCCCTTCCTTATGGGATTTGTTTGTTTTTGTGTGTTTCTCACTGGGTCAGATAGAGGAGACACTAAAATTGGAGCTGGCTAAAAGGCATCCAGGATCAGCTTACTGGAATTGGGAGAGTAGAAAAAAATGACTGCTGCATTTGCAAGTGGTGTCATCACAGAGTTTGGCTTTGTTTTCATTTATGGGAGTAATCCAGGGGCATGCTCATAGCTACCTCTGAGCATGGACTGAACACACTCTGGTACAACTCAGATTCTTACTTCAGAACATCTTTTTACAGATGCCTTTTTTTTTTTTTTTTTTAACACATGATACTATTGTCATAATGGATTAAGTGCAGCTTTGAGACAGTAATTGATTAATAGAAAGCTGGGGGGACAAATATATACATTATGTAATCTCAGTGCAGGACCTATTGCTAACACTTTAGAGAAGGTGAATGAATCAGGATTTGGGAACACGGATAGAGGTGATTCTGCATTCAGCCTGCTAGTAGGGGGTTGTCCGGCTGACATGCTCTTCCTATGGGAGAAGGGGGAAGATTCATTCTCTAATACATTGCAAAGTATTCCTCAAAGAAAGTAGCTGTACTGCTGTTCAGGTAGGGGATCCTGGTAGGCATGTTATGTGTGATCATTATATTGGGTTATCTTTTTAGTCTTCTAATCAATCAGTCTATTTACAGCTTACTTGAAGCCAGGTGAAGCAATTTGCAGCACTAACCCCAGGTATTAAATCTGCTTCTTCAGGCACTGAAAAGCTGAATTCATAGATTTCATTAGCCATTGTTCATATATGTATACTAAATGTTGTGACCACTTTTGTGTCATTTTTTATATTAAAAAAGAAAGATTAGTATTACCTGTCAGCTCTCTGTAAAGCTGTGCCTTACTTAAGATGGGTCTGTTCCTGAGCAAGCTGAAATTACTTTATCCATTGCTAGAAAAAACTGGTAGGGGCCAAACTGCAATCAGCTGTGAGTTTAGTGTTAAGATAATAACATGAACAGACTCCACACAGAGATCAGCCATGCTTTGCTTTTTCAAGATCTTTGACCACAATGAAATCATGACATTATCTCAAAGTCGACACATGTAACTCTAGTCATACAGATATTTACAGCTAAAAGTGATAAGGTTGATCCTGAGGGGTGCTGGGTACACTCATCCTTGCTTCTTTTAACGGCAGTTCTGGATGTTCAGAGCCTTTGGATCAGACTAAGATCATCTCAACAAATCACAGTGAGGGGGACAGAGAGGAAATGGCTATCAGAAAACCAAAGACAGACTAAGATTTTATCCTTATCACACTGAGATGAGGTGTCTTGGAGCAATATACCAATTCTTTTCTCAGGCTATATCAAGTACCAAGAATGGCCAATGCACTTTAGTTCAGGTCAACTGAAGAAATAAGTGTGAGCACATTTGTAATTAGCACTTACACTCTCCCAGCACGTGTAACTCCCACTACCACAACATTATCTTCCCATCACAGGTAGCATATTTTAAGCAAAGCATTTTAAGCAGTTGTATTAGGGTCTTCTGTAAATCAGTTGTGTTGGAATCCTTATCAACCAAAATCAGTGTCAGACAGACCTGTGCATAATGTGATCTTGGAAGGGAACTGTTTTGTGCTCTCGAGATCACTGACAGTAATAAAATTATAAGCAACAATTACTAAAATCTAACTTTTGATTTTACAGTTTCCCTCAAGGTACAGAGTCCTCCAAATTACTGTACGCTTTAGAGACTTTATTTCTTTGCTTCAGTTTGCAAAATAAACTTTGTTATTAATACTGAATATTTAAATAAATCCAGTGGGTTTACGTGTCTGACAACATCAGCAACAATCCTATAAAGGCATATGTAGATGTGAGCATGAATTTGAATGAGTACAGGAACATGGCTGTGTTCAATTCTGAAAATAATAATCCAGGTCCTAATTATGTAAATGGTTTGCTATGCT
>JAOXNO010000013.1:24201088-24217578 GCA_028565335.1 Limnodromus scolopaceus
ATATTTATTCTCTGTTTCTAACTGTACATCAATGGACCTACAGACTGTAAGTTGCCAAAGTTGAATCAGATATATAATAGAAAATTTAAAACATTTACCGTTTTGTTGAATATCAAAACATTCTTGTTTTCGCAGTGGTGTAACGTGGGTCTTACATAACATAACAAGAGCTCATAACAAGAGCTATGAATCATTTAAGAATGTGTGGTATCTTTTGTATATCACAGATACTTTTCTCATGGATAAAGAACTTTTCACTGTAGGAAGACTTTTATATGACTCCCACTTGTTTCCCAATCTATTTCTAAGCTAAATTTACTGTAAAGAGAGAGATTTTGCATTTGCCTGTGTCAGTTCTCCAGTGTATTGAGGTCAGCTTCCATTCTCCTTGGCTCTGATGCCTGCCTGTATAAATACAAATTCCATTTCCATCCTATTATTTTTCTAATCAAGGGTTTGTCATGCAAAAGAAGATCTGAGGTGACTGGTCTTTTCTATTATGCAAAATATTCCATTATGATAATATCTTCAGGACAGTTTTGTAAAGGTACCCAGCCCAAAGAAATCACAAATGAGAGCAGTGAAATAGTAGACAAATTCTGCATAATTTACCCTCTCATTTAACATTCAGGCCACAGAGTTCACCCTAATTTGCCATACACATTTCCTCTGACATTCTTGATCTGTACATATGGTAAAAAAGAATTGGCATCTTTCACGGAATGGAATTCTGTTGAGTGCTTATCAAAAGAAGAAGAAAGGCGTTGTAAAATGCCGTCATATTTAGTACATTCTCTGCTTTCTATTGCATTCTCCACTAAACTCACACTTAGCAAAATCTACAGTCAATGAAATTTACCTTTTGAGCTCAAGTTGTTTCCATTCAGAACAAAGTGAAAAACACACCAGCAAAGAAAACCTGGTATTTCTTAGAAATTCTCTTTTCTTTCTTATGCCAAATCCCAAGGGGCAGGGCTCCACAGAAAGGGAGTTTATTTTCTAAGTCCTTTGAACACAAAGCTCTTACATTTTTCTAGGAAGATGTTTTCCTAGACAATCTCAATGTTGTAACTTTGTATTAAGACTTTTGGCATAAAGGTGAATATGCACACATATGGTATTGTATATATTTCATTTCCATTAGATGTCTTTTCAATTATTCAAATATGAATTGGCTTACAAGCAGACCCCTGTGAAGGCTTGTGTCTGAGTCTTGGCAAGTACATCATGTTTCTGTGTATTTGATTTGTCTGTTCTCTCTTCTTACTGTGCAAATTTGTGTGTTGTATGTGCATGCGTGCTAAATACATAGAGAGTGAATCTACACTGATTTCTTTGTTTGGCAAAACTTCTGAATTTGTGAGGTTTCTACAAGTTTGTAATGCTGACAGTTGTTTCTGACTATTCCTATAGCCAGCCCACAAAATTTTAGGGCTGTAAAAAACTTAGGCATTTTAATTCTCATCCAAATAGGTAAATGAGCCGTTTCTTCTCTGGCTGTTCTAGAGTGTTCTTCCACTTCTGGGCAACAGTGTGCCATCGCTGGTCATTCAGGGATCATTCAACTGTTAAACAGAGCTTAATTTAATGCAATGTCCAGTCATCAACTTGATATCAGCTTTTAGGCCTTGAATGCATTATTTTCTTTTTTTTTTTTTTGTGTGTGTCATGTATTGATGTGGTCTGTTGTATTATCATCATTATAATCTTTTTAATTAAAGTCAATGCCTTGCCTTGATTTCCTGGCTCAGTCTCTGATCTTTTCAAATGTTTTCCATTTATACCTGCAATCTTTAGAAGAGCTTTCTCTCAACTGCCTCCAGTCTTTTGCAATTTTATCTCATTATTGGAGCTGTTTTCAGTCCATGAAGTAAAAATAAATTTGAAAAAAACCTATATGGATATTAGATGTATTATCCTTATTGATGCATAATCTCATCAGCTACTGTACAGCATCTGTGACTAAGGCACATGACTGTTTTAATTCACCTTCACCGATCCACTGATGCTGATGTGGATATAATACATATAGGACTAGACTTCTCTGTAACTTCCCTTATGCTGCATGTCAGCACAGTATGTACTCTTCTTTCTCTAAGATGCACCCATTACATCTTCTTGGAACTAGTTTTAAGTTCAAGTCTACAAAACCATTTTTCCAAGGATGAAAATAATGCTTTCATTAAATCAGACGTATTTGCCAGTGGTGACATATCTTTTACCTTTACTGGAAAGCTTTGCAATAGATCTTTCAAAATTATGCCTTCCAAGCCATCTAACAGCAACATTCAGCTTCATGATGAAAACTGAGCATAATTTCATGTCCCCTGTTCCCTAATCAAACTTCGACCTTCCCAATTGCTTGATTTTTCTACTGTTTCTTACCGCACTACAGGAATCTCAATATGTACTTTTTATAATTACAGTTATCTGAAACGCCACATGATCTCTGCACCGTCTATGTTGTATCCACTCAAACCAAGTCAGTTGTTTTCCTCCAAAAGCTTTAACCCACCTTTATTATCCCCCTCCCATCAGTTGTCAAGAGTGGTAATTTGAGCAGTACAGCTTGCATCTACTGTGAAGTCCCACCATTTCTGGCCCTCTGCTTCCTCTGAAACTGGCCTTAATCTGTTGGTTATTATGTTCAGGATAATCTTTTCCACCAGCGACTAAGGTTAAACTTCTGTAATTATCTGGATTGGTAGGATCTTCTTTTCTTTAAAGCTGGTGTGGGTATTGCCTTTAGCTGCTTACCTGCTGCCTTCTCGTGTTCCCGTACGTCCCTGTAGCTGGTTTTTGGCTGTTTTGTTGCCACTTGCACTGGCAGCCTTCAACAGCTCAGCCATTGCACTGCCTGTTCCTGCAGCTATCCAACTTCTGACCATTTCTCTGCTCTTCTTGTTTTTCTTCATCTGCAAACGTAAGTAGAACCAATATATCAAACAACAAGTCAGTGCTGTCGATATATTTTGTACCTTATTAAAAAAAGACATCATCAGGATTACTGGATCAAGCCCCAGGTAATCACATCTGTATGCATGGCTAATATATCCATATTTACACTCTTTTTTTGAGGTCTGATTTCTTCAAAATGGTCCCCAAACCAAGTTTCCATCTTTGTGGGACACAAGGAGATAGCTTCTGAAACCCACCCCATGTGCACTAACGTGCATTGTTATGCAGCCAGATTTAAAATTCTTGGTTGGAGCAGGCAGCTGTCTGAAGCCTGACGGCCAACACAGGCCATCAGGTCTGCTCTGTGGATCTCCATGGTTTAGTAGGAAATGTTTGGATAGGAGATGGCTGTATCCGTTGCATCTCCTGCTGTTGCTGCTTCCATAGCCACCGCCTCCCTCCTGCTGCCAGCGTTCCAAAGCGTGAGCCAGCACAGAGCTGGGTGTACACAGCGAGCACAATGTGCATGGCACTCGCTGCTCTCTCTTCTCCCCAGTGCTTCTGACCTTAATTGACTCGGAACGGAGAAACTGTGCTCCCAGATCAGCTCCCAGAGCATAAGAGGTTACTGTGCATTGCCGATCTGTGGTAACTGCTGGTTCTTAGCTTGTACAAAGTGCAAAGGAAACAGGGGTATGAAACTGTAAAAACCTGTGCATTCAGCAGGTTGCAACTCCACAGTTGTGCTGTGGTCACACACACAAAACCTGAAGCAACTCTGCCTGCAGTCCCGGGCATCCAGCTCCAGGCAGATGCTCACTGCAAGAGCTTTTCAGATACCATTGCATTTTTACTAATTCTTCTTGACTTCTTTTACTTGCTCTTCCTAACTGCCACGGTCCAAAGCCAGTAAACCAGCCAGGCTTTCTGAACAAAACTGGGAAGAAGGTCCGGCAATCTCAGTCTTACGGTACTGCTGTGCTTGGTAAGAACCGGGCATCTTCTGCCCACTTCAATTCAAACACCTCCTCTTCCCCGCGTAGAAATGCAGCAGAACTGTGAGATGAAGCATAAATGAGAGGACACATTCTGCCTCCGTTGCTGGATGAATTTGGAGAGTAGCCCTGCAAGAGAGGGTATGCCACCTGCTCAGTACAAAGGGGAGCAAGCACCACAGGATACTCCGGGAGGAAATGGTTTATAACGGAGCTTTCTTGGCTATGAGTATCTGAACAGAGGTGTTTTCTGTTTCACTATCAAGACTGTTATCTGTAAAATTGTACATTTATTTAATTCAACAGCAAATAATGTGTTTGCTTAATTATACTTTCTATTGCAGGAACATAAAATAGTGGAAATGATGGATTCTGGTGTCTGCCAGCTCCCTGGTACCCTTATGTGTTTTAGAATCTAGGCAATTAGAGCATTCATGTGGTAATTCCTCCATTATACTTTTCGCATTAATATGATAATTTCATCTGAATTATTTAGTCAAATTAATTGCATTGAGCCTTATTTCGGGTATACCAAGCATCCTTCTAAAAAGAGTTATTAAATTACCAATTTTTATCTCAAGAATTGCCTTAATAACAACATTCAGGAAAGCTGGTTCATGATCTGATATGGTGATAGCTCCAGTTTTTATGTGTGTTGTGTTGTCAGGCAGATTGTGAGATAATAGAAAAGATCTACTCTTGGCTAGGGAGAGGATGAGATGTGAGGTTTTCTCTGCTGGAGTGCATATGCCTTCAGACATCAAAGCTTTTAAATTTTCCATAGAGCAGAATGGAAACAGGACATTTTATCACCTGGGGTGCTGCCTGCTCCCTACCACTTTCCCCGCACAGCAGCTCCCCAGGGCAGGAGCAAAAGCAGTTCAGATCAGAGGCCAGAAGTGGGGGCATCCTCCTGGCTATGGCTGTGGGCACCCACCGACAGCAGATAGATGCCAGGGCAAAAAATAAATGGTGACTCTTTTTCTTGGGAACTTTATAATGACAACAAACCTCAATAAAGAAGTTCTATCCTGGGAAATTATAAACCAAGCACCTGCGGGGGACATTTCTTCACTCTTTAAAGGCCCTGAGGTTCAACTTTCGATCTACGGCATGGAAATAAACTGTATTGATGTAGCACTGCCAGTCTGTATTACAAAGACTCTCTTGGTATAAAATAGGATAGATGTCTGTCTACAAAATGGGAATCTTCTAAAATACACACCCAATTACTTTGTCATTAGTCTACAGCAACATGAGAAAGCTATGCATGACGAGTTCAGAGAGAGACACTCCATGGCCTGCAGAGCACTGGTCAGGGAGCAGCCGTGAGAAAGGCACAGCTGTCTCCTGCGAATGGGAGAGGGGTCTCTGAGCAATGTCAGATATGAACAGTGTCAGATATTAATTTGGAAGGGTGACATTTTTATTTATTTTTATTGGGCGATTATCTACTTGTGAGAATACAGGCCAAGACTTGGGTCTGGGAAAACTAATTATGTCTGGAATTTATCTTGATGAAACATAAATGCAGATTATGTTCCTTGAGTCAAAAGCTGTTACCATAAATATGAGATGATGAACTTCTTATTTCTTTACTGCTTTAAGAAAAGAAAGTTTTTAAAGAAACCGCAAGAGTAGTGAAATAATGACTATGTGCATGCAGAGAGAATTCATTGATTAGACTGATAGGTACTTCTACAAAATATTATTTTTGCTGATTTTAGGTGTCATGTCCATTACCTCAGCCAAGAGACTCTTATCACAATCTCTGTAGTAAACAACCCTCTCCATGGTTTGTTGTCTGTTTCTAAAAGATCATCCGATTCTCTTGGGCTGCTGAGCCCAAGAAAGGCAGAAAAAGTGGGATATGATCCTTTAAAATGCAAACTGTATACTAAAGAAAAACTCATTTTCATGTGCTGACAGCTGCAGCCAAAGTACCACTTCATCTTATATATATACAAGAGGAATATATCTCTTGTATATATACAAGAGGAGGCGAAATATTTGGGTACACACTAAAGGCTGTGTACCCAGGAAAATTCCACTTCAAATCCCAGCCAGATCTCCTCTGGACAGCTTCAGGTAAACATTCACCCAACGCAGAAATTAAGGCACCCAAGACACTTATGAGCAAAGTTAAAATGTTGGGTATTTCCACCTTGTTTATAATTGAGCAATTCCACACCTAAGCCAAATAGTTACTCCAAATACTTTAAATGTAGTTTGTAATTGAGTCCTGAGGATGACAATCTCAGTCTACAGTTGAGTTTTTATGTTGGTGAGCACCGTCGCTGACCATATGCCTCTGGTCAATTTTTTTTTTATTAAGCCTTTTTTTATTTATTCCTGGAGGATTTGCTGCACAGTATGACAAATACCTGTCAGTCAGTGGCATGTTCTCAACTTCATTGTTAGGCTTTTTGAGAAGCAGTTAGGACTCTTTACCTCCTATTTACTATATAAAAGGGAGAGAGTTTGCGTCTCCTCTTGCACCATTTAATCTTTACCAAGGGCTGCTTCTCCCAGGAAGAGACACACTCTATAGTGTGACTGGTGGCACTGGAAGATCCACTCACAGCTGATCTGGCTTGTTAATTAAGTCCATGTGCCCAGTCTAGAGTTTCTGAGAGGCAGGCAGCTATCCCCTCACATCAACAGAGGAGTACAGCCCCTTAAAACAGTGCTCTGCTCCCCAGATTGGAAGAGATGGCAAGACTGTTGTGCACCACTGTCCTTGGGACTTCCCTTCCTAGTAACCCATGATGTACGTGCTGCTTATACGGCCTGATGTGTATTTAAATTGCTACCGGCAATGGCATGCTGAGAGAGACATTTATTAGTTAGAGCATAAAAGGGAGGTAAGGAGAAGAAACTGGCAGCAAAGCAAGTAAATAAATAAACATGCTTATTCAGAACATTCATCTGTCATCTTGATTGCTTTTTAAGATAAAAGAGTAGATATTTAGAAGCTTGTATGCTACTATGAGAGAAACAGTTTAAGGTGATAGCCTGGACGCAGACTAACACTGTGACTTTGTATAAATCCATTGTGAAGTGTCCTGCCATACATAGCAGGGGAAAGGTGATAAATGATGGCTTCAAGTCCTGTTACCTCTCGCAGAGTCAGCATCAAAGTGACTCAGGCCTTTTCTACTCCCAGGGCCCTCAACAGGGTGCATCCCTCTGCAGTACTGGAAAACAAGAAGGATCTCTCCCTATTCACCTCAGTGGGCAGTCCAGTTGTGTCTAGATTTTTTATTTCAAGTCAGAGTAACTAGTGATTAAATTTGCTTTGTGAAGTTGCAGTTCAAGCTGCAGCTTCATGATTGCTTGATACCCATCAAAGCTGGGGCTGTTGCTGACAGAACCCATCCCCTCCTTCCCCATCTTTCAGCTGATGCCTTCCCTTTTCCCTCTGCTGGCACCACCACCCCTGCAGCCATGCCAAGAGCTGGAGAAGGGAACTGATGCGATGAACACATTAGAGATTTTGAGGTGCTGAGGTGCCCAGGTATCGTGGGAATAGGGGCACAGAAAGATTTTTGATAGCTCTGCAAATGTAAAGTACTTCTATCTCAAGCTTTCCTTTTTAATTGCCTTAATTGTAGACCGCGTTTGTACAGAACAGCTAAATTCTTTGTAGCTTAATATTTTATAAGTGTCCAAGCTTTTGGCAAATTATTGGTGTAACTGAATTCCAGATAATAGAATTTAAGGTATAAAGATGGGATATATGGCAAAGGACAGAAGGGGATTTTCAGGCTTTAAAAACATTTCCACTCTGGTTCAAGTTTCAGTGACTTTTAATGGCGTCACTCAACAACAGAGTGAGCAAACACTCCATGGTGGAAACACCAGCTGTGGTCTACTTCATGTGCAGTTACCTTGCAGTCAGTTGTGCTATAGCATTACTCACTCCATCCAAATTGCAGCCTAATCCAAGATCAATGCAAGCTCATCAGACCTGACATGGTCATATTTTTTTCCAACCGAGCTAATGTATGGTTCTGTTTGTGACCAGATCCATCACTTTCAGGGGTTTAGACTAATAAACTCGCTTTAATAATGAGGAGACAGAGTAGTTGTTTGGACCACAACCATTCTTCCAGAAATGGCTGATAGCACTGCATCAATACTCTCATTGTGGTCCTCTTCCTAGTCTAAAAAGTTCTGCTCGCAGAGTAACATTTGAAATGTTTATCCCTAGAAAAAAATATACTTGCTGTAGCCATAACAAGTGGTAGAATATCCTTTTTGCCTCGGAATTTGAGACTAGAATGTCTATATTTATATCTAAAGGATACCACTAGAAATAAATATTTACCAAAGTGGTGGTATTATTACAAGGGCAGATCTTCATTCAAGAAGAAAAAGCCAGTCTTGTGTTTACAAAACTCAAATGAGATATTACAGACCAGTTATTCCGGGATACATCTGTCAGCTCTGGCAATCTGATTTTAAAGGGCTGATTACCAGAACGCACAGGCACCAGCAGTCTTTACACATAACGTCCCTGAAAGATGCTGGGACCGGGGGTATTCAAAGTCACTACATTTTCTCTCCAGCTTCATCATGTACTCTTTTTTTTTGACCCTGGAAACACTCTTACTTTCTCCATGGTTAAGTTCCTGCATTTAGAAAATGAGGATTAAAAACACAGATGCAAAGCTGATCTAGGTTTATTGATATTCCCAGCTTTCAGAGCTCTAATGGGTGGCATCGTACAAAAGCCAAGAGTTCTTTACAATTTACTGAAGTGATTAATTTTCCAGCTGACCACAATGTTGTACTGCAAATCTTCAGTGAGTGCAGACTTGCCAATCTGAAGAAACAACTGATTTAACTAAATGACTTTTCAAAGGCATGTAGAGAAATCGGTGCAACCCCATCATGGAGATAAATTGATATCAGACTGAGTGCCTCGTATCGATTTAGTTTGTGTCAGCAAGGAATCAACTTGCTAATTCCATGAAAGGCACTTTTAAACTGAAATGAGTGTGTCTACACAGGGGTTTAGTTTAATATTGGCACTTCTTTCCCAAATAAGACAAGCCTTTAAGCCCCATATCCTTAGCGCTCTGCTTTTCAAAAGAAAAAAAAAAAGAAAAGTAAGAGAAGTGGCATAGTAGACATGGAAAAACCAATTAGGTTTAAGATATGTCCTGTCCTTGGCACTCTGAGTGCTACTTTGGCTCAGAGCTAGGCTTGCTATGATATGAAGCATCTTTAACTCTGCTGCTATTTAGTACATTGTGTGGGAACACAGTTCTGTCCCAGTTTTTTAATGGCTCAAACAACGCTGACTGGCATATCCCAGAGATGTGGATTCAAGGCTGTGGTTTCATGGCAACCTAACTTCTGCTGCAGATCAACTCCAACTAGGAATTCTTTGTATATTGCAACCTGGGAGCCACAAATACATCACTTGCAAGAAGAAGAGAAATGTCCCTCCCAAAGTAGTTTGGTAAACCCTTTTGCTTGCTCTGGTAGTGGTGTAGATGAAGTTTGGGACCAGCTGCTAGCCCTTCTCTGCCAGAAGGAGGACCCAGACCTCCAACTCCTAATTGCCATCACATATGTACTTGGAAGGATGTGTGTGTAGGCACAATGCACTGTACTGAAGACCTTTAAGCAAATACTTAAATCCAAGTCTGCATTTTTAAAAAGTCATGATGCATTCAAAGAAGCAGCTATACAATTGTAAAAATATATACACATAGATATATAAAAATTCAATGGCTTTGCAGAAATACTAACTTTGTCCATCTGTCTAGCTATAATAAATGGCAGAACAACTGACAATGTCTGAAAGAATAACATTGGCAAAAGTGCTTCCTCAATTTTAACAACATTAATTGATAACATGTAAGAGCCAGAAGGTAGACATCCCTTCTTTTCCTTTCCCATCCCTTTCTATTCAGTGTTCATATTTTTATGTATATCCTTCCTCATGAATTAAAGAGCTTCCAAAATTAAAGAGTAAACAAGAAGCCCTTATGTGCCTCACTTTCCTGATAGAGTACGTAAGGTTGGAATTTCCCTTGCTTTCTAAGGGTGTGACTGGACCTTCCTTCCAACGCTGTGACTACCACTGGCAGTTGAAGTGGGGAAAAGAGGTGTTTTCCTCTGAAAATATTGAAGTGCATAATCTCCTGGATGTTACAGATTTAGACAGCCAGCTGTGTCTCCTGCATCTGGGCTGATTCCTGCCCAGCTAACTTGGGGCTGGGGGGGGACACACCGTGCTGCAGTGGCATGCTGCTGTCACTATCCCTCACGTGGCTTGGATCAGCGCCGTGTGAGACCTTGAGATAAGGAAAAAAGCCTTGAGAGACTCTGTATTCAGCATGTGACCAGTAGAAGGGAACAGCAGACCTAGGACACTGAGATGACGTGACTTGTCCTCCTGGTCTTCAGTGCTGGCAGTTTCCCCCACAATACTTTTCTTAAGGTCAGCAATACCATACAAAAGTACATAGAGTTACAATAACCATCCTTGTAGGTGGTAAACGTGTGGCTTTCCATAGATAAGTCTAAATCCAGTAAAAACTACACAGTCGCTGCTGGGGAAGTGCTAACTAAAAAAAAGAAAAGCCAGCTGCAGAATTGGGGGAAGGTCTAGAACACTAATCCTGTCTGTCCTTAAGATAATTCCTTTCACTCAACCAGCCCAAAGTTTCTGAAAAGAATTTATTTCAAAATACATCTGACCCCTCCTATATGAAGAAGAATGCATTTAGGGGAGAAGTGCTTACAAGCAGATCCTAACGGTGCATTCCTGGCAGTTTGCTGGGCAGTTTGCCTCTGTTTACACTGGTTAAATATTTAAAGCTATCTTTCCAAAGTAAAGCACAAGCCCAAAAGATTTTTTTCTGAAGTGAAAGTTGAGATTGTCCTTTAACATGCACCAAGCCACATTCCATGGAGAAAGGCAGTTGCAGGCAGTGAATTACTCTGTGCTCTGATCTCATCCTGCCGACTCTCTCAATAACATCCATGGAAAATACATGCACACCTAAAAGAAAACAACTTTCCTCACACGCATATGTTTTCAATTTGTGTATCTTAAAATACTAATGCAGAAAATATGATCTGAATCTCATTTACAGTGGAAACGGGGAGTAATTTCACTAAAAGGAATGTACTTAAAGCACAGCAACAGCAGTGTGAGAGCAGAAGTAAAAGCTCATCACATAATTTCTCCTTGCATCACAGCCCTGAGAAGCTCTACTTGCTTCCCTCGCATCCGTGAAATCAGCAGCCCTACTCCTGGGAGTGAGAATTGCCAGCTTCGGCCCTTAAATCAGCCTCTCTGTGTTGGAAGAACAAGGGAGAGTCTGTGTTTCCAGGCACTGTATGTAACTGTAGAAGAGCTCACTCAAGAAAGGGAAATAAAACGAGAGTAAAAATGTTCGCGTTCTCTCTGAACAGAGCGAGCTGTGAGCTGCGATCGCCCTTTTAAGAGTTGTGACTTTTGCTTGTTCTCCGGAAAAGTCCTGGCAGCGGCAGCCCCTGTGCCCCGCGCAGAACACCTCAGGGGAGGCAAGACACACATGGCTTTAATTTGCGAGGGATCATCTACATTTCTTCTGAAGAGAGAAGGAAACCAAATCAAATCTCCACATACTCAATCTATCTTGAGTAAAGAGCATTAATGGAAAAATGCTGTGGGTACTGGGAGGAAGAGAGTCTTTGTAGCCCTCTTTGACTGCACATACCGCTTCTCCTCATGCCTCTTTAAAGCGTATAAAATCACTGCAATGGGAGGCTGACTTACGTGAGGGCTAGTCAAAGATTGCTCTTTATTCCTAGCCCATGCTACACGGTAGGAGTTTGGGTTACAATAGTGTCACACAGCAGGAGTAAATTACCACTGAATTCAGTGGCTAGAGCTGCATTTCCATTCTATTTCTCTTATTCCCACAACCCCCAAACACAAAAAAAAAAGCACAATTTTTACCTAAGTTGACAATTGCAGACTAATACAGCCAATTAATAAAAGGCACATAGAAAGGCATCTGGGATGAATTTGAGGGCAAGATGACCTAGGCCACACGATGGCAAAAGAATTACTTGCTATCTTGTCAAATGCCTGTTGAAAACAACCGCCCCTGTGCCGAGACGACCCTGAGCACGGGGCTGTGCAGCCTCGAGAGCCGTTGCTGCAGGAAGGATCCCGGCTGCTGACTGCACCGTCGCCCAGGGGCCACGTTCAGCTCCTACTGATTTTCTTTGCCAATCACTGCATGTGTTTGTTATTTTTGTCAGCACAGGCGTACTTCCAAGAGTCTTCTAGATGTTCCAAGAAACAGTCAATGTCAAAGGTAAGCTTTTAAATTTTAAGGATTTTGTTCTCTGGCACGACTAAATCCATGAGTTGCTATGGCCTGTGGCCCTGGGGCAAATGGCTGCGTCATTGGCATGTTGCAAAGCGAAAAATATCTTACCATGTAACTGTGAAAGCTGCTTGGGAGTCTTGTCCAGATAATTTCTCTGCAGAATCTTGGTCTGTAGATCTGCCTGTCAACTTCTAGGGTCAAACAACTTAGTTTAAGGAGTTTGTATTACCTGAGTTGAGAATTTTATCACCAGAAACATATGGTAGCTTTAATATGGCAATGTAAGAGCGCACCCTACTTCATCCTACAGTTTGAGATGTATGACACTTAATCACCTCTCCTTCATTTCACTCCATTTACACTCTTGGTAGTGATTCTCCAGCAAGCCTCCTTGTCTGTGCATGGTGAGGATTTGATGTGATGTACACTGCCAGCACTGAAGAGACATATGCCAAAATGGGACCTGCCTGAGCTGTGGACATGTGCTGCCTCATCTGGAACCCCCTAGGTCGGTCTGAGAGGCTTCAGGAATGTAATATACACCTTGCTGCCCACCACAGATTACATGCTTGAATCCTTCTCTCTACTGAGCTATCAAAAATCCTTTATTTCCATACAGAGCTAACACCCCCACTCCCCAAAAAACATTAGCCGTTCTTGTCAGCCAAGATTCTGGCTCCACATGAGATAAAAATCAACTTTAACTTCTCACGTGATCATACTTTTAACCCTCATTTGACATTTAAATAACAAAATCTTGAATCAGCTAAAAAGCTTATTATCCGAGCGTAACTTCTGCTTTCCTTTGGTGGGTAAACACACATTTATGTTATCATCTGTGTTTAGATTTTGTTCATTTGGGTGGTCGCTAGCCTTACAATAAATATAGTTTGTGCTTATATTGCATTCTCTGTATGTAACATAGGCATGTGAGATAAAGCTGAAGAATTTACTCTAGAGAAACAAGTTTTCCTTAAAGGCTGTGGAAAGGAAGCATTCACTCTATCCTGTTTTTGCCAGCCACTTAGAGAAAAAGAAGAAAATACTGCAACTACCTTTTCCTTTGTTTCTTTCCAAAATTAAAGATTTAGATAGCTTTACCTTTTTTTTGGCCAAGGATTTGTGTCGTCCCCATCCCCTGTGAACACAGTACAAACCAGCACCCTGAGCATATTGAGGCTGTTGCTGGGATATAAACAAAATAAGAGGACAAAACTCTTCCTGCCCACCAGAGTCCTGGTTTCCCCCACTGGCTACTGTAACAAGTAACAGAAGCGCATTGTTTTGAAGTAAAAGTTGGAATTTCTTTTAATGTATGCCCAAATTCTGGTTTATCTTTGAGTGGAAGGCTGTATTCCCATGGGAAGGGAAAAGAAGTGCCTGTGCTTTAAGACACTATTTGTCTGTGTAGGCGCGATTACCATTGCACTGACCCAGGCAAAGGTGGCATCCAGCCCAGGCTCCTCTCCAACAGTCACCCACGGTGGATGCCCAAGGAAGCATTAAAAGAACAAGGCAGACACACAGTGATGGTCGCCTGTGGATGTGATGTGCAGCACTAGGGTTGTATGAAGAAGTATTACCTTTTACATACAGGTGGAAAAATCAGACAAAATTTTAGCCATACAAACTTTTCTTCAGGTTAGAAACACCAGCTGCAGCTCTCAGTTAAGAACAATAGCTTAACATTTACTAAGACATCTATTAATTAAGCCAGCTCTGAAAAGAAGATGATGGTAGCTGTAGAAACAGAGAGACCATTAATGAGGCAGAGGACGCTGAAGATGGGAGAAAGCGTGGCATTTATTAGCAAAGCAAAATGGAGAGACAATTACCTTACAGTCTGTTGGTTCAGAGAGAGGTAAGTCGGGGAGCGGAATCAGAAGGAAATTACAATCTACTATCAGACCAGCATCTCTTCTGAGTCCCTACTTTTGGATGTTGGGCAGAATTAGGAAACCTAGTTCCCATGCTCACTTCTGTGGGATACGTTCTGTGGTTTCCCTTCAGGATCAGGACACAAAGATCAGAGGGAGAAGTGTTGTGAGAAACTCTCCCTCACCGACAGAACAGTGCTTTGGTCTATAAAGACTGCCTCCAGGAGTTCATGCTGGTGCTGAGTGGTCTTTTTCAGTAGCAAAGCTACCGGGAAAGCATCCATGCTCAGGATGAAGTACTTTACAATCCTGGGATTGCGAGTGCAAGATGGGAAGATGGTTTGATGGCAGGGAGTGTTCATTGCTGTAGCAGTGGATGGCCATCAACACACCTTACTGTCTGCAGTCTCAGGCACAGTTTAAACTGACCTAGTGTTTTGCACCACGGAGAATGACACTTCTAATGATGAGTTTTGTGGTCTGGGGTGCTTGAAGTGCTTCTGGGAAGATTCTTTCCACAGAGGATTTTCTTCTGTTATGTGAAAAATAATTCAACAGTTAAAACCAGCAAGTCCTAGGAACTTTCCTGAACTTACCAGCTCTCAGCCCTCATTCTTCTCCCAGCACTCCCTCCATTCCTACTTCCACTTCTTTCTGAGCTGATCCCACCAATACATCCATCTAAATTCTAAGCAGTTGTTCTCAAGTCACAGTTAGCTTTGGTAGTTACTGCTTCAGAACCAAAACAAGAGCTTGGTAACCCAGTACTTTTCATTCTATATCAGTTGGTCTGAAAAAAAGCTATTACTTACACGTACAAACCTTGTCCTGTATACATTTATACATTGATCTTTCTCCTAGAATAATCTGGTTTGTTACACGTGGCAACTTTAGAACAGTAATTTTTCAGTGTTTTTCACTTTGAGAAGTATTTCCTAAATATTTCAAATGCAGACCCCCAGGGATAGAATTTCAGCCAACTGATGATGGACTTAGGCACCTTAATTACCTTTCCTGGATTGTGGGATGTGTCCCCAGGTCTGAAGGCCACAGGCATAAAGCCATGGAGGCTTCCTGAGCCTAGTTAGAAATTCACACTCGTTTTCTATGAGAAAGAGCAAGTATATTTCTTCCTATCTGAAGATCCAGTGTTCAACTGTTTTAGGATGAATAGGAAAACAATACTGTCATTTAGTGCTGAATATAAATTAGGTTTTGTGCTAGCAGTCCTTTAAGAAGAGAGTTCTTGACAGGACTCGATGAACCTCAGTAAACAAGGACATCAGCAATCGACATATTTAGCAGTGCAATTTCTAAACATGATCCCACTCCTGCAGACATTACACAGCGTAGATCTTGCTATTAATTAGCTTGAATGTGGGACAGCACTGCTGGGAGAAAGACAGTGGCCTAAATAGCATGGTCCAAATTTTATCTGTAGCTATCCAAGAAACAGGGATGTCTTTTATTAACCCTTGCCACCTGACAGCTAGAAATAAATGCTGGGCTTGTCTTATTCCTAATGGCTTTCTGCAGCTCATTAGCGCGTGACGTGGAAAGGGTGGGAGGTGGGAGCACGCTGCAGAGAAGCAAGACAGCTGGACGGAGAAGTTTCAGGCCTGGTTCAGCTCTGAATGGCAGCATTAACTGTCGAATAAATTTGAGGATATTCACATCCATGATGCAGTGGCTTGGTTTCTGAATGTTTGGAGAACGTGGTCGAGTTCTCCTCCTCCTCCCTCTCCAGGAGCAGTTTATTATTCTTATTGAATTCCAGCAAGTACAATAATTCCCCCATTCAGCCTCCATCATTTTCCCAGACTCTCCGCATTTCAAAAGAGCCAACAGGCCCTCCGTTCTGCGTGAGAAACGCGGCGCTGGATGCGCGGGAAGAACTGGCCACTGCTGGCGGTCACTGTACGCCCCCAGCACACAGCACGTCTGTCACAAAGCTGCGGGGAGGCATTTGGGAGCCACCCAGCCTTCATCGCCGGTTCGGCTGGAAAAGCTGCCCACCGGGCAGAGGGAGACGGGGCAGCGGAGAAGCGCTCCCGGGGGTATTTTCGCATCTCAGGGTGCTGCTGCAGGCACCATCGGAGGAAGCCGCACATACAGCACTGGCAACAACTGGGCTGCGAGACACTTTGCGGGGTCTCCGGCGGGAGGCGCGTCCCGGCCATCGGCACATCGCCCGGGAGATGTCACCGCCGCCGCCCCCGCGCTGCGCCCCAAGGCCCCGCAACAGCCCCGGCCCCCGCATCGCCATCCTGCAAAGCTGCCACAGGCCGCTCGCTGCTTCCCGGGCAGCCCCTGCCCTGCTCCCCCACCCCCCGCCGGCCCTGCCCCCGGCAAACATTCATCCCTCCCGCCCGCTA
>JAOXNO010000013.1:24231579-24260735 GCA_028565335.1 Limnodromus scolopaceus
CCCCTCAGCCTCCTCTTCTCCAGGCTGAACACCCCCAGCTCCCTCAGCCTCTCCTCATAAGACTTATTCTCCAGACCCCTCACAATTGCCCATGCTGCAAACACTCTCTTCTCTCCTGGCTGTGGGCAGGCATCCTTCCAAGCTGTTTCCTTCTCACTTTGGCAAGTCTTCTAAGACGACAATCGGGGCAAATGAAACGTGGAGACATGAACGTCTGCTTTTTTTCTCCACCACAGCTACCTCAGCCACTGGAAACTTTGCTGTTCTCCGGTGTGTCCCGATGAGTGGCACAACCTCAGTCTGTATCACTCTCCAGAAGTATTCACTGAAATGCAATGGGAGTCTGAGTCCACAGTTCAGGGCTTAGCATCCCCAGTGGGACTTAAAGCTTGGCTCTACATGTCTGCTCCAAGGCTGAGAGAGTGGGAATAGGACTCAAATTTTCCATTTCTCCCTTGTGTATCCTGATAAATAGGTAATTCTGAGGATGTGTCCTCTCTTTTTTCACAAAGGAGCTATGAAGCATCTTAGGTTTCTCACAATGAAGATGAGAAGAAGACTGAAATTTTAAAGTATCAGAGGACAGGTGATCGGTTTCCAAAGCATTAGTAGGTGACCTCTTTTCAAAGTGTCATGATAAGTGCCTGCCTGTTGCTTGGCTCTCTAGTTTGGCCCTTGCAGTCTATGCTGTCTTTTTTCAGGTGTCAAGAGAACCCAAAAGCCTTTCTGAGATCCAGTGGTGAATTTTGACACGGTTAATAAGGAAACAAACATGCACTTCTAACAGTAAAACTGCTGAGTGAGAGAAACTTCCAAAGGTTTTGGTGGAAGCTCTGTTACTTGCAGCCTTTAAATCCAGACAAATTATCCTCACAAAAGATAAACTCTTACACCATCAAATTATTACATTTGATGTAGCTATTACTGATAGAATTCTGTGTCCTTTTTGAGGCAAAAGGCTGGATTAAATAATTCTAAATGTTCCTCCTGGGCTTAAACTCAATTTGTCAATGGCAGCTGGAGTTCACCTGAGCCTTCTCCAGCCATCCTGTCGTGAGTACATTGCTTGGCGTTTGGAAATTGCTTGGATGGTTCTGCTCCGAGTTCCTCTGGTGGACGTCATCAAGGAGGTTCATGGGGAGCATAACAACTGGTTGAAAACTGGGGGCAGCAGCATGACTGTCAGAAGCCATGCAGCTCAGCAGGTAGATGGAAATGTGAGCTCTGACCTTCCACCATTCTGCCCCTCAGGAGTGAAAAGGATGGAAGGTGTGAAGGAGGACAAAACATAAACTAAGAAAGCCTTGATGTTCTTCTGCTGTGTTCCTCCTGGAAAAGAATGATTTTAGATAATCACAAAAACATGTCCTGTGGCAAAACCCAACCTGTACCACCTCTGAGTCTGTTTAGAAGATGACATGTTTTTGGCAAGTGCTTCAATGGCCAATGCATGTTAACGATCTAACCAATAAGTTATAGGTTCCTTTTTTTTTTTTTTTCATTGAAGAACATTGACAAAACTGCAAACACATGTTTCTGCTGCTAAAACTTAGTCTTATCACAGTTTGAAAATGTGGAAAATCAATTACATGCTTTGAATTACTCCCTTTATTACTATAAAAGAATTTCTTCGTTCTTTCAGGGTAGTGTACACTTGGTAGCATCTACTGCTAACAGGCTTTTAGGACTTTCTGCTAAATTAATACACTACAAGTAAACTTAACAGGAGGCTGGTGGAATGCTAAACATCCACTTTCTCCTCTGTTGTGGCTGTGCTGCAGCTTGGGAACCCTCAGCCTTGTTGCTAGAACATCTGGACAACATTTGGGGCTGTCTCTCAAGTGTACGGGTGTGCATCTCCGGTGAATTTTAACTTTCAACATCTCTCTGCCTCTAATCTATATTTAATGTTTCATGACTAGTAGTCAAAGAAACTTCAGCTAAATATCAGGTTGAAATGAAAATGACCCTTGGGAAAACACTCATTTTCAGCATTCACCGGCAAAGTATCAGTGACAGAGACATTCCCTGGAGATTTGTAGCCCATTCTCTCACAGTAATAATAATTAAGACTTGCGATTACTGTGCCCACATAGTCACAGATCGCTTCATAAAACCTAGTCCCTAAAGGGACCAATTCCCTGCTCCTAACTAGATGTCAGTCAGAGGGATCAGCACCCCCAGGGATCTGGAGTCTTTGCTTGCCCTTTTCATTACCGTGTTGTTAGCATTGTGTTACTTCTTATTCTTCTCAATGCAAATGAGAGGGTAATCATGTGTAAATCGTGCCCTCCAGAAGGTACATGTGGTGAGTTTTCTTTCCCCAAATCTACCACAGGGATTTCTCACATGGAACATAATTATATCTCTGCCATATGGGCTCATTTATATTCTATTACAGGTTAAGCTAATACAACTCAGAAATATGCTAAAAATAACTCAAAGTACTTTGAGCACTGTCAAAATACTTGTCATTTCTTGCCTGTTTGATTGTGAGTGACTTCATATTTATTTAGAGTGCCAAGAAACTTCAGAAAAACAAAATCAGGCCAGTTCTGTGTTACCCTGTCTCAAAAAAAATGCTTTAAATTCTCTCCCATGACATTCTCTTTTGGTAATGGCAAATAGATCATTGAACAATGAAACTGAAAAGCCCCTGGACATATTTACCTGAAGCAACACCTCTGTGGGTTTTAGATTTCCCAGGAGGAAAGAAGCATGCATTTCAGTTGTTTAGCTTTGTCATAATTAGGCTAGATCAGGTCTGCGTTTTATATAATTGCTTTGTCCTGACAAAGCTATACTTGTGCTTTAGCCATAATAAAAGTATATGCCTCTCTACCCAGAAGAAGGGCTATTGTGGAAATAAACATTGCCTAGAAAATGATGGTAAGATAAGAATAGGTCGGTGGTGAGTACCATAAATAAGTATTTTTAAAGTGAAGGATCTAAAGGTTATATGACGTTGTTTTCAGAATTGTGGTACTATATATGTATGTTATTTTCCAATTTCAGTGGAAATGTTTAATTTCAGTGTAAGATTTTATTTGAAAAGATTTTTTTACAAATATTATTTCGCTGATTTCTAAACGAATACCACTAACATCTGTTGATAAAATCTGGACAACAATCCACAATCAACCTTCATTTTGTTCTTTTTATTCATAAATTCAGTATTTCACCCTTTGAAATTTGATCAGTTTTCCTTCATTGCACTAGCAAAGGAGGAAACTTATAGAAAGTAATATACCTGTAGGAGGATTAGGCCAGAGGAACTGCACTGGGCCTGCACATGGTACTTCAGAGGATACCTTGCAAAAGCAGTGATTGACCTTAGTTACAAGGAGATGCTTACTAGAAATCAGATCGGGATTTAGAAAACAGCAGCTGTATGTTTCCTATAACCAGGAGATAAAATTCAGAACTGGTCTACAAAGCCCTTTCAGTGATGAAAAATTATGTGTAGATATAAAATCATTTCTAGAAGTATGAAATAAATTCTGCTACCTTTCCAGAATTTATTATTATTTTTCAGAGTGTTGCTAGGAAGTGTTTGCTGTTTTGTTTTTTGCTTTTATTGTACCATAGAACCATCAACATTTTAGATTATTCAGCATTTGAACACCAAGCCCAACCTTTCCTGAATGCTTTTTGCATGTTTTCAGAGAACAATAATTATTGCTAACACATTGGGTCAGATGTTTATGTATGTAAGCAACTAACATTAAGTACATGAAAAGTTCCCTTTGAATTCAGACAATTGCATATTTTTGTGAATCAAAGCCTAGAAGCTATGAAGTCTGTAATTGTGCAATAGCATCAAACTCACAGGAGAGGGTTTCTTTGGAGTTTACCTTGTTCTTAAAAGATACCTTTCAAAATCAGCTGAAACAACAGGGTTTTGGTCAGAGCTGTGCACTGATCATTGCTGAATAAGGAGAGCAGTCTGTTCGACTGTGTGTTCAGTGCAGAAGGGAAAGAAATTCAGGCCAGCCGTGAGTTTATTACCTGAACGAAGTATTTTTCCAGTCTTTGTTATTCCTGAAGCAGTGTAAGGGACACTACAATGATTTCATACATCAGGGAGACATAAAAAAAAGAGTGCTCTCTTAGGCTGTGGAACAAAGAGAAACAAACTTCAAATCTCAGAGCTAACTCTGTTAAATAATGTTTTAATTCGGCTGTCATAGACATTTGATTAAAGAACCTGTTATACAATTTCTTTTGCAGTTTCTATAGCCCCGGTTGTGTAAAAGCATCCCATGCCCTTGGAAAAACAGCCCCCCTCTTTCACGCACAAAAGGGAGTCTTTTACTCAACATCTTCACAGCTTGCTTCCTTTTTCTTCAGGCAAGCTTTTTTATTTCACAATTTCGTTTGCTATAAAAGCACGGTCATTGTGGATGCTGCACTGAAAGATGGCTGTTTGCCTTGATTTTATGCTCTTCCCCAGGCATCCAGCATTGCCCGCTGCTGTGGTCGGGTCAGAGCAGTGGTGTGAGCTGATGGCCGTCGTGATGTCCCCATGTCACACTGGAGTGTGGGCAGAGGCAGCAGAAAGGGGCAGATTGAACAGGTAACAGTATTTTCAAATTTTCTGGATAACAACCTTTCCAGGAGAGAGGATGACTGTTAACGTGCCCTCCTAGAGATCTTCTTTATTAATTGCATGCTGGAAGTGGCAGTTTGGTGATATTTGCATCACATATTTATCAGCCATATGTCAGCATGTCAGTATTTTCCTCTAGATGGTGGGCAGGCATGGATTTTAAGCAGAAATATCCAGCTGGTGCTGCACATGTGTGCTCAGTTGAGTGTGCTGGGTGAGATGTTTATTTGCAGTTGGCACCTGGATGTAAAGTTCTGGTCTGCACTGGAAATGGGTGCATTTCAGCATGCATATGATTTGCAGAAATAGCTATATCAAGTGCCTTTGTATGAAACTTTGATTCTTAATAGCCATACTGATGTTTTAAGTCAATCATTCCTGGAAATACAAATCATCTTATGATTAACTTTGGTCTTACTTTGTCATTTGATGGATAAATGTGAAATTCTTTTGCTGTCTAACATGATCTACTCCCTGCTAACACCCAGCTCTCTGAAACCCCTTGTAAATAATTACAGTTTGCATCATCCGTTTGGCTAACACGCAGTGTCTGGTTTCCAAGTCTGCGTAGATGATAATCTGTTTTAATACCTGTACAAATCAATTAAATTTATTTTGTGCACTCTTCACTGTGTGCCAAATTGAGTGGGAGAATAGAAACACTTAGCAGGGGAATCAGACTTCACGTAAATGTGAATTAGATAAGCCTTGAAATGCAAGCGGGGGAGAAGGTGAAATTTAGCATGTAATTCCCTCATCTACAGACAGATTAAAAAAATGGCTTCCAGAAACAAAAATATAGGGCAGGATTGTGGAGCCCTTATTCTTGTAGCTGAGCAGCTTCTCATTGGATTTATACCACTGAAGCTTAATAATATCACCTCCAGGGTGGCTGAAAGGATGTGGAGTTTCTTGCAAGGCACTTTGATGCTTTGTCTACTGCAGAATGTAGGCAACATTTCTTCAAACCTCCTTGCGGGGCTGGACTTCTGGCTTCTCTCTGCAGCTTCTGATCGCCGTCTCTGCAATGTAGGTTAGGAGCCCGTAAGTCCCCATACTGCCTGGCAGTAAAAACGATGGGTGTTCTTGTGCAGCTGATGGGTTCTGCAAGAGGAGCTGGGTTTGGTCTTCAAGCCTGTATATCCTGGCTGTATCTTAGACTGCGTAAATTGCGCCATTTGCAAAATGAAACCTTCTTCAAGCAAAATTTATCTAGCTAACCTCCATTCTCCTCCTCGCACCCATCCTCCCATATGGAATGTGTGGTTGGACCAGGCAAATTTAAAGTTGACTGTGAGTGAAATGCTCTTTACTCCCAACTAAAATCCATAATTAAGCAGTGATACAGACGGGTTAAAGAATAAATCGCTATATACATTTCAAAATATGGGGGTAAGAGGATGAAAATCTGTGCCAATAAAACTGTTGTAAGGCTAAGTATCTATCAAGTAGGTGCTGCTAAAATTTTGCAGTAAAAAACACTGTATAGAAAAGGTCATTGTCAGAGGGAAGACAGGTTGATTCATCCTACTATTGCAATAACATTCCTGATTGCAGGTACCCAAGGACAACTTGGTTTTAGAAATAGCAATATATCATTTGTTCACTTGGTTTCTCCCTTGTGAAAAAAAATGATGGAATTTTCCTCGTCACATCATGTGTAGAGTTCTTGTTAAAATACTCCACACTATAAAATCGCTTGGGGAGGAGAAAATACCAAGCAAAGATGAGTAAGTATTTTAAGATCGTTCCTCACAAAAGGCATTATGTGCCTGTACCCTTCTAATTCTTTTGGAGAAGAATTTTCTGGGTGATGCATAAGGAGGGCAGGCGGGTAATCCTGTGTTGTGCCAGCCAGAGCTACCAATTCCTGCCATGACCTTGCTTTGGGTTTGTGGTCTGTTAAACGGGGTAATGGGCATGTAAGTGCCAAGCCTGGAGGAAAGATGCTTAACAAGTACCGAGTAGCATAGTATTATTGCAATGAAGGTATTTAACATACGTGGGGAACAGTAATGCTTGTGGTAAAAAGGAAGCAGATTGCAGACCATGTCCTGCTGGCATCATGTGGGCAGGGCTGTCCCCAGTCCCACATGGTGGTGCTGGTGGCCGGAGCTCTCTGCTGGGAGGAGCAGCAGAAATGCCTGCGTGTTGTCTCACCCCGAGCAGGCATATGGCTGGCCCCACTTCCACCTCCTGGGGGGGAAAAAAGTTACGGGTGACTATGTTTTCCAAGGTGAAATTCACGCTCACTTTAATTAGCTCTTTAAACTCAGTGACGTGACCACTTAGTGGCCCGATTGTGTGGATCCTGGACTCATTCACACATTCAAGACCTGTCCTGCTGATGTGAGTCAGTTGCCACTACAAGCAAGTTTTATTTAGAGTGTGAGGTGCAGACCCTTTATTTTTAAAGTATATTTCTCTCTTGCTTTCTAAATTCAGCTACTAAATGTGTATTTTCTGACAAGGAGAGATATTGAATGGTATTTATTTCACTTCCTGAAAAATAATAAAGGGTCGTTCTACTGTTCATCACTGCATGTTTGGCACAGACATTGGCTCTGCTTCCTGGAAAGCTGTCTTGCACCAAAGACATTATTTGTTGCTACAGACGGATCCTTCAGGCCAATGTAATTCAGTAGTCAAGTACGTTCCTTGTCTCCACAAATTTTTCAGGTGATTTAATGGGAGCATGAATCTGAAGAGAAGCTCTACAGGGAGCCGATGTAGTGAGTGGTCAGTTAACGTTTTCAGAACAATTCATGTTGCTGATGGGGAAGAAGGGGGCTGCAAGTTACACTTTCTGTAGGCTGTCATTTTCTTGATGGACAGACTTGCATCACTGTAATTTTTCAGATGTGTAATTCCTGCATAGTCACATGTGCATTTTACACAGCCTTTCTATTTCTCATGCGTGAGCCAAAATTAGTGCCCAGCTCTATGCATTCAACTACACTGAGGTGCACAAGTTGAACTCAGGTTACAAATCAGCCCTGTGAGTTTTGTGCTGTCTCCATCAATATGAGGTTAATGGATGAAAGCATGCACTCCAGTTATTATTGTATATTTAGGAAAAAATACATACATGAGTTTTAGCTTCTGGATAAATTCACAGTGGAATGAGAATAATGCTTAGGATCTACTGTAAGTGATATTTGAGGGGTTTAATGCCAGTTAAAGGTCTGTGGTACAATGACCCCTTTTGCATGTAATTATGCAAAGGGCAGAGACATGGGGCACGTACGTGTACAGCGCATTACGGCATACGATGTGTAGGCAGAACTATTATGGGGAGACAAGGCAAAAGCTGAGACTGTGACCCCACTGATGCATGGCTCTCTCAAAACAGTCAGAAAAGAAAGGTGGACTCTGAGTAGTCCTGAGTGCACTTCAAGGCATGATGTGCTGAACGGACTACTGATGGCTTGTTTTGATTTTGAAGATTTTGAGGATTTTGAGGTTGGGTAGTGATGGAGATAATCCAAATAGGGGCAGGAGAAAGTTGGGTGTGTATGTTATTCTGCAGAATGGGTGTTCCTGTATCCTGTGGTCCTGTCTTCCTGGTGGATGAAACAACCCCAGTGCCATCTGGCAGCAGGGATGGTTTTAACTGGTTGGCAGTAGGTGCCCAGCACTATGAGCAATCCCCACAAGACTGAATTTTCCTATTCGACAGAATATATTGCTTATCTCTTCTGGACTAGATTGCTTTTAATTCTTGTGGAAGGTGAACGTTAAAAAAAGAAAAAGTAAAAATCAAAAGATTTTAAAAGAAGTTGCTGGTCAGCAAAGAGGAGGAAACCGTCTTGCTCTGGTACTGTTCTGCATCTGCACTGAAACACAAGACAGCAGCTGCCTTGGAGCTGCCCCCACTGCAGAGAAAGAGATTCATCGACATTTAAAGATTCAGGGCACAGAGAATGAATGACGACATCTCCTCTCATTTCCATGCCCAGTGACATGCACTCCAACAGACAGCTATGCTTCTCCTACAGTATCTCTTTATTTTCCTTTATCTCTGCTTTTCTACCCCCTTCCTTCTTAAAATCCTACTTTGAGCTTTGTTTTTTCTTCTGTTTAATTTGGAACTCCTGTTCTTCAGTGACCAAATCCTTCTCCCTTTGGCTCTCATCAGAGCCTTCATTGCTTTACATCCTCTGGGAAGAACTGGGAAGAACAGTTATCTCCCAAATTACATTTCAAGAGCCTGCAAGCCTGACTTCATAGATAAACTGGAGAGCATACCAACTAATATAAATACAGGGCACAGCCTTTTCTGCTCCATTCAGGAGTAGACAATGATTACCCAATTTTGCTACAACAGTTGCTACTAGAGAGAACAGCATACCCTGCCATTATTCTCAATATTCAGTCATTATATGGTGATTGTTATTGTCAATTATTTTATATTAGGGTAGCAATTAGCACTCTTGGAGCTTGTTGCCTCTTGTCCAAACAGAGAAGATGGTTTCACTCCCAGATTTCTCACAGACAAAACAGATAAATCCAGTAGGCAGTTCAGATACCACAGGAAATTGTTATTGATGCAATGAGTCACAGCAGTGCCTTGTTACAATTTCGGCAGGCTCCATCCTTCTGGCTGCAGAAGGCAGAAACCCCTCTTGGTTTTTTGCTTTTTTTGGGTTTTTTTTTGAGCATAAGAAGCTCCGTCTCGATCAGATCTGTACTCTCCTTACACCTCTGCATCTGATTCAAGATCAGTGCATGTAGCCATGAATCCCTTCCCAGAAGACACATACATTTTCCTTAAGCAGCAAAGCCAGTATTTTTCAGCACAACGCTGACCATCTAATTCCCAGTCAGTAGAAGTATTAGGGTAAGCATAAAACAGCCATGTCCCTGGACAGCGATGTGCTCCACTCAGCTGAAGAAACACTTCTTCAGTGGTTTCAGATATCTCCATTTTACTGTCATCGTGAGTTTTGTAGACTTGGACAACACTGCTAGCACTCTAATAGTCCTGCAGAGGTACTGAGGGATAAGCTGCCCAAGAACATCTTACTGCATTAATGTAATTGTGTCTGCATTGCTTGACTTGATCTCACATAATCCATCAAAATCTTCATGAATAGAAAAGGTTGAACCAGCCTTACTGATAGAAATTACATTCCCACTGTTGTCTCCCTGATAAGCCGCCCACTTCACTGCTGAAGGTTCATATTCCCTTGTTTTAAAAGGCACCTGGTACAACTGCTCTTCCCGGGAAAGTAGAGGTTTAAGACCGGTAGTTAGAGACAGCATCCAGTCAGGTGCGTGCTTGGTGTTTGCGTTTGGTTTGCTGTTCATATTACACCTCCTGCTTTATTACAGCAGGCAGGAAAGAGTGACAGAAGGAAAAAAAATTGGGGAACAGATAGAAGGATGTGAAGCGCATCTTCATTTAAACGCACCTTATTGGGGAGGAGATTGTTTATTTGTTTTCAGTTTTTCAAAAGGAAAAGCTTAAAGTCTGATATCAGAGTTTTCAAAGGCCCTTTTCAAAGGTGGGCCTAAGCTCAAAGCCAGGTTTGGACACTCCCAAGCTGCCTGGCACTTGTTATAATTTCTGCAGGCTCCATCTTTCTGGTTGCAGAAGGCAGAAACCCCTCTTGGTTTTTTGCTTTTTTGGTTCATCAGCCATCAGCCAGGTAAGTGCAGGAACAAGGTTGCAGAGGCAGGCCACAGACCTCCAGAACCAAGCCTGCTAAGAACCGCGCAGACAAACCTCTGCCAGGAGTGGGTTAGCATCAGCAGCCTTGCTTTGGACCTGGGAGCTGGACCACATCGCTTCTCCCTGTCCCCTCTGTGATTCTGTGGTAGTGAGACTCCAGAGATCACAGCTCTGCTTGCAAATAGGGTAACTCAATTGATATTACTTCTCTAAATTCCCACGGCCACTTCTGCATTCCTCGCTTCATCCTGAGCCTTAGAATGCTTGCTGTAATTAGCTGAAACCACGACACTGCCATTCACGCGTTTTATGTTAGAAAAGGTGGTCTTGGTGGTAAGAAAAGTGGGTTCTGCCAACACAGAATTTTTATGAAAATTTAAGGAAAGCTATACTGTAAACAATTCCCCAGTTGCAGGTGTTCTCAGTATTTTTCCATGTGAGATGAGAAGGCTTCAGGGAGCCCTCCTGGTGCTTGGGCACTGCCTGGCCCTTGGCAGCCCAGGGGCAGCACGTTCCGCCTTCACACCTTCCTCTTCCCCAGCAGAGATGGGAACAGCCCTTTGATTAGAAAATGGTAACAGAAGTCAAACGCTCAGTACTGACACCCACAGGGAAGCATTCGAATCATGATAACTTAAGCAGAAGCTCAGTCCAGAAGTCAGGTAGAGTGAAGTGGCTCAAATGCTCTTTTGTCTTCAGGGAGCTTCAGGTCAGTGTGATTTATCTTGTCCTTGCTGGTTGCTCCACACTCTGGTGCCTGAACGCCATCCCACCAGGAAGCCCATGCCACAGTTCCAGCTGTGGAGATTCTCAAGAGATCCTCTGGGGCCAGTGCACGGCTGTCCCTGTGCCACCTGCCTGGGGAGCCCTGCATTTTTACAGTCAAGATTTTTCAAGCCATTTTACATTTTTCCAGCCCTTTTGTCCAGCAGAAGACTGAAGAAGGGCTACAAATCACACCCCTGGGTTTTATCGTCAGCTGTGCCATTGATATGCCAGGTGACAACAGAGGATCTGACAGGAGGACTCTGCTTTGGCCCATCTGTCATTTAAATCAAAATGATGCAAAGTGTTTCTAAACTATAATTGTGCAGAAATATTAACCTCCAATTATCAGACGAGTCTCTTTGGTCCCCTTTCCCTTCCTCACCACCAGTACTTCCCATCTAGTGATGCTTCACCTTGAGTACTGTGCTCAGTTTTGGGCCCCTCACTACAGGAGGGACATTGAGGGGCTGGAGTGCATCCAGAGAAGGGCAACAAAACTGGTGAAGGGTCTTGAGCAACATCTCATGAGGAGTGGCTGAAGGAACTGGGCTTGTTTAGCCTGGAAAAAAGGAGGTTGAGGGGAGACCTTATTGTTCCCTACAACTACCTGGAAGGAGGGTGTAGCGGGGGGGGGTTGATGCCTTCTCCCAAGTCACAGGAGCTCAGAAATAAAGGAACGGCATAGACTTGCTCAGAAAGGAAGAGTAATTTATCCACATAGAAATGTTTACGAAGGTAGAATGCAAGTTGAAAGAGAGGGAAAACAGCAAACTTGGAGTGGCTGTGTTTATTTTGCTGTTCCAAACTGTGAACTCGTGCCTCCCCATAGCCTGTGCCAGCCTGGGCTCCACGCCTGACTACACAGGGTAGTGTTGGAAGGACTGTATCCTACCCGTCCCTGGGAAGCCAGCTCTTTAACAGCATACTCTTCATGGCTGAAATCCACTCCTTCCCACCTTTCCTATTGCTTCTTTCCTGTCCCCATCTTGCCTAGCTTTCATGTTTCACCTGGTCTTCCCCAGAAAACAACCCAAGGAAAAAGAGCAGGACTTCTGGGCCTTTTGGTGTGTTTTAGTCAAACTATTCATTGCAACTGAACAAAAGTTGGCCTTTTTTTGAGAAGAATGATTTTCCACGTGTGACAACCTCTTTAATGCATTGCAATTGAGTTTCTCAATATAATTTTAAAGCCACTTAGGGTGGCTTTGCTGCCTGTTTTTCAGAAAAAAAGCTATTCAAGTCTTGAGAGGGAGTTTTATTTCCTGATCTGTTATTTTTAAGTCCTCATCACAAGCTGTGATTCTTCTAACTCAAAATTCTAAATTATTTTAACTATTTGTGTGGTGTTTAATATATTCCAAGGACAACTGGTATAATGATGTGAAATCAGTGTAAAGAACAAAATCAACAGAAATTAAATGGGCTCCTGGTTTTGTGACATATCTCTCATCCACACCCGATTGTCAGAGGCCCAAAGTCTATTTTCTAAATGGATGGTCTTCCACCTTTTTGGAGAAAATAAATGAAATGAGCTCTGTACCTTCTATATTATTCACAGCTTACTAGTCTGATTTATTGAGATTAAAGTTTAAATTGCTTGGGTGAAATTACTCAGATTAAATTATTACTCAGTAAAACTTTGGGATAGCAGTGGTTTCTTTGTTCAAGGTTTACACAGGACAATGAAGTCCTGCATCGTATCCTGGGGACTTTGAAGCCCAGAGCTTTCACTAGCAAATGTTAGCATTGAGAATTTTCTTCTCTAGTCCCTGGATAAGATACTTCTTCTCTGTCTTTCTCACTCTTTTTTTTTTTCCTGATTTATCACAGAGAAGCTGTGAGCACACTGTTGTCATGACCTCGATGGTAAAAGACGTACTACTGCACATCCTTGTTTGTATGGAGGGCAGCAACATCTGGGCAGTGGCCACTGGTTTTTTTGATGCTTGTCTGCCTGCCTTCTCATCACTGATTTCCAAAGAAGCCATCACCTGCTGCTGTGCACAACCTTCACCCTGCTTCAACCTGACCACTTAAAAGAATATCTTCCCACAGGGAAAAAGATTAATGTGAGGATTTCTTTGAGTGGGAATCAGGATGGCCCTTCAAGCAGATCCTCGTGCCTGTGTTTTAGACTGCCACACCTGGCTGAAGACTTCAAAGCATGCTCAACACTTTTCCTGTACTCCCTTCCATGTCTTATTTTTGACCTTTCCCCTGAGAGATAGGTCCACTTGTGAAGAGAAGATAATTCATCTCATTTGGTCTCTTGGGACTCCCACTAAGGGGAAGAATAGAAATTCAGCAGCAGCTTTACTGATCTGCACAGAAAAATCAGGCTCCTTTTGTGCTGACCCTCCTGGCTTGCCGCATACAGCTGTAAAACTTTACGCTCGTAATCCAGAAAGGCAGCTAGAATTTTCAGCCATAGGCTGTCAAATGTCATGTTCATACTATACGGGATTAAACGATAATAGTAGAATAATTCTTTCAATAAGATATTTAAGACATATTGAAATAGAAGCTTTTGTGAAACATGCATAGGAATTTTACTGCATCAGAGCAAAAACAGGCACTGAATTTTGCAGTTGTGGTTTTTTTAGAAAAGGTTGCTATTGGTAGATATCAGCAGATCCGTCCTGGTAGTGTTACTTTCACACTCATGACCTCAGCTCCTAATCAAATACCACCAGACCAATCATCTGGAAACTGAGTGTGCTGAAAATCTGCCACTTTGTCATGCCCTTACTGTGGGGCATCGCTTATCTTTCTCTCACATAGGTGTCCAGACTATGTGAAAAGTAAAATTATTATATGAACATGGGTCATTGAGGTCACTGAGCCCAGCTCCCTGTTATTGCATTTGACTATTTGATAGAAGTTCATCCGTGCCTGAACCACAAAAACCTTGCCATCTCCCTATGACAACTTGCAGATCTATAGCAAAAGGCCCAAACACGCTGGTATACGTCGTGGAGACAGCTGGGGCCCAGCTGGGTTTCACTGCTGATTTAGGTTTTCATTAGCAGTTACGCCATTAGTTAATGTTAACAATTATAACACACTCTGTCCCACAGAGAAAGGTAAGCACCTGATCGTCTCCACTAACCTAATTCTGAGAAAAATTTCTTTGAAATCCCAGGTCTGCCAGGTGGTATGTATAACCTTCTGGGTACACCTCAAAGGCACCCAAGAGATTTGTATTTCAATAGAAGCACAAATGTAGCCTGTCCTGTCTTTAGTTGAGACCAATCTCTGGTGCTTCAGATGGGAGCCAAAAAAAAAAATCACAGAAGTCGTTTGCGGGAAGAAAGGAAATGAAAGGTCTCTATAAAGGACAAGAAAAATCTGAGGCATTAGACTATATAGCTGTGGTGCAAATGAACACGATGAACAAATGCCCCCTTCTTTTGGGGACAAAGAGACTCATCACAAGTTCAAATTTCTGATACCAGGGTCTCCTCCTTAGCTCATCACACAGCCCCATTCAAAAAGCTGTAAGGCTCCGTTTTACAGCTGATGAGGGTCTTTGCCTCCCCTGGCTGGTTGGGAGTTCAGATCATCTCTTCTCATCAGTTTGAAAATATGCTACATAGCCTGTTTCACATTCTGTTTGTTATAATCTTAAGCAGAAGGAATTATTTCCGTATTTCACTCATTATACAGGACAGACACTGTATAACTTTCATGCCTTTAACGGAATTTTCCTTCTGTCTTCATTTTTTTTTCAAAACATGTTACGTTTCCAAGTGGGAGCACATACCTGGCTGGTTAAATTGCATGGAAATAGACTATCAACTGTTTTATTTAGTGCTCTGCTTCTATAAATGTAGACATGTTCACACTGGAGGACCTCAGAAGCAGCTTAACTGGTGAGAGGTAGCCCGTGCCCGTAAGGATGCATGTAAAACAATGTCCAGCTGTTGTTGTTCGTACGTGCAATGAACACAGTCAGATGTGATGCTCAGGAGCACGTCTCTCCCGGTCTTTGGATGAGAACAAGACGTTTGATGACCTTGGCACGAGTGACCTTCAGTCCCTAATCTGGAGAATATCGTCCCTGCACAGACATACAAAACAGTCAAATTCATTGACCAAAAGCATGATTTTAATTTAAATGTTTTGCTTTGATTGCAAGTAAGAGCTATGCATAGGTAGGTAGATAAAAATATTTTCCCCTTTTGGTTGTCTCTAATACAGTTTCTAAATTTAGAAAAAAAATCAGACTTTTAATAAGCTATAGCCTAATTTAATTAGCTCGTATTTTTATAACATGCTGTGTCTTTAGAAATGCTGTAACAATCTATAAAGGAGTATTATTTCAATATTTTTTCATAATGCTGGTCATAAGACAAAACTAAATTTGAACAATTTCTTCAGTGACTATTAATAAAGGATGTAAGAGCCCAGTGTTTACATAATAACTTACAGATGTTGAGAAGCTATTTTAGTGCACACACGAAGTTTACAGTTACTGTCTCCAAATACCTGTGGTCTAGCCACTTACTTCAGTCTACTGATTATTTAGCCGAAATAATCTACCCGTGGCTCCTCCTTTGGCTCCCGGCACCCGAACAAGAAGCAAATGCGGAGCCATCTAAAGAAACCCAAACATGGCTTCGGACACATCCATGACCCGCAGCCAGAGCCTCCCCATTGCTTTGCCCTGCGGGTTTGGGCTGGCTGTGGCAAGGGTGGCTGTCATAGCCTGTTCAGACCCACTGGGGGCTGGGGCTAGGGGAGGTGTCACCAGCAAAGCCACTTTTGCTGGGAGGAGAGAGGTGGGTCCCCAGTACTTGGCTGGGTCATCCCACATCCCAGTGTCTAACGTCTTGAGCTCACCTGCCCAGCGCGGGTGGGAGGAGAGGGAGTAACAGATTTTTTTAAAAAAATATATCTTTGTGGGCAGCTTGTAATTGATATTTCCTTTCTTTTTTTTTTTTTTTTTTTCCTCCTCCTGCTGAATTAAGGGAAATTGCATATCCTGAAATGAATGCAACCTGGGACTGGATGTTTGATTATTTAACTATGATTTTTTTTGACAAAAAACCCTTTTCATGCAATTTGATCATTACCTCAAAAATTCCTTCATGCTTTCAGTATCTAAGTTAGTCCCTATCCTGAAACAGAGCGTATCTTTCTAACAAGCCCTCCAGATTAATTGATATGCTTATTTCTCCCAATTATTATTATTTCTGATTTTGTTTTGGAGGCCGTTCACTGTTCACTTGGTCTAGGATTTCACTAATGCTTTTTTTTGATCCACTTTTAATGAGCATTGGAACCAGTCTAGGAGACCATGATAGAAGGTAAATCCCTTTTAAACAAAAAATAATAAAGCTGAGTTATCTGCTGCCTCTGCTGGGGTTAGTAGGATTGTTATGCTTTTGTATATGAATTGCTTTGGGATAATAAAGTTTTCTACTTGCTTATATATTTTTCATCAGACAAATCAAGCAAAAAGGTTGTATCACACAGATCTGTAATCGTAGCTTCTTCTCTGTCCTGTAGCTGCAAGGGAAAGATAAGATACGTTTTCATACTTGGAGAAAAAGGGTCAGAGTTAGAGGGGAAAAATGGTATGAAAGTGCAAAGCCTTGGATATAAGTAGCTAGCCCCTAAAGCAGGTGCTAACAAGACCTTCTTGAGAACCACTAGGTTTTGTGCATAGCAGAGGAAAAGTTACAGCTGAAAGAAAAGAAACAGGCAAGAAATAGCATCGTACTGTATCTGACTGGGATTAGAGCAGCTGAATGCATCATTGTTATAAAATATGGGCAGCAGAGTGTCCTTTCATGTCTCTTGACGTAGATTGAATGCAGTCCTAACCAAGATGACAAAATTCATTTTGAGTGAGTAGTTGTCCATATTTTTAAATGAAATGCATGTGGGGCTATTAGCTCAGCTCTCCATTGAAGGCAGCTGCACCACAGCCCTGCCATATGTCTGGCAGTGTTTGAAGCACCTGGCACCCTCCAGAACAGACACTCACATTTGAATGGGGATAAATACTAAACTCACAGCTTTCTCTTCCAACTCTGGGGTAGGTATTTTTTACATTAAAAAAACCCCAAAACATAACACAATATAAAAGGTTAAGCAAAAATGTATGTACATAAAGTGTTTTGTAAAAGCTGAAAGGGAGAGGAGGACAGGACTGGAGAGGATGCTGGAGGCATAGACCTCTTTGTCTGGAGGAGACACTGGACTTCAGGGTCAAAAAGATACAAATAATAAATTGTGCTTTTATTACGGATTTATCACATTATTATTAAAGCTAATATGCAATTTCACAGCCTGGAACAATCACTCTCACAAGTCCCACCCCTATCAAATTTTCCTCTTTTTTTTATCATTAAGAAATTGATAAGCTTAGCTGCATGCTGAGGTCAGTCACGTCCTTTGGCTGAAAAATAAGCAAGTTACTTTTCCATTGAATAAGGTTTAAATCATTAGTGACCCATGAGCCTGGATTTCAACCAAACAGGAATATTGCATGCCTGTGTGCTTCTTCTGGGTCAAATTTTTTAAAGTGTTACCACGGATTTATGGTATGTTTTACGGTTAAAGGGCTTGATCATAAAGGGCATGATCATACAGGGCACTCTCAGAGTGGTCTCAGTTGCCTCCGCCACTAAAAGGTGGACTCAGACAGGAGTAGGTGAAAGCAAAGACTAGGACAGTAGCCACAGAATGGACAACCCTTCACATAACAGAAGTTAAAAAAGTGTTGCTATTTTTATGTAGCAAAGGAAAGTCTTAGAGAAGATACTGTTTATTTCTCTAAGCACGTCTCCAGGAGGAGAAGGGCAATGCGGCACAAGGATATAAACCAGATGTGAATACATTCATGTTGGATTCAAAAAGGACAAGCAATGAAAGGAGTGGGAGTCTCATCTGGACTTCCAGGAAGTTACTGGGGCCTAGAACCACAGTTTGAAGCTAATCTTTGATAGCTATATTCAAAAGTGTGATGATATAGTTGTCTATAATAGTGGGTAAATAACCTTGATGAGAAAAAAAGCACTCTTTCTAATAATTTTGTCCATGTTCCTAATACCAAAAATACCTTCCAAAATAGGTTGATGAGAAGTACTGAGGATTTCACAGCACACTTTCTGGCTGGAACTAGTGCAGCATTACTTCTTTTTGGTACAGTGTAAAGGTGGGAAAGAATTGAGTGCTTGTGTTGTTTCACTTATTCAGAGGATTGTTTTCGATCCCACTTGTATCATTCTTCTGCCTACAGCTGCTTCCACAAACAGCTCAGTGGGTGGACTCCATCTAAGAAATGCTTGCACTTCTGCCAGGATGTCTCTCTGATTCCAGCACCCCACCTTTTAAAGAAATTATAAGTACTCTATAACCATAATAATACAGAAAAGATGCTGTTCCTGGATCATAGTATTTTCTATCAGTGTTTTATTAACTAAAGTGGATGAACAGCTCTGTAAGGAGATGCTGCTGTTTATTTTTCTATATTGTTATCATGACCACGCTGATTTTTTTTGTAACTTTCATCCCTGGTCATTCATGCCGTCTACAGTGTTGAAGTACAAATGAGTAAAAAATACAGCCAGTTTTTCTACAACATTTTAACTCCATAAAAATAAAACCAGAACAGAGTTATGGTTATGCCATACATATACATCTCTACATAACAATGTTTCATTCATAAGAGGAGCTTCAACCTCCATGCATTACTTTGCTCACTGCAATAAAAAGGGTGTTCCACCAACAGAGGCCAAGCAAGGTCATTTTCTGCATTACTTAACAACAATTTCCATGAAGACTTGTAGGACGTAGGATATTTTACAAGCTTCCAAAGTTTAAAAATAAAATCAAATAGCCTTTTCACCCATATATGTTATTTTGCTGGCTGTTTAGAAATTGTGATAACAGCAGCCTCAGACTGTCGTTTTGTTTTCCTGATGGTACCAAAGAAGAAATATATAATTTGAAAACAAACCAAAATTAAAACAGCGTGAAGGAAGAATTGCTGAGGTTGGTAGCCTCTAATTAGATCTACCATCTGTGTTGAGGTTCCCGGAAAACAAATGCACACCACACTGTCCCATTGTCTCTGCTTAAGCTCCAAGCTTTATCTGTATGGGCCCTGAATTTTTTGTACACTCAGTATCTCACCTTGATGGGCCAATTTTCATATCCTATGGTACCATCTGCACGTATCAGATCATGGTTTCCAACTCCATAGCTGCTCTATGGGTTTAATAATGCATCATAATACAGGTGTTGTTTCATAGTACAATAAATTAATAATACATTTAATTTAACTGTTTCACCGTAATTTTTTTGAATTTCAGGAATTTAGAGTTTAAAGGAGTTCAGAGGAGATTTAGAAATATTTGTACATTCTTGATATAATTTATGGATTTCTTTGTTTCTATTTATATTCCTTTAAAGGACTAGGGAGAGAAGTGCTTCATGGTTTTAACCCAAGCTTTTTTCACTTCTGAAGCAAAATGCTGATAAAGGCTGTGAACTGCTCCAGTGATTGTATGTAAGGTCTCAGATACCATCACTGGCTCAAGCATTTGTGATTCCTGCATCCTGGATTGGCTTGCTGCTTCTCCCTGGCCACAGAACCGCTTTAGCCTTGTTGTGCTATATTTAAATTACTATCTGGGCATGTTTCTATCATTACATGGGCATGGTGACCTTTTGGTATTAAATAATTTTGACTGGACCAGATTGGGCTGAATTGCAAGGAGCAAACAAGGGTATGTTTGTTTTTAATTTAAGAGACATGGCAGTTTAGACCAATTTAAGGTTTGGTTGCAGGAAAACATCCTGAACTATGTGTTTGTATTTCATCAACCCAACATTGATATATCTAGTGTGTGGAATTTGTTTATTTTATACATATAAAAATACACACATATTATTTATTTATATGCATTTATATGTGTGGATACATGTATGTATATCCATATACATATACATGCACAAATAGATGAACATTACGTACACAGTTATAATACAGTTCCATCATTATGAAAAAATGGAGGCTGGGATTCATCTCACCTATATTTACCCATCAAAAAGTTGACATCTATTCTGAGCCAGTCATTTAGGTCCCTCTGAAATCGATGAAGAGAGACAGCCACTTCCAGAGTGGTGATCTATACTGAGAGGGTGATCTATACTCATCTATTTAGAATGGAAGATACCTATCTCTCTCCATTGCCTGCAGAGAAAGCCTGCATGACTGATTCAGAGCAAACATATATCTTTCAGAATGCTAAAGTTAGCAACAGGAAACCCAAACTAATGCTGTTCTCAAAAAAAACCCTCTTTTGTGGAGCTGAATGACCTAGATTCGTGTACCACTTCTGGTTCCTACTCTTGTTTTTTTGTGGTGGTGATAATAGTGGTGGTGCATACCACCAAGTTAGGAAACATCTTTTCCACTACTAATCAGAAGGATTTTTTTTTTTAATGGTTATGGTAATGATTAAAGTGAAGAGGAAATTGTTCATGTTGCCAATTCATCTTTTATTTTGTTTTTTAATTTTGTCCTTAAAAATCTCTTTGAAGCAGATAATTGTATAAATGTGACTTGATCACTGAAATCACTGGGTGGACTTTGAAATCTTGAGGGAAGAAGGAAAAGGGAGGAGAAGAATTCATGAGATCTACAGTAAAGAGAATTATTAATCTGCAGAAATATGTGCCTCTGTTACTACTGGCTCTGCAAAAAACTGATTTCACATGTTATAATGTGCCTTCTAAAACTGAAAAAATAGAAAAGGGTGTGGAAACCTATATTTGTACAGCATATGAACACTTTGATCTCTTAAGAAGGCAGATGTAGAATAAAATGTAAATTAGATTTGGAAAAAATGCAAACCCATAAGAGAAACAAAATTAAAGACCAAAAATCATGTCTCCTGGTTTAATGGTGAGACTTGGCAACAATATCTCTGGGCGCTTCTGAAAGGAAAACTCAGATGCTTAGCTCAATGTGCGGCACAGAAATTGCCTTGAATATAAATTTTATCTTTTTCCTTTCCAGTACATTTTGAAAGCCAAATTCCATCACTGTCTGAGAGAATGTTAATATTTCTCTATAGCGACAGCTTGAATCAATAGTTGATTCTATAAGCAAGGAAAATCGTTGTGACTAAGTTCTCTGCTTAAGTAAAACAAGTAAAATTTGCGACCATGCTATGTCTAACACAGGCTAGCTCCTGTGCGAATATAAAATAGCCCGCAGTGCTTTGCAAAATTTGGAGGACATGGTAAGTGCACTAAAAAGAGTGATAACTGCTCTGAGATGCACAACAGCACTTTAGAGATAATAATAAACTGGTAAAAAACTTGTTAACCAAATTAGTAGCATTTTGCTGCTATCTAAGATGAGATGGTTTAGGACCGTAGTAATTTGCAAAGCTAATCTAGTTCAGTGGTCTGTACGCTATGACCTTTGACAACCCTCTTGGTGATCAGAAGAATAGAGCATCTGGATGTCAGGAAGATAAGAAGGTTGGGAAAGCAGCTGGGTCTGGAAGAAAAAGCAACCAAGCCCTATCTTGTAAGGCTAGTAAATATGCCTTTTGTTTAGGTAGATGACAGATAAATTGGATGTATTAACATCTAATTTTCAAAAGTTGCTATTGGATTAATATGCTTTGGTTTCATGGAGGCCAACTTAAGAAATTTGATGCCAATTTTCATAGCTTCAAAGTGCTATTGGTTTCTAAATTAGATAAACTGAGCTTCCAAAAATTATGTCAACTATGTGTCAAGTTGGCATAAAAAAAGAGAAACACCCTATGTCAGTGTCATTTAAATAAACAAGTTGGCAGCTAGTCATAAAAACCACAAAAGGGGTAATTTAGAAGAATGTGATTTCCTGACTCCAGAATTCCAGTTCTCTGACCCAAACAACAACACTCCCGCACGCTGGGGAGTGTATGTACGAAATAAGTTTGGGAGTGCCAAAGCTGGAAAGCTGTATCAACAAAGGCCAAAGACACAGGAAACCAAATTTGGATCTGGATCTGAAATTCACTACTTGGGCCTCTTTCTAAAATTAAGTACAGCTCCCTTGAGTTTTGGGGACAGCTCGGCATCACATTGCACAGAAGCCAACAAGAAGAGGCGGAAATGAAATGGCAATAGACTCCCATGATGGCAAGAGGGGAACTGCTGAAGTTAAGAAGATGCTGCTGAAGACAGGGATTGTTTTGAAGGGAACTAGATGCAAAGGAGAACTTGGAGAGAACTGGGAGGGGATGAATAAAGTGCAAGGAACCTAAGTCTCATGATGGCTCTCACGTGCCATCAAGACTTAGCTCAGCTTACATGATCAAAGTGGGTTTGGCACAGAACTGTTCCAAATAAAAATATGGAAAATGAATCCTGCTTTTAATTTTGCAGAAACAAGTCCCAGGGATTATTCAGATATCAGTCTCATTTTTTAACCAAGTGCCTCTATTCTAAAAGCACAGACACCTCTCAGTCTCTCCAGGGAGATCTCAGTCTGATTTCAACCTCAGGAAAAAACAGATAGACTGCAAGTTGTTTATATGAACAACCTCGTGTCCAAACCTCTAGAGTTTTGTGGAATAATCACTAAAGTGAAATTATATTAAAAATACAGCATTGTTCACACATTAAGGAAAGGTATAAAATGGAAAAGTTTCCAGGGTGGAATATAGCTGCAGCTGGTATGTGAGGAATCCATTCTGCGGTGTTTCACTGAACAATATTGCTTGCACAGCAGCACGGACGGTGAAGTAGAGTGGAGATTCTATGGCCAGGATCTGTGATCATACAGCAGATATGGGAACAAGATGGTCCTATGGAGCTGATAAACTGCACATTTGCTACCCTGAGCCAACAGGCTGTCAGATTTTGACAAAATGCTGTCCTTTGTGCAAACTTTGCTCATTATAGTGTCATTATAACACCAAAACAAACCTCTATCCCAAAGGCTACCCACCTTTAAGGTGCAACCACTCCTCCTTGAGTCTGGGCCCTGAATTTTTCATAAACTCTACCTTTAAATGCGAGGCGAGAGAATTTTACACCAAGCATAATAACGGTATTTATGACTAGAGTCACTCAAACTCCACCCTGAAGGTAAAAAATAGTACAAAAATGGCCCAATAAAGGGAGGATGTTAGGGAAGACCTAATTCCATTGGGAACAAGTCAAGGAGGACACCATCACAGACTGCCTTTGACTTCCAGGACCAGTTGATGGGCTGAGCCTTTCTTCCCCCCCACAGGGATGCCTTTGGGTAAGACTCAGACTATACTGAGTGTTTCCTCGGGGAAATTAGCAGTCTCTCTAGAAAGTTGTTTCTCTACGTTTATAGCCGGGCTGTGTTGTTTATAACTTTGTCATGCTTTTTGTACAATTAACAATGCTTTTATTTGCACGAGCTTTACAGACAGTGTATTTCTGACCAGCAAACCATAAGAACCTGTGTATCTGTTGCTTGAATGAACTGCACTGTTTAAGTAGCTGGTTGTTACGGTTTCTCATTGAACACAACCAAAGACTTGACAGTGCCAGTGCTAGTTCACGAGCATGACTAGACTGAAGGTGCAGTCCAATATTAGTGTGTCCAAAATTGTGATAGTTGTGATATTGAACGCGACTGGACTGATAGTGGTGAATTGGGCATCACTCAGAATTTAAACCTAGCCGCACCCAGCCCCGCACCTCAGTGAGGAGCGTTAGGGTGCAAGGGGGTTTATTTTCTGCCAAAACTACTTTGCCTCCTAACACAACAAGTTTTATCCATCACTGGTCATATATAGGCTTAAAACAAAACACTCATTGGCAAACAATTAGTGACATTTATCTCTCCTTTAGTATACTGATTTCACTGAGCTAATAATAATAATGAGGAGGATGAAGAGAACCTTTGTTCTTGTTTCTCTCTTCTAACCTCTTTAATGTGTCTCTGCCACTTTTAGAAGCTGAAATTTCTGTGAAAATTCTTTATTAAAGGGTTTGATGGCTTTGGTAGTGATCTTGGGATGAATATAATTAATGACCTAGAAAAATGTTTAGGTTATATTAAGGTTGGGGATTACTTGAGGAATATTTGAAAAAAACCCAAGCCTTCCCCTTATTATTACTAAGTATATCCAACATAGTAGTATGAATGATTTGTCTCTATGTAAGACAAACCATCAGATGAAGTACTGTGGTTGTAATGGGGAGTGGCACACCCTCCAAAGAGAGGAAAAAAATGAAAGAAAAGACCTTCCCGAATTCTTTTAAAGGTCAGATGTGGATTCAAGTTTGCAGCTGGAAGCCAAACCCAGAAGGACATCAGCAAGGAGTCTGGGAATTTTCCATTTGAGTTCTACATTTTACAGCAGATCCCTTTGTAAAGTAACAACAAGAAAAGCTTGACCTGATTACCAAAGAGACAGGGAAGATTGAGATCCAGATTTGAAGTTTGTTTGCCTCTTTTCTGATCTGATAGAGGGACAACCCTTACAGGTGCAGTTCACCAGATGATCTGGAGCCAGTGTTATGCCTTCTTACTCTCTTTTTCCTTTCTCTCTTATTTTCTTTCCATCCAAGTCTGGAAAGAGACATGACGCTCGCTGTGAAAACAGTCTATCCTATCAGACTTAAAAAATTTTCTTCCATGATTTATGGCCACAGAAAGGAGTTTGAAAACTTTCAGAAAAACATCCTCCTTAGTCCTTTCTTAAGTTCTTTTGGAAGACTTGTGATGGAAAAACTAGAACCTTGAGAAAAAAAAAAGAAAAATTAGAGGAAATTGTTTGCTTTAGAATGAAAGTAAAGGATGGAATAATGTCTAAAGAGATGTTCTTACTGATTTACTTTAATGCCGCATTTACTATTTCATTTCAGTGATTTAAACCACTTTCAACAGTGAATAGTATTCCCAGGGAAATTATTAAGTATTTCCAGTGCATTTATTCTGTAACTAAACTTTACAATGTTATGGCAACTATAATTCCAATATATTGTGGGCCAAACTTGATGTTAGCACTTAACGCTTCACTGCATGTATAACATTACCATGAATGCATGTATGGGGACGTCATGTGCATTTTTCAAGCTTTTCATCTAGAAATATGAACTTCCTCTGTATTAGAGCTCTAGATACCAACTGTTTCGGACCTGTATTGATAACCTGTCTTTTGGTTTATAAGACAACGCTGTGGATGCTTTGCAATTTCTTTTTTTTTTCCCTTCTATTTCACAGAGAAACTGTCAGGGAAGGTGACTTTTTCCTCTGTGGGTAGCAAACCTTTCTCTACAGCAGTGTACTATTTCTCATTTTTTTTTTTTTAATATATTTATGCATTTTCTACATACATGTAGGAGTAATCGGTGTATTGCTCATCATTAAAGCAAAAAAGTAAATACTACATATATTTCAATTGCTCCTCAAGTTTTCTATTTTCAAAAAAAATAATTATTTTTTAAAATGAGTATTTCATATCCTTAGCACACATAAGAACTCCAGTTTCTTCACAGGGCCACTGTAGTGTATTTAGAAAGTTAACTGTTCATCTTTTTAACCTTCATGAACCTTACAGCTCTCTTTAAATGCCATGTCACCACCAATTCCTTTCACCAGTACCCAAATGCCGTAACATTTGGAAAAAAAATTTAGTTCTACACCAGATCTTCAGCCAGGACTGAATATGTTTTATATGATCAAGCAAGAACAGTTCTAATGATTCAAAGAGAGAAGACCAACGTTTTTTTATGTTACAGAGTGCATGAGAAACTTATGTAAAGGACTGGAAGAAACATCACACAGAGGAATTAGCATACAATTCGTTAACAGAATGACTGGGGCTTGTGGCCGTAGAGTTGATGTTGAATAGAAACAAGGTAACAAACAGATTTTTAAACTATTCAAAACTTACAACCAAGCAGGATGGTCTTCACAGAAGTCAAATGGTGAACAGTCTACACAATTGAGGTATAGTTTGAATACTGCAAAAATCCTTTATTCCTTTTGAATTAGTACATTTTTCTCCCCACAAAAAAAAAATATATATCTAGATTTTGCTTGTGCTATGTAAAGGTCAAGCAGTTTTGCTGAGGATTCTCAGCCATCAGAACTATCCTAAATGTATGCAACAGGGTTGTTCTCTGTCAGTACAGTATTGGATGTGAAAGATTTATCCGTCTTTCTAGGTTTTTATCTGGAACCAACAGTGGTATATGATGGATCAAACAACTGATACCAGTAATTTGTGTTGTGTCATGGAACATCCACTTGACAGCTCACAATTTCCCACTTAGTCAGGTTCCTCTGTCATGTAAATGGTGATGAAAATGTTTTGCTATTTTCAAAATTCTAAATCTAAGCAAGCTTATATAGTGATAGCAGTTTAATATATGTGTCCTATTGACATGCCATTCATTCTTTTCAGGTTTACTCCTAAGACAGATCGTGCATTAAATATACACAAAGTTTGAGCTATACACAAATAACTTGAGCTATATATACACAGCTTGAGCTTTTCCAAGACCAGCTTTTGCAGCCCTGTCTAGATGTTTTCTATGTGGGTACCAAGTCCTCAGATTCACAATTGTAATTGGCAGTCTTTCATGGCAATATTCATGATTTCTAGAACAAATTCTCAGTTGTATGTCACAACACACATTTCTCATTTAGATTATTCTCATCAAATTCTGCAGATGGAAGCTGCAGAGTATTTGCATACATTCCGAGGAATACAAGGAAGGATTTTTATTGCTTCTATGAGGTTTCTACTCTTAATTCTTCAGTCCACTGTATGTTTTGCTTAATAGTAAACTGGTGGTTGCTGAACAAGGTTTTTAAAATGCATGTCTATCGGTCTGTTCCAATGTGTCTCATAGCGCCATGCATTAACTTATCATGCTTGAAAGTACAAAAACATTATGCTGTGGTGAAATGTTATCAAGGTCATATCATATACACACTAGCTCATTGCACTTTTCTTCCTTTCATTGCTCCTGTTTGGCATTATGCCATGTCATTCATAAGTAATGTTGGTCTAGAGACAAAGCCAGTGTACTTTATGTTACTGGTGCTACTGCACTACTGAGACAGGCTGAACTTCTGGAGTGAGTGTCAGAACATGTCACTTGCTAAATTAGTGGTACCCAGCCCTCAAAGACAAGTACAGCGGATGAATTCATGTATTCACGAATATAAGATTACCTTCTGCTTTGGATTGCCACAGCAGTAACTATATTGAGATAGTTTTCATATAAATGATGTTTGGCAAATCACTTTCTAGCATCATGCATCTGACTTTACTTTTGTGGAGTCTGCCAGACTGTACTGGGTGAAGCATATGAAAGCTCAGAAGAGCAGCACAAGAGGACAATTTGAGCACCAAGGAAATACTACACAAGCAGAAAGCCTCAGCTACTGAAAACCCTGACAGAGAGCCAGAAGATAAATAATTTTCCCTTGATATGATTCTGCAGTGCTATGGTGAGCGTGCCAGTACATCTGCTGAAAGACCTCAGCTCCTCCCTACACTCTTCTGCTCCCAAACATCACCAACAGCAGGCTTGGACATCCATGGAGTCCTAGCTCCAGGATTTTCAGCTGATCTGATTGGGTCTCTCTGAGCCCAAGATCTATCTGTGTGGGCTCTAGGCCTGCCGCTGGCTTCCCACCCCTTTTTATTCCCTCCAGATGGAAAACTGTACTAGATATTCCTGACAGGTGTTGTGGTAAAAGGACTGTTTCAGTCTTTGTCCTCCAAGATAAATTACCACCCACTTGCTAATTTAGATTTAATTGTAAATAAATCTAATATGATCCATGAGCATTTGCTCAAAGGTCTGTCACAGAATGTCTTTGCTGGTGTATTCTTTCATATGATATATATATATCTCAGCAAACCTCATTTTGCCCAAGCCTACGGCAAGCCAAACTAAAGCTTTCTACAGCAAATACTTTATTTCTGTGGGTAACAAACTGCAACAACGGTCAATAACAAATGGAGTCATAGAGGTCTGGGGGGGTGGGAAGAGGAAGAGGTAAATTTTATTGTCAGTAGAGAACAAAAGCATGTGCTGTATTGTTGTGGTTGATCTCACAAACATTGCTTGGTTATTCCAGCTTTAATGAATATTTTTTTCATGAGTGGAGAGTCATTTTAGTTTACTCAGTAATTCTGAGAAACAGGAGAGGAAATCTAATACAAAGGACAGGTTCAAACTAATCTGATAAATCCAGTTAAAGTAGAATTGCAGGTCATGCAGGTTGCCCATCACAAACACAGCTGCATCCAGTCCTACAGCCCCTGAGTTTTCTGTTAACACTTTCCAGTAATCTCTGCTATTATAAGTGAGAAAAATCAAAACTTGAGTTCCTGCAACAGAGATGAGTCCAGTGTTTGGTGGTCTTTGTAATGAACTTTGACTCTACAGTTATAACAACATGAGGCTTTAATAAACCTACAAGATAATTAACATATACATGAATAGATATGTAGGGAAAGAGAGATCTATTGTATTTTGTCTGTTAGGTTGTTAGCAATGGCTGATATTTATGGCTTGACCTGGAGCTGCAGTTTTTGGGGACTTCCTGTGTTTCATAAGCAGCCTTATAGTAGGACAGCGGTAGGAGTAAAGCCCTGAAAGCCCAGGAGTACCTGGGATGAGGACTTTTGTGTGAAGAAGCCAAGCCATATACTGAAGTTTGTCCTTCAAGCAAACATGAGACAATTTGACAAGAAGCCAGGCTGATTTCTGGTGCACTCTGAACTTTATTTTACTGGAAATTCTTCTCAGCTGACTACTTCCCACAAAACTCTTCAGCTTAGCTGGAGCTATTATTTTCAGATCAAAACAATTTCATCAGAAAATTCCAGACCAGCTCTACCACAGAGTCTATTTGGATTGCATTACTCGGAGGCTGTCTCAATAGAAGCAGACTATTAAATTTCCCTTTAGTTTATAGTTTCTAACACGGCTCTGGAAAATGAAACTTCTGACCTAAGTGCAATTCCAGTTTCAACACTTTTTTTATCAGTGGTTTATCACTCTTTTCAGTGGTTCCCAGTGACAGGACAAGGGGCAACGGGCACAAGCTGGAACATGGGAAGTTCCATTCAAATA
>JAOXNO010000013.1:24260835-24283010 GCA_028565335.1 Limnodromus scolopaceus
TTCAAGAGACGAGTTGACATGGTGCTCGGGGATATGGATTAGTGTTGGGTTGGTGTTGTTTTGTGTGTGGTGTGGGGGTTTTTTTGTCGTTTTTTTTTTGTTGTTGTTGTTGTTCTTTTTTTTTTTTTCTGTTGGTTGGACTAGATAATCTTAAAAGGTCCCTTCCAACCTAGGTGATTCTGTGATTCTGTGAAATTGGTTTAATTTTGATTGCATTTATTTCATGAAAGTATCAGAAATGGACTTTCATTTTTCTGTGAAATTGTTGGGATTTTGACAAAATCTGCTCTGGAAAAATGTCATGGGCTATTTCTTCTTGTTTCTAATTTAGTCAGTTTCTGCTTCTCAGAGACTGCTAAAATGAATCCATACTTTCAAATCAGGAAAGGTTACTCCTCCAATGAATTATCTATGAATAACGAAAGATAAGTAATTATGAATTTGTACCCTACATCTTTTACTTGTCCTTTCTGCTTGAGCTCTCCACATTTCCAGCTTAACTTCTCCCATGGAGCAGTCATGGTGGCCTTACTATTTTTTCTTTATTTTTTTTTATCAGAAAGAGTACAACTGGGTCCTTCAAAACAAGTTGAACAAGGAGAAGTATGAACCTGAAATTTCCCAGAACTCATTGCATCCTGCACAAAGTGACCTGCTTTAGGATTTCCACAGGGAGAACTCCACATGTGGTGACTGGACTCATCAAAAATAATGTTGGCAGATGCAGATGTACCATCACCAAAATATGCCTATCAGGAATGAAAATCTGCTGTGTGCACCATCACTTTTAACTCAGTTGCTGCTGCTTCATTAAGTTTTTGCTTGTATGTAGCTTGCCACTGCATGCCAGTTTTACACCACAGGCCATTACTCCCTTGTTTTGTAGACTATCATTTTACTTGAAAAATTAAAGACTTGCCATTTCTGTAGTATGACTATGCCTTTGGACTTGGATTTTCAGATAACCTCAGCCAAAGTATACTGATTTCTATAGTATCTACAGTGAAGAGGATTATTAGGAGAAAGCAAAATTTCAGCTCTTTCACAGGGAGGAATTCAGCACATAATCTGATATATTTATGACTTGAAGAAAGCAGCAAAACTGGGGAAGGTTTATTTTTCATGGTGCAGGTGATGCTTGATTGCTGTTGAATCCTTTTCATGTATTTTTAATAGTTAAAATTCAATATTCACTGAACGATCAAAGCACAACAGGCCAAACATTACTCTCAGGTGTGTATGTTTGGCTCATACTTTTCTGGGATCATCTGAAATTCCAGGCACAGTGTTTTGCATTGGGAACTTTGTAACCTGGTGGAAGCGAGGAGGTGCTGCTCTGCTGGGGAACAACAGCCCTGCGGATGCTCTCTCAGTGCACGACCCTGTGCCAGCGGCACTGCTGGGGCCTGTGTGCAGCTCCCAAACTGACAGCAGGCAGGCAAGAGAAAGGAATGGATCTTAAACCTGTCTTTGTTGGGTATTTAGTTGTGTAGTGCTGTCCCAGATCCATGCTTTTGCAGAAGCAGTTCCCTCTCTCTCTCACTTTCCACTCCCCCTCACCATTTTATCTTACAGCTTTGCTTTTATCAATGAAATCCCATGGCAGAATCCTTGTGGTTCCTGGCACTGGGGTGTCTTACCACCGCCAAGCTCTGTTGGGGGCAGCAAGTGAGCTCTCCTGGTCCTGCCTTGCGCCACAGGTGACCTATGCCATGGCAGATGTTCGTGTACCCAATATCCTGCTGACCTTTCCACCTGGCAGGGGCTGTGGGGCTCTCTGTTTGCAGGGCTAGATGCCACTTTTCCTGCAAGGCAAAGCCAGTTTGTCCATGAAGCACTGTGCTTACGACATGGGCTGCGCAGAGGCAGCTGCTGATTGTAAATCTGTCTGGATTGTTGCTGTGTTAACACAGTGATACTGAACTGTTACAGAGAGCAAAGCCTGACTTCAGGGTCTATCAGCTGGGGCATTCATCTGGGACAAAAAGTCAGGAATTTCAGTTCTCCATCTTCCATTGCATATTTAAATATATTTTAACTCCACTACCAGTATCAGTTGGAACACGACTGACTCCAAGTTTTCCTCTCCACTGTAAGCCCTGGAATATAAAGTCATTATGAGAGTAACTTTCTCTTTAGGTCAAAATAATTTTTAATTTCTCCATGTACACTGCAGCAGCAAGAGCAATTTTCAACACATTTACCCTAGACTATCATGGTGGCCAAGTCAATTGCTTGTGCAGATCTTGATTCACATTCCTTCAGGCATAAAAGAAAATTGAATGTGATTTCCCACATTCTAGGTCAGTATGCTGAACCTACGGCTGTGAGCTGAAACCAGCTATTCGCACCATGTTTAGGGAAAGATTAAATTATATCTGTATGAATTGGAGAGACTAAAGCCAAAAGTACACAAGTTTTGCCTTCTCTGGCTTCCTGTTGGACCTTGTGTGTCTCCTTGGTATATTGCTTTTCATTAATCACACTGTGAGATGCCAATCAGTGTCCTCATGTCATAGACACAGTGAATACATTCGGTTCAGGGCTGTAAGTCCCAGTGCCAGGAAGGTGCTAACATTACATTCTGAAGTCTTGTAGCAGCCGTGTCCCTTCCACAATGCTCTTCATGGGTGAACAAGTACAGAATCTATTTTTCACCTGCAAATTTTGAGGTCTACCTAAATCCATGGGCTGAGACAGCCAAAGTTCCAGCTTGAAGTGGGCAGCCAGTGGCAGATGTGTGGCCGGTGGCAGGCTGCTCTCTGCCCACAGCAGTAGTTGGGTGCCAGGGAAGCATGCATCCTGCAACAGTAGCCCCGAGGCCAACCTTGCCAACAATGTTTGGGAGTGATATATGAATAATGGAGCGTGGAAATAAAACTAGTCCAAATGTTGAGCGAACATCTGGCATGGGTGCTTTCAAACCATCATCTGTACTTCATTCTGCTTGCCAGCACACATCATTAACTTTTAATATAAAGAGCAAACAAATGTGTTTGTCAGCAGGGTGATTATCCTCCACATGTTTTTTTCCATCTCTGAACATGTTCATTATGGTTTCCCCCAACATACTTCATTAATGTTATGAGTCTAAGCAAATATTTCTGCAACTTAGAGAAGCTCATGATGACAGTTTGATTTTTGTCCAAGCTTTCAAAGGTTTTGTGTTTGTTGCACTGAAATGTTTTTGTGTTCTGCTGCATTGTCACTGTTCCCAAATGTTCTCAAGGTGTTACTGTTCACGCCACCTCTTCCCCAATTTCACTTACTGTGATATACTGCCTACCATTCCGGATCTCCATGCAAAGCAACTGGCAAAACCCGTATCCCAGATGAGGGGAGCAGTTATTGTATTTGGAATAAAAAGCAATTAGGGGCCAAGAAGACATGCAAAAAATTGCAGTAATTCAGGGACTGATTCAAATGGGTTTATTTCATCACCTGTACCAGAAATGGATTTTTCCAGCCTCTGTCTTATTCTAGTCTCACCATCACAGCCATCGGTGTACAAAGATACTTTCAAGAGATATCAAACTTCAGCCAGCCACTATCAGCCTGAGATCAGAAGAAACTGTTTAACTCTGAATTACAGAGTTAATTTTCTGTAGGGAGTCGCGTGTGCAATTTCCTTCTAGAAAGTGAACAAAATGTGTACTCAAGCAGCAAAAATAGGGAATGATAATGAAACAGTATCAACTACATTTTTGTGTCTGGAGCTAAAGTCACCCTGAATATACCTCACAGGAGCTAAGTGGGCTCTCACTTTTCTCCAATACTGTTAGCACCAATATGTGCAACTCTGAAGTAGCAGTACCCACAATGAATATTTTATTTCTAATATTGACTAGTTCTGGAAGTCTGCAATGATGGAATGGTTTATAAGTAAATTATTTTTTTTTAAAGCCATCATTATAAAATACTAGAGTTCCACTACAAAATGAAATAATTTCTCCAACAAAAAGAGTCACATTAAAATGATTAACATAGGTCTGTCTATACAGAAGTGAAAAGAAAAAAGCCACTTTCCTGTCCTTCCTGGTCTCTTAATGAATCAAATCTTGCTTAATAAACTCCTGCAATACAGAGCAATTTTAACATATTCAAGGATTAACAAAAAACTTTTCAGTCAGGGTGGCATCTAACATACTAAAGAAATTATTTTTGCACTTGGACTCAAACAAGCCATGAAATATTTAAACACAAAAAGCTATTTCCCCAGTTACATGGCAATATTGCAGCTTTAAATATTAAAAACAATAGCACTCTAGTATTCTAAGCAAGTACAAGAGTTCATTGACACCAGACACCCCTCATCTTCTCTTGTTGGAGTGGCAGAAAAGATACGTTATTATGAAAATGAGGAGAGACTACTGAAGAATGCACACGCTCCCCAGACTCTTTCTTATTAGAGTACGGAGAAAATAAATATCTTGCTGATTTATCTATCTAGGTATTTATATAGCACCATTCTCAAGAGTATCTGGATTCATGGAGTAATGTAAGAGGGACCATTTGTTTGTTGTGGGAATAAGGTACAAAATGTGAGATAGACAGGAAAGATCCCCTGTGAGTGTGTATCACCATAGTGCGAGTAAATAGCAGCAATGATCCTTTTCCAAAACACCGTGAAAAGGCAGAAAATATATACTGAAAGCTCTTTGTTCTCAAGTCAACAGGTAACACAAAGATACACAAAGAGCTGGGAGTAATAGCTGGAGAGAAATTAAACCATGCAACTATGATGATGGTTCCTGTTTATAAGATGATCGCTCTATCCTCAGTCAGGTGGGGCGGGTATTGAGGTAAATCAATTTGGAGGCCAAAGGCCAGAATTAAATATCTGTTGTGGTTTGGCCTCAGATGGCAACAAAGAACCAGGCAGCAGCCACTCTCTCGGATGGGACCCTCCCCGGGACCCTCCCTCCTCCCCCTCCTCTGGCAGCTCCGGCACCCCGGGCATGGCTCCCATGGGATGGGACGCCTGTGTCCCTGCTGGAGCCTGGGGAGAATAACCCTGCCCCTCCTGGAACCAGGACAATATCTTAGGATACGCCTGTTACTGAGTTCAAGCAGAGAACCTTCGGAAGCAAGTGCTGCAGCACAGCTGTTAATACATGACTCCTGACTTCGCACTTCATCTAAAGTCTAACTCAAATTCTAGTTTTATATGGCCTATTTGTTGGGTTTTGTGGTCTGTGCAGCAGCTTTCCCAGTAATGTATTCTCTGCATCAGATTCACTCTTCTGCTCACCACAGTTCCATCTTTTACCCTTGCCTCTTCTGTGTCTCTCCTTCCCTCACTCCCTTCACATTATCTGCTTCTCCGAGTTGTTTTCTCATACACTTCCCTTCAGTCTCCTCTCACAGCCTGTGCCATAATAGAGCCCTTAAACAAAGCTGTGACAAAAATGAAGACAAATCCTATAAAGCACAGGTCTGCCCTGCAATAGGATTGTTAAAAACCTGCAGTTTTGCTCAGCACATTTGCTCCTTGGGTTACTCGTTACCATAGAATCATAGGATGGTTTGGGTTGGAAGGGGCCTGAAAGACTGTCTTGTTCCAACCCAGACATATTGGTGACACTAGAAATGTTTTCCTGCTCTTTTCTTGTGTTAGCTCTGGAGAGCAGCACAGCTGAGGGAGGTGGTTTAACTCCTTTTGAGTGTCACCAGCAGACTCAGTTTTTGCACTCTTGTTGTGTTGCACAGATGCTTGGTCCAAGTGGCGACTGGGCTAGCTGAGGAGCCAACATCCCGTTTGGTAGGAGTGGCCCATAGGATTGTCGGCCATGGATGGTGGTTAACATGAGAAGAAAATAATATTGTTTGAAAGGACAGATCCAGGTGCCATTATAGTACTGATGCCTGGCATTCCTTTGCTTACATTTTATTACTATGGCTGATCTGAAAGAGAATAAAGTTGATCCTTTTGTTAGGCACCTTGGTCTGTCTCCATGGGCGAGTATGGGTGGATGCAAGCTACTCTGCCTGTGGCCCAGAAAATGCGTTGGTTCCAGATTCATAAAGTTAGATAAGTACAGCACTGTGCCCTACTTAAATGTACATTTGTGCATTTTCTGGGCCAGAACAAGTTCACCTTTGCCCAGCTCTGCAGCCAGGAGGAGGTTATGCACATCTGCCTGGCCCTGTGCATCCCAAAAAAGTTTAAATGCCTGGCATGGGAGAAGGGGTTGCAAGGGCATGGGAAGATCCTGCCATGCTTCCTTCACCCATGTAAAGCCACAGGGTCTCCCAGCACTGGTGCAGAGCTCTTCTTACTGATGCTGATCCCCATCGCAGTTCTCTGTAAAGGTGTCCAGGAATACTGATTAGAGGTCAAGGATGCCTAAGGCTTTTCGTTTTACTACTTAAGATAAAAGGTGTTATCTGTAATTGCAAAGTCTAACCTGTAAAATCAGCAAAAAGCTTCCAGTTCTTAAGAAAAAATAAATCAGAAACAGAACTTGACTTTTTCCTTCCAGCTTTGCCTGGAATGGGTCTTGTTTGTCAATGAAAGCTACATAATCACCTCACTGCAGCTTCCAGACTTTCCTGGTACAGGAATAAAAGCACAGCATGCACCTATCTATAATATGGCAAGATGTGAGAGCTTTGGGAATATTGTTAGCTAGGCCTCATTAATAAAATAAGACTAATGATTTATTCATATCCAGGACAATAAGAGGACAATGTAGAGCACTTATATTAATGGTAAGTACATGCTTTGGGGGAAAAATGTGAACACTTATGGAAATTGGTTCTGTCTGTTCCAGTGTTTTGTATAAAACAGCATGAATGATTTTTCTGACCAAATCAGTGCATTAGGGACACAGAATTCCCTATTCTACATATTAAGATAGAAACTAGGAAATTATTCAGATTAATATAAGACTATATTATCACTTCAGTGCTTGAGTAACTCTCAATCTCATTTCCCCACATGCAATATTTTATTCTATCTTTTCACCCTCATTTTCCAGAAGCCTTGAACTTGCTACTGTAATTATGAGTGCAGACATCATTGCTGTAAAAATGACACTCTGAAAACAGTTTGTGAAGACATTATTTGAAATGGTTACTATTTAAAGTTGACTTAGCTGTACTTCTGCTGTACAATATTATGTAACGTGTGCCCTTCCAGAACAATGCTGTAACTTTTTCAAACTAGTGGTAGAAATTTTTTGCAATACTTTGGATTTTCTGCTCAGAAAGCAGAGTATGTGAGCCATGCTCTTCTGCACCAAAAATTCATGTGCCGATCATCAAGTAGACATGGAGTTTCTTTCTTTAGTCACCTTCATGGTTATTTGGCATCTAAATAGTGTCTATATTTTGTTTGGATTACTGTTGGTGGGATTCAGCAGTATCAGAGTCCTAACTTGCAGTAAAATCAGTCCAGTTTGGAGCAAGTGCCATGCTCCCTTTGTCAACCTTCACAGTTCTCTGTACTGGGACAGAGCCACAAGCCCCAGTTTTTTCACTCCTTTTGCTGTATTGGTGTACTGCAAACAGTTGACCTAAATAGTCTCTCTAGGGTCAAATTCAGAAGAGAGAGAGACACCCAGTTGAAAGCTGTTGAGTTGCTGAGATCTCACGAGCAAGTGCTGGTGACCTGAAGATGGTCAGATGGTGGATGACAGATGACCATATGCATGCTCTTGTGACCTCAGTAGTTTCAGCTGAAGCACAGCCACGGATGTGGCTAGTTGCAGAGTATTATCTGATGAGCAGTATCTCATTACCTAATTCTGAACTGGCATCTATGTTTAAATAAAAAGGAAGACAATGCAAAGAAGAGAGGAATGATGCACGATCAGTGACAGCATTATCCTGTATGACCTAGAACTCTCCTATAGCAATCCCAGTGATGAAAAATTGTAATTTTTCCTCCATATACTAGTCTTCCATTATTACTATTTTGACTTTATGTTAGTGAATTAAGTGGAATAGGGCCAAGCAGATGGGTCCGAGACCTGGTGACTTCGTGCTGCTTGTTTCCACATGCCTTAACTCTCTTTTCCTTCAGAGAGGAGAGCCTCTTCCATCATATCTGCTGCAAATAGTCCTTGGCCCCTCTTAATGACCTAAACTGTGGGCAAGCATTGTCTGGTGAGGGATGTTTGGCAAGAAAGATCCTAATAATTGCACAGGACAAAGGGTGGTGTGACAAGGTCTAGTGTGGCCCTTGTCAGGCCTGGTTAACTAGCATCCACGTAGCACTTAACATTTGCAGTCTCTGTTGTGCTGTGGGACAATGTTTCAAGGCAGCTATTAACTGACTAAGCTCTCACTGCCCTAATTCCCAGGAAAGCATGTTCACTTTCGGACCTGAATAACTCCTACAGGCAAGCAGAACCTGTCAGGATGATCTAGTGGTAACCCAAAGGCAAAGGAATCAACTGAGATTTCCCTGGGTTATGGCAGCAGACACATTAAATACACTTCTCGGATGAAATCCCCAAAGGCACTATACTGCTGCAGCATTCGTCTCCCCAGCACGTAACCCCCTCATTGCAAACTGAACACCTCGTCCCCTCAGCAGGGCACGGGCAGGGTGAAGGCCAGCGGGTGAAATAAGAAACGCCAAGGGAAGATAGGGGAAGCTATGCAGGGGTAGTAAACTCTGGACTGATGGTTATGTAGCCTAAGATCGTATGGCCTGGCTTCTCTGGGCAATTCTGATTTTTTCCCCATCACTTTTTGCCTCCATATTTTCTTATTTCTAATGCCATGTCATTCAGAGCTGGTTGATGCACAGGTTTAATACTTAATAAAAAACCCTCAGCTTTTTCAAAGCAGTTACAGTTCTTATTTCTTCTCTCTGCCACATACCTGAAACCACATTGAAAAATTGCCGAGTGGGAGGTAGTCTACGGAAAAAAAAACAGGAGAAAGTGGAAATGCACAATAGTATAACTGTCAGTATCAGGAAAATCAGATGATTTGGAGATGGGGGCAGAGGGGAGAAAAGAGTTTATTCCTTTTTAAAAGAAAACATTTTACAGAGAAGAAAGCAGAAGGTCAAATCACGTTCTTTGATCAATTCCAATGCTTTGTACTGGGATAGAGGAACTGTCAAAGTGGCTTAAACCACCATTGTCCTTTCTTTTAAGACTATTATTCCTCTTCTAGTTTTGATGATGTAGCCCACAAACATTAGATCCAAAATCTGTATTTCATAATATTATTTTACTCAGTACATCAGGTTTTGTGTTAAACCTATTAATAATTACTGTTATTGCTCAAGCTACAAAACCAGATCTTTCTTTTATACACAGGGTCTTCCTCTGATCGCATTCTTGATTTATATACACGTAAATCGGTAAGCCTCAGTTGAACTGGAGAAGTAGGGGAGCTGTGTGCAATGCCAGTCAGCCAGCAGAGGCAAAAGATGTTAAATTGCTCTTTCAGCTGCCCTGTAAATCTGTCCTGTAAATTATTGCATCAAAGTCCCAGAAAACTGCAGTGGTCAGAATCTAGTCTTGAGTTTATGGTGAGGTCTAACAAAACATCCTGTAATGGCTGGAATGAGTGAATGCTCTATAGGCTTTTGAATTGCCTATAATTCACCTCCTGGATGGGTTAATACTACCTCTTTTTTAAACCCAGTCAGAGCCACAGGTACAAAGATCTGTCTTCTGCCCTGTGTGATCTTCTCTCTGTTGCAAGGCATAAGAACAGCCTGCACTACTCTCCTTTCTGGTGGTTCTTCCCAAGGGGTTTTTTGGGTTCCATTTGCTCACTCATGATTTTGCTATCAAAGACATCTAGTTTCAATTGAATGTTCTGGCAGATCTGTTACTCCAAATCTCCTCCCGTGCACTCTGACTGTGATGGATCAAAAACTCTGCCTCATGCAGGTGCTGTGCATCTTTGTATATCATATGCTAGGAAAATTCATTCCTGGTGGACAACTTTCTAGCCTCAATACTATCTCTTTCAGGTTTCTGCTCACTGTTATGCACAGAGAGATAAACTGATTTTGTTTCTTGATATTTGTGCGGTCTGTGATGACGTTGATGCTTCAGAATTCTTCTTTGCCACAAATGCTGCAAGTCCTGCTCACCAAACGTTTCTCTGCTTTGTCTACCTCTTTCTATAGATTTCTGGAAAAGATCAGGCCGTAACAATGTCACCAAGCAAGTCTAGGTCTTCCCAGCACTTGATCTTCCAGCCATTAGGGTTTATGTTGCCTATGCAGTTCTCCCTTATATGTTTACTTCATAGCTTATTTTCTACAGCCAGAAGTGGGTATAGAAACAAGAAACAGATTTGCCCTTAGCAGATAATCACTGATTTCCACTTACAAATCAAATAGGGGTCCTCACTAAAATATCAGAAACTTCATACTAGGGCAGAAAAATGAGGCCAATAATTTTACTTTGATTTTTATAACACTATAGAAATTGAAAGGAACTTGGGAGAACTGTCATCAGCAGTCACGTCAGGATGGCTACACTTAGGAAGCGATGTGAATTTCAGGGCTTTGTCTTACACCTCTTGTTTACAGTTTTTAAGGTGGCTGCAGCCAGTTTTGGATATGCAAAAGTTTATTTTAAATAATAGCACTTTAAAAAAAAGTCAGTGCCTTTAATACAGCAATTAAATATCTATGTTGTATAAAACACACCTATATCCATAATTATTTTTGACCACAAAACTGTTTCTGCAATTTCCTTGGAAAAAAACCCCAGATGCTTCATTTCACAACCAGTCTGTTAATGTCACTTTTTGATTAATTTAATGAACTAACTTAATGGTCTTTATTAACAGTTCTCTTCATTATGGTTTAAAAAATAAATTTATGTGCGTGGTCATTATATAAAGCAAATTCAGTAAAAACACATGAACATACTTACAAAGCAAGTTATGCAAGACTATTGCAGAGGAAAGCAGAAAGGTAGCAACATAAGAAACCTGAATACAAAAGCAGAAAATTCAGATAAATTGGGCCATTTCAAAACTGTACTGTACACAACTGTACAGGATGAATATCTCTCTTTCTCTCCCCTCTAGCCTCCCCTGAATTCAAGGCAATGGTACCCAGGAAACACAGGATTGAAATTCTTATTTAAAGTTCAGTGATTATGCTGTGCCTTACTGTCAAGTAATCAGTCCTCCTCATCAGCTAGTTATATCTGCAATTACAAATAGCTAAGAGGGATTTCTACATGGTGGGCAAGGAACAGGTCAAATTTCCCTTGCTGCCCTGGGCACATCACATCACTGTTGGATCCTCTTGCATTCTATGGAGAACCATGGGAGAGGTATACAGTGTCTGTCTGTCTCACTGTGCATTAGAGTTACCTCCTCACCTTTCTGTATTAGAAGCTGCAAGAATTTCGACCCAAAGCCAAGGACTTTCTGCCAGTGCCACAGTCCTCACGTGGAATCTGGATAAACTGATCTGAATACAAGAGCTTGTCCCTCAGTTTAAATAGAACTGCCACAGCAGATCAGTTTTATTTACGCCAAATTAAACAAAACTCTGCTTTTTGGCTGAGAGTTAATGACTTTCAGCAAAATGCAAATTCTCACCTCCGAGTTACATAAACCCCCTAAGTAGGCCTTTTATAATATAAATACAGACATGCGGCTTCGATGCAGTGATGCTTCCAGGTAATGCCAGCAGAAAGATCAGCTAAACATCACAGAAATGACAAAACAGTGCTCAATGGTGGATATGGGCCCCCTACAAAGGCCTGTCAGGAGACACCAGACAGAAGGCTGGAGCTAGGAAATGTTTATTTTTAGGCTCTTGGTTTTAAGGAGAGCAAAGGACCCAAGAGGGGAAAACGGTGTCAACAGTTCACACAGGTTCGCTTTTCATGTTTGGGAGAAGCTGAGCTAGACTGAAACTGTAACTATGATGGGATTTAAGAGTAGACACAATAGAGGTAGCCACAATCTATACCTGTAACAAGGAAGGTCACTTTTAGGAGGTTTTGATGTAGTGAAACTTGAAAAATATATTCATTTTTGCCCAAAGGCAGAGGCTGGCATGGCAGCTTGGGGACTACAACTGTAATTGTTCCTAAGAGGAAAAAGAATATGTTCTGTAACATTCCAATTGCCTTTAAAAGAGAGAAACATTTGAAGGACTCTTCAGTGCTGTTCCAGATTCAGCAGAAGGAAACCTCTCACATAGGGCTGCTTTCATCCGCAGGTGTTGCTGCAGTCAACACAAATTGCAGGAGAGGGGAATAGGCCAGGGGTGAACAGAAGTGTTACTACAACAGCAAACCCAAACTGGAATAAACAGAGCTTAAAAACCAAAACCTGCAGTTTTTCTCTAGAACCCTGGGTAGTTTTAAATTCAAAACCAATTTTTTTAAATATGTCTACTCATTAGGAAAATTGCATAACATCACACATGTCAATATTTCGGGGTATGTGCAGTACTGAATAATAACATAATTTCAAGTCATTCCATAGAAATTACATTATCCTGAAAAAGCTCTTGTGTCAGCCTAAGACTCCTGCTTTTCTGCTAAACTCTGTTTTTTTTAATGTGAGCTCATCACCCTGACTCATTTCTCTGTGCCCTAACTGACCTCAATGTTTGTTTGTGTTCTGGAGCAGAAACAGACTTTTCTCTTACTGACTGCTACAGTGGGACTCTCATTGTCAGTTGCAGCTCCACAGCCTTATCAACATATCAATAAATAGAGCGATACTCTATTTTTCTTATTTTCAGAATACACTGGTAAACGGGATCAATTCATGCGTATATATTCACACATACACACCCTCAAACAAAAAATTTCTTCACAAAAAATGTTGTCAAATAATTATTCTTGGTTTTCAGAATTTCGATCTTTCAAAGAAAAATTGGATACTTACATTCAAATATTTTTTTGTAATTTCACGTTAAAACTAATCTCTCATTGAAAAAAAACCCCTTTTATAAAAAACAAAACAAAAACTTGTCAAAACCAAAATGATTTGGTTTTGATTTCCAAGTGAAATCATAACTTATTCAGTATCTTACACCTCCGCAGGACTACAGTTCACTCTAAGATGGAGTAATTTCTAAAGTTTTAGAGTGCATTAAAGGAGGGTCCTTCAAAATAAAAGTATTTCTGAAGCCTTGGTTGCATTTTTTAATCTGAAGAAAATACTGCTGTTTGCTCTTAAATTTCTACTCTCCAAATGTTCTAAAATGGATCTGTTATTAATGATGGTGAGATGAGATTGGCATGAGCTGCGAAATATGTTTCTGCACTCCGATTTTAGATTAATATCATGTGTTCTGGCTCTCTTATCTGATACGGATGGATTGGTTTTTTGAGGCAGGAGGAGATGAGGACAGAAGGGATCCAATGACAGAAAATGTTGGCAATACTCAAGATTTTATTATGAGTCTTAAAATGTTTGATATTTTTCTTAAAGCCTCATTTGTGGAAAGAAGTTATTAATGGCAGCCCGAGGTCCCATTTTGGGAAAAAAATTGTAGGCTTTATGATTGCAATCACTGGCATGATTCTGGAAACTCAAATCCAGAAGGCAAATAAAAGGCATCAAAATATGCCATTTTGAAACAACAAGATTTAAAGGCTCTCTCCTGAATCTAAACAATCTGTTCATTATATCTTTTGTGCTAGTGATGGCAGCATCTGTCAAAGCATCTTCGTATGAACGGGTAGGAAGATAGAGAGGGGATCAGGGAGAGGGCCAGCAGCACCTGCCAGGGAGCCGGTGAAGGAACGCTGAGACACCTAACACCAGCGGCTCCACTCATCACCTCCATGCGCTGACAACACTTTAATGCTTTTATATTTTGGGGTTTCTTTCCAGCCAGGCAGGCTAGAAACTGTTATTTAAGTCACCACAAGCTGAGAGCCTAAGGAAGGCAACATCCCTGCACATATTCCCTGTGAAGCCTCCCCATCATCCACAGGTGGAGGGAGGCAGAGTAAGTCTTTTAAGATGCACTAAATAGGTAAAGTCACTTTTTACAGTCAAAAGCTGCTTTTTAAGATTTCATGAGTTCTTCATCTAAAGTCAAGCAAAAAAATTCACGTCACCGCTTTATCCCACTTAATTTAGGAATGCAACTCTTCAAAAAGATTTTCCTCCTGTATTTTTCCTGCTGGAATCATCATCAACTTGTGCACTGAATCAGGAAAAATGAGAAAGTGGGAAAGCCTGAACTTGGTTCGTCTGACATTTTAGCTCAGTCTGTCATGGCAGGGTATCCCGCGGTGTTTTTCAATCCTCCAGTGCCTTTGCAAGACAGACAACTCACCTGATGACCCTCACAATAAGCTACACAGCAGGTTAAAGGGGGAAATTATTCTTTTCACCTATGGAAGAAAATTTAAAACCCCATCACAGGCTGCATGTTATGCTCAAGTTTTCTCCATTTTTCCTCAACAATAGCCATGTATCTTCAAGTTCACTGGGATAAATTATAGCCAGTTTCCTAGGCATAGCCCCCAGCTTGCTGGGGAGTCAATGATCGTCTTGATGAATCACTCATCTTCCCTGTTAGCCTTCGTCAATGACGATCGTTTGCATGGCTTGCTATGTCCATAGTGACAAAAATACATTATAGAGGAGTACAAATAATACTTCCTTGCCATAGACAGTTTATGGTGTAAACTAAGTGCATGCACACAATGCTAGCATAGCAACAGACTGGGAGGAAATTTGAGAGGAGAGAACGGGGGAAATACTGTTCCTAGAAAGTATGTGTCCCAAGTAGAGCAAACAACGTATTTCTCTAATTCCTCGTAAATTTTTCAGGTTAACTCTGATGCTAGTGATGCTGCTGCTGAAGCAAGTTAACAACAGTGCAGGAAAAAATATGGTTTGTATTTGGAATTTCAAGGAAACAAAACCAGTGGAGTTTTGGGCAGGTGCAATTCCCTGTTTAAACTCCTCTGCCTTCTTTCACAGCACAATTAAGCTGATGTGGGCTCATGCTACTCTTGGTCTTGTGAATCAGCACAGTTTTGGGAGCATGAACTCATTTCCGTTTTGCCGCAAACCTCCAAAATAATGTTTATAAGTTTAATACATGCAGAGATTGAGCTCAGATGGCTCCTTCTGGGTGTGATGGGAAGAGATGAGGGAGGATCTGTGATGGAAGGGCAGAGGGCAGAGGAGAGATGCTCACAGATGCTAGGAAGAAGCAGGCAGGGTGCAGCCATAATGTATACATCCATATGCACAGCAGTGCAGCTGCAGCTATCACGGGAACTTATGCTGATGCTCTTCTTTCTCCACTAAGCAGCAAGTAAGCCCTGTGTCTGTAATTAACATCTAGAGCTGTATGATCTCTGGGTATTAGCACCAGCAGATCAATGCTTGCTCTGGGTTTGACTATGCCCAGATACAGGACAGCCAGAGCGACCCCTGTGTTTTCCGGGTGTCTGGAGATGATGGATGCTGTTTGCTATGGCATGTGGTGAATGAAAATACACAAAAGCCCTCATCTGTTCTAGTGCTAAGCCTGCTTTTACAGCTTGAATGTCTTCATTTGGCACTGAACACAAAAAGGGACAACTTACAATTATATTCTACAGGCTCAATCATAGTAGAAGTAATCTCTAGGTGATGCCAGCGGTAAGATGACAGCGTCTTCAACCACCCCAGCTACACCTGGAAGAGGTTGTCTGTCTGCTTTTCTTTCCCACAGCTCAGGTGTCAGTGTGCTTACCCAGATTGCAGGAAACCAAGATGCAGGTTCCTTTCTGAACAGATTTAAACCCATGTTGTCAGGGATTCACCACCCTTTTGGTGAAGGCCTTCCTTTCTTCTAAAACCTGCACATTCATGAGTTAAAAGAGAGGAACTCGATGTCCTAATGATCCCAGTCCCGGTGGGCCACTTGTAACTGTGCTATTTATATTAGATATCCATCAAAGTGGAGGTGGAATCTGAGTCTCCAACAGTCAACCTGTGAATCTCTAGTGGTTTTCTCAAATTTGTGCTGTTTTCTGGCCTGAGGCAAAGGTATCACTCCTCATAGATTGTCAGGGCAAAAGGATAAAGCAACTTTGGTGGCATAGGTGTTAGGGTTCAAATCTCCCTCAAACAGAAGAATCCAGAACTTGGGTCTTCCCACTGACATTGAGTGGGTGAATTAAGTGCCCAGCATGGTGACTAGTCACATCCCATGCACACACCTCTGTGGATGTAGTCTTTTAAGGTAGTTCTTACATATTGGTGTTTTATAAGTTTGCTAAAACAGCACCAGCTGTGATCTATACTAGTCTAAGCACTTTAATGACTTTTGGCTAAACCTTCATAGCTAATAGTGAAATTGCCAAATGTTCCATAAAACAAATATGCAAACAATTTGCTAGTTAATCATCTATCGTAGATGGACGTACACACCTGCTGAGATATATAATTACTGTTTCATGAGGGTTGTTACTTTATTTACATAATTCCCTTACTGATTTTAACATAGATTTTTTTTTTTTTTGGAGAAACACAGAGAGCGAGAGATGCTAACATAATGTCTCATTAAATGCAGCATATTAAAGAGACAGTTCCGGTCACAGCTGGTGGATAACAATAGCATTTTTCTTTGATGTATTTTTAAAAATTGTTGAAATTTGTATATCTGCATATTTATATATAAGCATATATCTGTATGCATTATTATATACTTATACAAAATATTTATATTTAGAATAGGCATAAAAATGTTTGTTAGTATATTTAAATTCAGATCTGTTAAAAGTGCAGAAAACAGGTCTTCTATGCAAGTGAGAAAGATAAAACATGAGCAATAAAATATAAATCAGCATTTTTTCTTTGATTCTGTTCAGTATTTTTGATTAAAGAGAGTATCAGCTGCAGATAGAATCCAAGCCATACAAATTAATAAGTTGTCTGGAAAAGCATTGGTTTAGTGGAGTCGGGGTTTTGTTGGTTTTGTTTTGGGCTTTTTTTCTGAAAAGCCCCAATTAAAAATGGAATCACATACCTTACTCATGTTTTCTAGTGAAAGTGTGAGAAAATAGTGATTGATGGCTTTCTGATTTTATGTCTCCTTTTCATTGTCAAGCTCTAGAGAGCTGATGAAATTATTCTAAGCGTAGAAAATGTTAATGCTAAAATGATAGCTACCACAATGGTAGAAATAACCTTAGCAAGGAGAGTGCCTGCAATACTCAGGGCTTCTTTCCTTGTAGTGTTCGTCTATTTAAATGAAAGCCCACTCGTACTGACTGAATATTGACAGTATTTGAATCAGAGATGAAAGGTATGAAGAGTAAGAAAATAGAGCATGTTTGTAAATTAGGTAGTTTTGGTTTTTTTTTTAAAGTTTGGTTTGCCTGCATTTTCTTTCTTTTCTGTGTTCTGGTTTTTTAGATCCAGGTATGAAAGCTGGGAACAGGTTCTAGAAGATTCCTCATTACTTTGTCTGCAGTTCCTAACTGCTTTTTTCCTCTTGGGTAGGAAACTTAGCTGAAGCTGATTTCTGTACATCTACCAAAAACTGGATGGACATCATCAATGTTTCACTGGCTTTCAGTCATTATAACGTGACCTGAATTAAAAAAACTGGTTGAATAGAGGGTACAGGGTTCTCTATCCTGTTCTGGTATTTCCACATATCTAACTTTAACATGCTGATCTCTAAATTTTGTGCCCATAAAGCCAAGCATTCAGCACTACAAAACAATGCCAGATTTGGCTCCGTTTGCCTTTAATCTGGCCTCATGGAAAATATTCTTCATGATAGTCTTTAACAGTATGATTATTCTGCTTGTTTTCTTTCCATTAGGTCTACAACTCTACTTACTTTCTGCTGTTCCTGTCCCAGGCCCCAGGTATTCACATTCCTGAAAATCTGGGAGGTTTTTTGCCACCTCTCTCCTTTGATGTCATGAAAACGTCACCTCTCCCTACAAAACTTTTGGGACCATCTTATATGGTCATTAACATTATGATTGCATTTTATATATGAAAAAAGGCTGCTCTTTGTGACTCTGTTTGCAATGTAAAACATTTGTGTTTCATGGCAACCCTGACATGGAAAATGAGAAGCATAGACTGAAACTGTCCTATAGCACCTTGTGTGACCTTGGATACCTTTTCCGTGACTGGATGAAGCAATCTTTCACAATCCCTCCTCTACTCACCAGGTTTCATGATCTGAGAAATTCCCATCCACTGCTCTGAATGTCAGAGTGGCCAGAGAAAAATGTGCACGTAATCACTTCTTTTGGGGGCTTATCCTCTTACATGGGTAGCAGGAGACCAAAAGCAGATGCGTAACACAACCTGACTCGCATTTCCTATCTTTTCAGTGCTTGACTTTGCAATCATGGTATTCTTTTAATAGTAGTATAATTTAATTTCTTCCCTTTTAAAAAATGCCAAGCTGCAAATGTCCAAGTCATTGTCCTGATCATCTCAGGAAGGAATAAAACCCCAGGTTTCCAGTAGTGGGTGACTTGAAGCAATGGATGGTGATAGTGTGCTGTTTGAGGCATCTCCTGAAAGGACTGCCATGCTGTTTTTACCAGTGGTTTTGCAAGTATTTGCTGATAGCAGACGATTGAGGCTCAGGTCTTGGGTCCTGTGCTGGGGAAAGTGTCGTACAGGCTAGTGCTCCCCTTTCATCCTTCCACCCCATTTATCTATGGCACCTTTGCTGCTGTCTCCTGCCTCTTCTACTGCTGCCTCTCATTAGGAAGAACTAATACAGCCAGAAGCTGGAGTCATGGGAAGGACTTCTTTATGCAGCATGCTCTCACATGCTGGGGCTTTAAAGTTGCAGAGCTGGCAGTCACAACAGTTTGCATTGTTGAGCCTCCCAGACCCCATCTGAACTAGTCCCTCCTGGACCCACGTGGACAAAATGATATTTTTTTCTCCCCCTAACCTCATTCTTGGAGCCAGGAGAATTACTTTTGCTGAAAGTCTCTACTAGAAAATCAGCCAGAGCCAGACACGCAGCATGATTTTCTTCAGTGCTTAGAGATAATTAAAAAGTAAAAGTTCTAAACATCTGCAAATAAGGTCTTCTGCAATCTTTAACTGTCCAAGCTACCAGGTACTGAAGGATTGATTGACTACCAGGCTCCTACAGAGTAAGTCCTCAATATAAGGCATGCACTCATGGATGTGGATTTACAGGTTTTGCAGACAAAATATTCAATTTTTTATTTTTCTTCATAAGCCAATGATTTCATTCCTTTCAGTTTGTCAAGCTGTAATATGGACTTGAACCTTCAAGTCTTATCTCTTTTCTTTTTTTCTTAAGCCAGGGGGTCAAACGTTGTCCTCTAATGCACCCACTAAGTTCCACTAATGTCAGCTTTCCTTCAGAGGATGAAATAATATGATTTAGTCCTCGAAAGCAGACCTCAGAGTCAGAGGCTTTTATAAGCACGCTTCTTAGACCAAAGGCTTTAGCAGGCAGATTCTAAGGATTTTATTATGAGGAGCTTGACATGGAGTGGAAACTCTGAGCCATGAGGATGTGCCCTTTCTCTCAGCCAGGCTGTTATCAGATGTGGCAGATGCTGAGTTACAGGTCCTCTGCCTTTGTTCCAGCTCATATTGATGGCTGTTCACCTGCTACCAAGCAGGTTATGAAACAAAAACCTTTCAGCAAATATCTTTTACACTAAATATTTTTTCTAGAATTAAACTTTGGGTGAGATATATAATACTAAGAAAAGTGTGTTCAGGCTAAAAGAAATTTAAATATCTATAGGGTATTTAAGTGTTTATATATGGTAATGAGGGAAACGACTGCTTTATAATCAAAACCATACACTGCATTGCATTCTTGCATACTAGACTGTTGCCTAAATGAAGAAAAAGTAACGTAAAAAAATGCAGTGGGCTACTACCCACTTATAGACTCTACAATCTTCAAAGTATATTTCTGCTATTTTATGAGGGCTGATTTTACATTAAACACTTTTAAGCAGTTGTTTGTTACCATATACACCTATGTTAATAAAAACTGTCTCCAAAAAGTGAAAAATAGATCTTAACATTGATCAGTACCATGGCTACATATGGCTATCATCAAAGAGAATTTCCCGAGTTGTAATTGTGATTAATATTAAAGATTTCACTTTCTTTTCTCCCAGATCTTTTCTGTTGTTTACAGGAATATCAGATTTCTACACATCCCACACTCTTGTAGTAGCTTAGTAAAGGTTAAAACAGTATCAAAAATTCTGTTTGACTTTGTAAGATATGTGGCATATTCTCTCAGAAGGGCTTTTTATACCTGTTGATGAAAATGGTTTTGCAAGTTTTCATGGTGTTTCTTGTGAGAAGTGACTATTCTGTACTCTACACAGAAGTGTTTGGCAGTGTGAGGTGGACCCTCAGCTGATGCAAACAGATGTAGTTTCATAAGCTTTCTGGAGCAAGGCTGATTCCTCTTAGCAGTGTATCTTGACAAGTGCATCCAGTGTCAGGTCATTGCAAATCTTCTGAAAAACAGCAACTTTGTTTCTCTTTCACTGTTATCCTGGTTTCAGCTGGGATAGAGTTAATTTTCTTTCTAGTGGTTGCTGTGTTTCAGATTTGGTATGAAAGGAATGCATATTGTTTTAGTTGTTGGTAGGTGATGTTTATACTATTCAAGGACTTTTTTCAGCTTCTCACAGAAGTTGGCAAGGAGCACAGACAGAACAATGGTATGGCCAATGCAATATTCCATACCATAAATGTCATGCTTAGTATATGAATGGGGATTGGATTGGGGGTGGGGATCCTCAATCACTGCTTGGGATAGGCTAGGCAACCAATTGACCAGGTGGTGAGAGTGACTTGTGTTGTATTACTTAATGTTATATATTCTTTTGCCATTAATATGATTATGATTATTATCATCGTTATTTTCCTTTTTCTGTTATTGTTCTATTAAACTGTCTTTATACCAACCCATGAGTTTTGGGTTTTTTCCCTTTCTTTTCCCCTCCTTTTCTCCCTACCCTTCTGGAGAGGGAAGAGAGAGAACTGCATGAGTGGCTGCATGGTCCTAGCTGCTGGCTGGGGTTACACCACAACAACTGTGTAGGGAACAGAGCACCAGATATACAGCAGAAAGAAAGAGCATTTTCTCTCTTCTAAGGAACAGCACTGTTTGCATTAAATCATTTTCATAAGTAGGTGGTCATGACAGGACAGTTTCACTTATGGTAGTTTCACTGTTAGTCCAGACAAATTGCAATTTTGATCTCAGAAGTTGCCAGGCAGTGCCTGTCCTCTAGGCATGCTTAGAAGCGCCAAGCCGCATCCGTCGTGCTCCTTCTTTCCTTGAGTGTGAAGTGATGTTTGCTGATGGGGCTTTTCTGCAGCTGAGGAGCTGCTCGCTGATGGCAGCCCTTTGAGCTCGGGTCTACAGTAGCAGTGGCACTGCATGGTGCCTCTTCTACTCTCCATCACACTCCCTGCACGTAAAGGAGGTGGAGACCATGCTGCAAGGGGACAGAGAGCAAGACCAAAGTAGTAGCAATGCTGTGCTGTAGCTTGTGCCTGGAGCAATGCAGATGTCTGTATTTCCTCCACCTGGGAGAGAACAGGAGGGTTCAACGTGTTTCATGAAGAAATAAAGATGTACACAAAGCCCTTGCTAAAGCAACTGCTGAGAAAGGTCATGTTGCATTGTCAGATACCTACATAGTATGAGGAGCTGGACACAGGTTTGTGACCACCAACCCACATTTGTTGTGAAGGGTCCTGAAGGAACTAACCTCATTGTTCTCCTTTTCTCTTTTTTATTATGATTTCCACTCAGTCCCTTTCTACAGTGCCCTCCCTCATAGGCTCAATTTTTTCAAAATGGCAACTTCAGAGCACTACAGGACTTCAGTACTGCCTGCGCTGGCTTGAGTTGTCAGCAAGTGTGAGATGGATCATGGAGTATTATTGTTATGGTTTGAGAAAACCCGTAACAATTTATTGTTGTTTAGACAATTATTCTATCACCCAGTGACCACTTCCCACCTGGAAAGGGGAATTGGGGAACGCAAAGAAACACAAGGCTTGAAATATAAAGGGATTTAATAGGCTAGGACTAAATAATTAACAATAACACTAAAGAACCAGTATTAATCCTGATACTGATCTAAGATGTACAGGAATTATACTCAGCCAATTCTCTCAGCAGGAAGCCGTGCACTCCCAGCAGGGACAGCAAATGGCGGACACTGCCAGCGCAATGGCTTCAGGAGGAAGGG
>JAOXNO010000013.1:24283588-24307497 GCA_028565335.1 Limnodromus scolopaceus
GCTACGCAGCAAACTTTTCTAATTTATATTGAATGTGACGTTCATGGTATGAAATAATCCTGTTGGCCAGCCTGGGTAGAATGCTCAGGCCTTGCTCCTCCTTGTCCCTGCACCTGGCAAGGCTCGAAAACACTGAGACTTTGAATCCCACAGAGCCCGGCTGGCTGTAAAGGAAATATTTTCATGAATTCTGACACATTTTAGAGTCTTCTAGAAGTGCAGTTTTTCCCAGCATTAGAAGAAAAGTTAGTCCTGTGTCACTCAACCCAGGAAAATTACGAAAATGTCTCAGTTTGAGCCCAAACAGACCAAAGGGAAAGAAATCCAAGGGGAAAAAATTCTGGTGCTCTTGTATCAGTTCACTCATCCTCTGTCACAGTGTAATAAACATACTGCATGTACAAGTGGGACAGCAATACAACCTCTTTCACAGCATCCATGCTGTCCCTCTTTCCTCTCTTGCACGTGTCTGTGTGCCCAGGTAAGCCATGCCTGCTTGCTCCCTCCAGAGACACACTGGGTTCACTTCTGTGTCAGCAGTGTCAGAGCTGGTGTTGCAGATGCTTTAATGGATTTAAAAAATATCTTTTTTTTTTCCTGTTCCTTCTATACTTCCTGGTTAGGGATTGAATCAGAAGTACTGAAATGCTTCCTAAGAGATTTCCAGTAATACACTGATGCCTTTCCAAGGCTTCACTGCTAGAAGCCAGAGGAAGTTTGGGGCAATATCAATGTTTACAGATTCTTGAGTGAGCTGAACTGAATTTGTCAACCTGACCTGCCTTATGTTCACTGCAACACCTGTCTATACAAAGCCCCTTTTAGCTCTCTTGCACTCACGACTTCTTACATATTGTCAGTCCTTACGGCACACCTCTCAGGTTGGAAGGACTGACAGAAAAATTGTCTTTGATCATGTGAGATAGTAACTTTTTTTTTTTTAATGGGAAATTAAACAAACAAAAGGTACTGGGTGTGACTCACTTGCTTAGATGTAAACATCTAAAATAGGTCAGAGCTAAATCTGTGCTAATCACCCTGGGCTCCCTTGCTAGTCTTGGGCACAGTCTGCCTCACCCTGAGGCAGGAATCAGAAACCAGCCAGCTCATCAGGTCCCAGCAGTGCCTCTTTCTCTCTGCTGGCCACCAAGGCAAGACAGGGTGGCTAGCTCAGAGGTGCAGTGTAGGTTTACACAGTTAGACAAGGCGAATCCTAAAAAAATAAAATTGTTGAAAGCTGTCTTCTGGTAAAGAACATATCGAGTCAGTACACTGAGAAGCAATTAATAGTAATTCTTTGGGGATTTATTTTCAGTCCCTCCTCTTTCCTTTTTTTCTGTCCTGAGCCATATGGCTATAAATACCGATGAGTGGTTGAGTGCCTGAAGCACTTACATACCTTATCAGTGTTGTCTCACTGAAGTGTACAATTAATTTCTCTTTTAAAAATGCCAATTGATTTTAATTTTCTCATTGTGGCTGAACAACTACAAAACATTTATTAATTCTTGCACTGGCATAGACAGGCAGTTAGCAGTCGTGCATACTCACTTCATCAATCTTCCAGTTGGTGGCAGAGACAGATAGAGGTCTTCCTGAAAGGCTCAGTCTGAAACGTTAGTTGATTTCAGCTCATGCAATACGGATTATCTCTTTGCTCCTTTCTTTTCCCATTTGTGAACTTCATTATTTCCCCCTAGGAAATACAAATTAGGGATCTCGTGGTGCTTCAGGACTAGGTCATGGCAGCCTGTGCCTCCTGCTTGTCCCAGCAATGTGGGAGCTGGAGGGAGCTTGGGGCTGGAGGGAGGCTGGATGGACAAAGCGAGCTCTGCTGAGCATGAGCCAACAGTGCCTGCGGGTCCTGTGAAAGTTTCTTGTGTTGTCTTCACCTAAAAAGAAGGGTCTGGGTGTGTGTGATCCTGAGGAGGGTGGAAATTTCCTTAGAGGTCCGACAGGTTTGGTAAAAGAACTCTGGCAGGTAAAACCATGTTGCTTGTCTGTTACAGCCTTTCCTTCCTCACATAACTCATTGGAAATAACAATTGTCATTGATCTGTAACTGTTTCAACACTAAAAATCAAGATTTGGAAGCTCTGTGAATACTAAACCATCTAATATGTGCATCCCATCTCATTGCACTTTTTCTTAATCCATTTTCCTGTGAAAATAGGTCAGGAACAGCACAGAGTGTGCAGGAGTATAATAAGCTGCATTATTAAATTTAAATTCTTCAGTTATGAAATCTGAGTGTAAAGAATATAATAAATGCTGTAGATAGTAGTAATGATAGCAATAATAAAGATCTAATATTTTCCATAGGAGCAATGATTCCATTTTTTACTTTGCATTTGCTGCTCCCATTGGCAGCAGCATAAAGTGCAAAACAGGCTTAGTAAAGATGGACCATGAAATAGCATTATATCCTTCTTTGACAAGGTAATAGGTTTGCTTTAAATAAAAAAAGATGTTTAACTAAAGAATTGTAGTAGAGTTCAGTATCTGGTTTTCAAAATGCAGTTGACATTATGTCACATAGAAAACAATTCTTAAGATTAAAGATGTGGATATAGCAGGTGAATTCTGAAGTAGATAGTGAGCTTGCTTGAATGGTGATGGCAAAGGATCCTGCTTCAAGGAAAACTACCAATGAATAGCTGACTGATCTTGCTTCATATTTTCATTAATCATTTTGGCAGACAAAATAGAATGGACGGTTGAATGATACAGAGGAGAAAAGTTCAGGTCTGAAAATCAGGAAATAAATGCCATCATGCAGACAGGTATGAATAAATTCAGTTGTACAAGTGCAAGGTTGTGTCTGGTATAACACAGACTCTTGCTAAGGCTGGCAATGGAAGAGACAGGTTAGTTGATCATGCAATAGCACTGAGGAAAAAACAAAATGCACTCGGGGGCATATTTCCATATTTCCAATAGAAGTGGGTAAGTACTAATGCCATGTACAAGTCACTTGTTGGGACCTTATATAGAAAATTGCCAACCATTGCAGTTACCATAAGACAAATTCAAATATGTACGGTCAAGAGCGACTACTAAACTGAACAAGGAAATCAGGTCTTTGTAACAGAAAAAGAAACTGTAAAATCTGGAATTACTGAGCTTAGCACCACCTGTGCCAGGAATCATCTTTTAGAGTTACTGACTGCATTTCAGTGTCCCTTTTGTATTGCAGCATTTAGGCACTTCTTTCCCCTTCTGCTTGATTGGTGTCCAGTTGATCAAATGCAGCAGGTATCATCTAGACAACATGGGATGGAGGGTAGTGTGGCCTGGCAGCCTGTGTAGTAAAAGGAGGAAAATTACTATGCCGAGGTAAGAAGACAGAGGGAAGCATAACTTTCAAAAGCCTGTACCAAGGGTCTCCTAAACCCCATTCCATTACATATTTCATGACACATACTAGTTGCTGGACAGGTTTGTTATTGGGTGAAGTGGCAACTTTCCAAGTTAATTTTGGAGTTTGCTGTCACTTTTGACACCACTCAGAAGATACCTCCAGTATTCTTGCTGGAGCTCATCCTTGAGGGTCTTTTACATTTTTTTTGAAACAGAGTAATCCAAATGAGAAAAGCAACAAGACCACAGGGCTGAAGCAAACAATCACACAGTTCAATGGCAAGCTTTTATGAGTATTACGCATTTAGTTTGTAATTACTTTATAGAAAATTCAGGAAAATAGAAAAATACGTAAACATTGTGTCTCCATTTCTGCATAGGAGTAGAAGCTGTTAGAATGTAATTAATAAATAAACTCATCAACAAAAAGTAATCTTAAAACATTACAAGAAAAATTAAGAATATGAGCAAACAGAAAGATTCCAGTGGTTCTCAAGACATAAAACCTGACTCTATTTTACACAACTGGTAGTAAGGTCTCTTTGTAAGACAAATGGAAGACTACTGAAAAGTATTTTTAATCACTCTTTCTTTTGTTGTGCCTTTTTACAGCTTTCATGTTTTCTTTAGTTTCATAATCCAAACAATTCTAAGTTATTTGTACAACTATAAAATCCAGAGTTACTCTAATTTAAACAAATAGATAGCAATCACAACCCTGTGTATACATTTTACATTCTTCTGGCTATTTTTTATGGTGGTATCTAAAATAAAAAGATAATATGTACATTTTCAAAAAATAGGTAACTACAGAGGACTATGAGCTAGTAAAAAGTTGAACTCTTGTTTTCTTAGTAAACACAAAATGGAAATTATATAGGGATTACAGGTATTCTATAAGAAAATATCTTTTGCGGTGACTAAAGGCAGGAAAATAGCCAGACCCCTAGAAGTAATTGTGCTCTCTCAGCTGCTCTGGTCTTCTCCAGCAGCTAGTAAGAAACTAGTCATTCCTGGCCTTAGGTGGCCAGTTGGATCCAGATGGTGAGGAAAAGCCCTTCCAAATGAAGTGCTCAGCCCTCTAAAAGTCATTGATCCTGGCCATAGATGGAGAGCTGTGAGCATTTGTTCAGCTGGAGGACACTGAAAGGTGCTGCGAGATATTGTGTCTGGCTGTGCAAACTAAAGTTAAATGTTGCCATGTAGCATTCAAAGATTTTAAAATACTGTCCAGTGGTTAGATGGATAATTTCCTTCCCCTCTGCTTCACTTTTGCACCAAACAAAGCCTCAAATAAAGACAAAAAATGGAGGCCCAGAGTTTGATCAGCTCTAGCCTGAGTGGTGAAGACGATTATGTTCTCCTGAGTATAAGTCCACTGTGGACTGTTTCCTGGTGCTAATCCCACTCCAGTCATGAGGTAGGATTCTAATGTTGGACAACAACTAAAGCAGGGATTCTGTGGTATTGGTGCTAAGCACCAGTTCAAATTCTTAAGCACTGAAATCACAGAAGGATTGCTCTTTCTGTCTTAAATCACAGAATCTTAGAATCATTGCAAAAGTCCATTAAGATCATAAAGTCCAACAGGTAACCTAGCACTGCCAAGTCCACTATTAAACCATGTCCCTAAGCACCCCATCTAACATGTCTTTTAAATACGTTCAGGGATGGTGACTCAACTGCTTCCCCAGGCAGCCTGTTCCAGTGCTTAACAACCTTCTTTCTGTGAAGAAATTTTTCCTAATATCCAATCTAAACCTCCTCTGGCACAACTTGAGCCCATTTCCTCTCATCCTATCACGTTACCTGGGAGAAGAGATTGACCCTCACCTCACTACAACCTCCTTTCAGATAGCTGTAGAGAGCGATAAGGTCTCCCCTCAGCCTCCTTTTCTCCAGACTCTCCCTCAGCCAACCCTCACAGGACTTGTACTGAGTTTAAATGACTCAAATAGACTCTTTTAATTAATTAAATATTTTAACCCCTCCCAAAAAAAGCCCTAGGTGTGATGTACTAAAGCAACTAATAAATTATTCAACTCAGTCCCATGACTTTGTGCATTAATACATGAAACCTTTGACCCCCTACAACATGAATGTTTTAGTGATTAAAGAGGCATTCTGGCATAAATAGGTGAAATGCAGAGCTCTGGATCTTCCTTCACCATCTGAACCCGAGTTGGTAGCCTTTCTCCCCTTAATTATAAAATCCCGGAAATTGAGGGAAATACAGAGATGCCTGATAACCTATAAATAGCACATAGAAATGCTTGGCTTCTTTGGGGTTTCTCAGGTGTTGTCGTGTTCTGAACAGTGCAGCCAGCATTCTTCATACATTAATAATAAGAGGAGAGACGTTAAAGGAAAGGAAATATGTGAATAATGCAAGAGACAAGGGGAAAATAATGAAAGCAAATATCCTTCACCTGACATTGGGCATGATCATTTTGTCCCTGTGCAAATATATTTCTGGCTTCAGGTTTTGTAATGAGGCAGTAAGGTGCTTATAAGGGCTACTGAAGGCAGATACAGACAGCTGTACTTCCAGATAGGTAGAGTTCTGTTTCACATAGTACTACAGAATTAAGCTTTGTAATAGGAACTTACTGTCTTCACTGTGTTTGTCGGTGTCCCTGGATTGCCCTGGCATTTGGAAAAGCTGCAGTAAAAGCAGCTTGAGAAAACTGAAGTTGCAACTTCCTTGCACCGCTCTCCAGTCCCACCTCTGTAGGGAGGGCTGGGTCCCCACTGGTAACAGTAGATAGCAAGCATCCACAGCCACAGAGAAAAGGTGCTTTAATCACTGTGTTATACCCATTTAGTATCTTTCTCTAACCCAGAACCAACATCCTTTGTTATTTGTTCTTACTCCCTTGCTGTCTTATTTCCCTGTAGTGCAAATTCCCAAATCTCTTGTTGCTGGCACTGGCTGTTTCCCAGAGGTAGACAGTCAGAATACTAAATTCATCAGTACTGGCGTGCTCACAGCTCATTTGCATGTTTTGTCCCCAAGTGAGGCACATGGGGATACTAAAGATCTCTTTCACTTTCGTGCCTTGCTCCCACTCCATCTCTTACTCTGCTTACCTCAGCTGCAGGGGTACCAAGGCTAATAGTTATGTCAGGATGTGGGATCAACACCTATGGGCAATTTTAGCACTTCAGTAACTTTATTTACATATTAATATTATTTAACTCGTCAGCAAAAATGGTTGAAAAAGAAGTCAGGTGAAGAATACGTCTTCACTGTTCCAAATGTGGTAATTTGAAAACTGCAGTTCAAAATCACAGCTACTTTTTCTGTGATGTGATTACAACTCTTCAGATGCAGAGCCCTAACCCTGAATTATCCAACTCCATATTTAAAATTTAATTTTAAAATTTAATCTGCTGATAAACTTAATCTTATCTGACTTCAGATGTCTAATAGTTATCCTCATTATAAAAATAATCACTATAACCAACCTAGTGTAATGTGCACCTGCAGAAGATCATCCATCCCAACTACTTGAATGTTTATCGGAAGAGGGGGTGATTGCACTTTTTCATGCCCTCTTCACTGACTTTAGAGGTAGGGGTGATGCTTATCTTAGATTATCAATTGAATTAGACACATCCTGTTGAATCATGCGTAGTCCTACTAATGTTCAGTTAGAAGTAGTGATTAAATCTTTTTAGAAAAAGAATAAATCTTTTTAATTATGAGGAATCAGTCCAGGAGGAGATTGTGTATGCTGACAGAGACAGAAAAAGTAACAAATGCTGAATTATAAAATAAGTATTCCACTTGATCCCAACACAACCACAATCTTTAGCGGCAACAACCTTCTTGGAAAACTGTGCCACTTTTATTTAGAAATAGATTTGAACTACCAAAATCGAATGCAGATTTTTGAGCACCACTGGTTGGCACAATGCAAATCAGGATTTTGGTTTGACCAACTATAGAAATAGAGTCCAGTGAAAAGTATCTATTTGCATGCTAAATATGGACTCATACAAATAAATGATAAATTAGATATAAGCACTCATCCATACTAATCTGTCAAAAAGTTGTTCATGCCGTCTTTTGCAGGCGTGCTTTGTAAGTCCAGCTGAAAATATTACCCTTTTCCTGTCTAGCTTTAAATAACATGCAAACAAAATAAACTACCATCTTTCTATTTGAGTGAAGAAATATATCTTTGTCGTATTAGAAACCTTATACCGTGACCGTATTTTTGGGTGACACGCAGGGGCTCTATTCTGGCAGAAAACCGCAAGGCATCAGGGCTGCCAAGTGGAGACCATGAAAGGTTCGAGATAACATTTTTGGCTGACCCATCTGGATGAGGATCCTTGAGTAGTGGGCTCTTTGGATTTTGTAATTTCTTCCTCCCTACTCAGCACAAGCAGAAACACCAGCAGTCTCCAAAGTTAAGTTTCGATTTATGGGACAATAGCATCTGTCTTCATTTACACAGACTTGATGGGATTTTTATTGACAATTACAGCCTGTGGGTAAGGCATCTTTTCTGCACTTATAAAAGGGTGCATGTAATACCTACAGCTGAAACACTTACTATTCTAGCATTTTCCTTTCTTTTCCAGCTTCATGTCATCCCTCAAAAATGTTTATATCTTCCTTTTGTGAGTCATATGCTTCAAAGTCGGAAGAAAAAAAGTGACAGTAAGCTCTCATAGGAGTAATCCATTAATAAAATTTCTATGGATTTCCATCCAGTACACTGCCCATTAGTACTGCTTTACAGTGCAAAGATATGGATGTTTCCTGCACAACCGATGAAGGTCTCTGCATTTTGTGCATGGTGAACAGGCAAAGGAAATAACTATTTAATTTTCTGTTACAAGAGAATCTCAGTGTATCACCCTGTATTTAAAAGCATTTGATCTTTAGTGACTACTGAGAATAGATCCCATGCAAAGTATGAACTTTTGCATGAGCACTTCTGATTACACATCTTTCATGCTCGGTGCAGTATATCAGTTCTCATTCGTGAGCACACCAACTTCCTAAACCTTGGGCTACATCAACCAAAATGGCATTATTTCCTCCCTTTTTTCATGGTGAATGTAGGCATGTAGGCATGTTCGTTATGGTTTTGATTCTTCCTTGTAATAGGACTGTGCTGACACTAGTCATTGAATTAATGAGAACAGATGTCTTTTTGTATTTTCTTCCTCCTGTTCACCCTGTTCTCCCACCCCCTCAATCCCTTTCTTTGAGTACAGATCTGCTACTTCTTTGTTCATGAACAATGTGCTGATTTGCAACCTGATTATTATGAGATATATGTAGTATCAAAAGATGTTTGTCAGGGGGTGTTACCTGAAGCTCCCCCTCTCACTGAAAATACATTTATATAGTGTTTCTTCGATACAACGTGAAATTTGGTCACTAGCTAAAATAAATACAGTATCCCGAACTGGAGTGTACCATATTTTATAAATGAGATATGAAGGTGATTTCCAGCATAAGTTTGCAAAGGCATTTGTGCACCAATGCCCCAGAAAGGGAGACAAGAGGAAATGTTCATTGAAGTATGATAGCTTAGTTTTTATTCTCTTTTCACTAAAACAGAGGAATATCAGAGAACTGCATGGATGTCTGTATTATAAAGCACAACACAGAAGACAAAGGTATTTTTATTGTGTATTTAATTGCTTTTTTAAAACTTCCAGGACTGGTTAGAAAGAGAGGCAACATTAGAACAGGCAGAAGAAATCTGCAAAATGAGATCATATCTGATACAAACGGTGCAAAAGAGCTAGAGAGCATTATAGAAACATCTGACTTTTTCAGTGAATGTTTTGTGTTAAGACAATGGGTTGTAAAGAATATACTCAGAATCCAAAAATACTACCTAAGACTATAAATAGTCTAACATGAGAAAGAAATAGCTTGGAGGCAGGGCAGAAAAACAGTACTTCTGTTTGGGTCATAATGACTTGGGTCGTAAGAATCAATTCTAGCTGCAACTTACTGGGTTTGTATCTTGGCCAAATGTTTATTAGTTTCAGTTGTTAATGCTTAGTATGCAGAGGTTTCTGTAGAACAAGAATATTATCCTGTACCTTGAATAAGAGTCAAAAATAATTTAGAAATACATGGTATTCATAAAAAATATGATCTCTCCTTAATAATCTTTGCCATCTTGATAATCAAGTGTTAAAAGGAATTTTTCCACACATTTATTTCACCCTCAATTTTGATTTCTATGAAGTGATTGGAATTTTTTAATTCCTACAGTTGAGAATTACTGTCTAATGAATGTAATTAATACCAGTTGTTTTTCAATTTAAATCTTTATATTGGTGATTAGATAAATGAAACAGTCTAATCACAAAATAATTGAATTTTAAATTGTGGAGAGGAGAAAACAGTAAAGTAAATTTTAAGTTTGAAGTAAAAATTAACAATAGGTGACAACTTCAGAGGTTGACTTGATGCAGTTATAAGCTAACCTCCCCTTTTTCATCTTCTGTTGCTTCTATCCTCTGTTTGAGCTTTCCCTGAGTTGTCTGGAATGAAATGAGCACACCAACATTTTTTTTAATGGACTATTATACAAAATAGTAGAGGTAATATACAGAAAGGTACACGGAAATGAAGGAGACAGTAGCATCTCTATAAAGAGAATGGTAAAATACTCACTGTGATGCTCAGAATTTACCCATTGACAATTTTAGGACCCACAATCTTCAGCTATCAGATTATACCTATATTTTCTCTTACTATAAAAGGTTTCAAATTCACATGGGATTTTCAGACCTTTCTTGGACAAAGTGACCATTAAAAATCAGAAATAAATATTGCATGCCTCAGATAAAATCCTTTCAGGTCATTTACACTGTAAATATTAATAGCTGTGATACAAACTACATTTACTGTCTAATTGCACTGCAATAACTGCCTGGTCTGTAGCAGAGGACTGAATGCATTATGCAGAGACTTAATTGGCACTATTAAAGTTTGTACTAGTATTTCAAATTAGTCATGTTTTTAAGCTTCAGAGCTAAATAAACACAGGAAGATCCAGTCATTTCATTTAGCTCATTTCTGATTTTTTTTCCCAAAATTTTGACCTTTGATTAGTTGTAGTTGCTTTTAAAATCTTCAGTTCGGAAGATTTCTTTTTTTTTTTTTTTGAATAAAATTGCTTTAAACCACAGTAAATGCATTTTAGCTGAAATTTATATAGAAGTACTAAAAAAATTGTGAAAATTCCATAATTTAGAGTAATTACTTACTGGTTCCAAGCAGGTTTTGTAGTACATAAAATATTGTGTATTTACTGACATTAAACCCAGACACTGTGAGGATAAAATCCTTCAAGACTGATAGCAATTTAACATTTTTCAATTTTAAACTAAGAAACAGTTCTTCAAAATTATTTCTAAAATATGTAAACAATAGATGTCCCATCCAGTTAGTGCTAAAATATGTATGAGAGGAAGGAATGAAACGGAATGACAGAAGATGTGATTTAATATGCTTTTTACAGTTGTGGATATTATGACCAAGTTATATAAATAAATGACTCACTGCAGAAAGGTCTAAATTTTAAAAGCCAATACAACAAATTCCAACTTTTTTAGCTAAAATTGATGGCTTTTTTAAATGCCATTCTATCATGTCTATCATGTATTGCAGGCAGCTCTTTTTATTGATGTTCTTAAACTCAAATTTGTGCATTTTGTCTTAATGTCTAATGTCCATAGACACTTATGTTTGAAAATGATGGTCTGAATATAAAACTTCACGGGTCATGCATGGTGTTTTCCAGGTCATTGAAACCAGCAAAATCACAATTACCAGTTATTAAAAGAAGTGGGTCACAGTGCTTCAGAGAAAGCTCATCCTCACTCTAAAGAATGTCAAAGCTACATCATCTGTTACAAATATATATGTGTATATTTAAGAGCATGGTAGAGCTGTATGCGGAGTGCAGGAACACACACCAACACAAAACAAAACTGTGCGGGCTGAAAGAAGAGACTAGGTGATCTAAATGGATTATACTTTGTGTTTTCTTATCTGTATTTGATGTGCTTTATTTTTATTCTCTTCAGTACACATCTTCAAAAACTATTTTTTTCATTTACTTTTCTTTACAGTAACTGAATCAAAAATAATCTGCATTTCTCCTGTGAATTAATAACTACCTACTGCTGTGCAGTAATATGTAATTAACATAAAGATATTTAATTAATTGCTTAATTATTATCTAAAAAAAGAAGATAAGTATTATGTTGTATAACATAAATAAGAATCTGTACTTTTCTATACCCTGTTTTGCCCTCAAGGATTGACCTCGTTCTTACTGGCTGGATGTAGAAGAAGGAGACACAAATCCTTATGACATCCCACACAAAGTATGTAGCAAAACCAAAAAAAATAGCTTCAATGGACATCAGTGCTGAGGTCCTGTGAGATACAGCTATTTTTATAAAACTCTCTGTTAATTGTGACGCATAAGGATGCATCTTATGCATCTAAAGGATGCATAAGTTTGCTGGCGTGAGGTAAAACAGAACCAACTTTCTGTTCAGTAATTGTACATCTTAGCTCAGTCTCTTCTAACTCTCTGAAATTAACAGCATATTGTGGAGAAAACTGTTCATTCTCAGAGTGATAAGACCAATGTTTGTACTTCATGCCAAGAAACGGTATGCAGAGAGGCTCTTGCTTATACTTACTGTTGTAACAACCAAGGTCAGCTAATTTTGTTATTTGCCTTGTTGGAGGGTCAGAAATGGAAGAGCGTAGAGGGGTCCCGCCTGTGGGGAGGAGCAGACAGGAGAGGTGACCCAAACCTGACCAACAGGGTAGTCCATCCCATCTGCCCCATGCTCAGTATATAAGCTGAGGGATCAAAGGGATAGCCTCTTTCTTCATGTGCCTTTGATCCTGATCCATGTGTTCCTGACTCCAGAGCTGGAATCCAGTTCCTATCCATTTCTGAGTCCAGTCCGGGACTTCCCCAGTGCCTGCTGGTGATGTCATCCTGGGAGCTTGATATGGTTTTGTATATATTGTATCTATTTCATTATTTCCTTTTTAATTTTAATATTTCATTAAAGTAGTTTAGTCCATTCTAAACTCATAAATTTCTTTATCTCTTTCCCCTTTTCTCCTGAAGCAAGAAAGTGGGGGGGGAGCATGTGTTGCCGTCATAGGCCAGTTCGGCCTAAACCATGACAACAAGGATCAAAATTATTGCCAATAATGCCACATAACTCAGAGCATCCTCACTTCTCTAAAATCTTCTGCTCTGTAGTTCTTGTAACTCAATTGCTTCAGGTTAATTAAAAGTTCAAGATCAAATGTTTTGAAAAAACAAGATCTCAAAAGACTCACAAGCAGTTACACTGTAGATGATAGTAATTGAAGACCCACTCCTTCATTTGGGCCCTAAAATTAAACAAATATAAAAACATTCTGCTCCACAGCTTAGTGCCTAATTCCTTAGTGTGATTGATTTAAAAGATGTAGGGGGAACATATTCTGTCCTGAATGACAACAGTTCATGCTCAGTGGCACATGCTGATGTGGATCTGATGCAGCAGAAGGAATAAGAGACAAAGAATGAATGCTTTCATTCGGCTGGAAGGATCTCTGCCCAGCATTCTGCTTGTTTTACAGCCATTAGTAGAGAAATCATTCCTTTTCTGCATCTACTGAGCAATATCTTCCTTCTGATAAAAAGTGCTAACCATACTATTTTTATGTGGTCTCAGACTTAGTGAAATGTGAAATATTTGCTGAAGATGAAGCCGAGTCAACAAAACTCATTTAATCCAAAACATATTGACATGTGGATGTTTTTCTCCTGAAACGTTAAGAGGTAAAAAGCTATTTCTTTTATCCAGCATACCATCCAGTCATCTGAGCAATTACTTAAAGCAAATGACATCTAGATACCGGAGAAAGATAAAGTTAAAAGTCAATTCATTAAATATATTTTTCTCCTCAAGGAATGATTTGTTTTTTGAAGTAAATTGAACATAAAGAATAGGAAGGAAGAAGAAAAATGTGAAATTTTATCATACGATTTTGATTATGTCACAGAGAAAGTAAATGGCAATAGAATATAAAGGAACCTAATCCATAAAGGAAGAGAAAAAGGTTAAAGAAGTCAACAGTAATTAAATGGTGTTTGAAGCTGAAAGAAAATTGATCTGTGTTAGCTGAAGGCCATTCTTGCCTTTTGGGATGTTATGCATCAGTGAAGAGGGGAAAGAAAGGTTTTTCTTGTTTTGATATGGAAATATATGTCACATCTTCTTAGCCTATGGTGCTGTGACTCAAGACTGCACTGAGTTTCTGGTACACTGATTCCAGTGTCCTATGCATGCTTGTGGGTATTGTGTAAAGATAAGATGCTTTAACAAAACTTGGCAAGGTCAAAAGGCATGGGAGCTTCAGCAGTTTGCGTGCTGTTTTGTCTTGGGGCAAAAAAGAAAAGCACCCTAAATCAAATTAATCTAGATAGGGGTAGCACCGACACATCCATATAAAAGCTGTGCAGTGTCTAGGACTCAGGGGTGCAGCGATCCACCCACCACAAATTAAAGGTCTGGTTGGTTGGCCAAATAATCTGGAGGAATATGCTGATGTGCGAGCAGGAACTGATATGAAAGGAACATATACGTACACTTAAATGCATAGCGAAGTTTTACAAAAGGCAACAGCAATGCCAAGTACTTTAAGTTTTGGTTAAATGCTTCAGAGTCTGAATTGATTCATTTTCTGTCAGGGCGTGAAGAAATGAAGCTGTCTGTCACTCTGCTCAAGTTAAATGCTGTCAATAACAAAAGCATTAGCTAATGCCACTGCTAACAGTCATTTCCAGGCCAGGCCAGAATTCACTGGTCAGTGTCACTTCCAGGCACCAGAGCTTTATAAGACAGGATACAGACCCTGTCATGAGATGCTGAGCACAAGCTGTATCTAGACCCTGTTATGAGATGTGGCTACAGGCTGCAAGCAAGGCTCAGCACTGTGCAGGAGACCTTCTGGTTGACTGTTTGTGGCAAAAGAAAAAATGAACTATGGAAACGAGTTACAAAACCAGCAATATTTACTGTTAGATACCAAATCTTGCAGTGATTGTTTTGTCACATTCTCTGTTAACATCACTGGGAGTACTGAGTGTGCACAGAGTCAGTACAGCATGTTTTGGCCATAGCTATGTAGATTTGTGAAATAAGTGTATTAAAATGAGAAAATCAAGTAATTTGCATTACTTAATAACAGACAGCTGCTAAATGTTCTGAGCTATAGTTTTTATGAGCTTTTGGCACTAGAGAGAGCTGTAGATACATAAAATTAATAACATTTATGTTAAAAAATACATTAATTCCTCCCTCAGTGAAGAATTAGGACAAATAACAAATAAAGCGTAACAAACTTTTCTCTCATAAACCACTATTGGGAATCTTTCCTTTCTGCAGTGACTATGGCACTAGCTGCCTTTCATCATCTTGTTCGAGCTCATTAAGTGTAACAAGGATAAGAATCATTCGAGAGGGCCACTTCAAAAAGTAGCTCAGAAAGGAAAGTCAAATTATTTTTAAAAGGCATTAGTGATCTATATTTCTCATAACTAGCTTCCATATTTAAGAGGATAGAGACATTTTCTGGATACTTTAAGACCAGGATGAACATCAGAGTTCAGGTTTCCTCCAGTCCAGATGACAAGTTTTCAGAGAATTCCTTCTGTCATTTCTGGGTGTGCTGATACCTTAGTTGTAAATCCAGGCCATTCACCTAAGCGCAAAAAAATTTGTTAACCTATGGTTTGACAAATGGCTTTGAGCTTGTTTTAGTTAAAATTAATGTAAATTTCCAGTCATCATAGACAGATTGCTTCTTAACTTTATAATTAAGGTTATTAGTATTTCTATCAGCCTTTAATGATAATATGTAAGTAAAATTCATCCTGTCTACCTACCTGCTTAGGTACAGGCTTCATCATGCAGCTCTTTTTTGCACTGCAAATCACTTTGACCACTCCAGTTATTCCTTCACCTTCAGCAAATTCTCCTCTGCATACCTAAGTGTTGTAAAGACCTCACACCCAACTTCCAACAGGTTTTTAGGACATCCAGTCCATTTTGCCTTGCCACAGTTCAGGCTGAAGTCAGAGTATTCCAGGACCTATTGTTAAAGGGATATTCACCATCTTTTTAACTCATAAGAAAGAAATAGTAGATAAACTATGAGCTATGAGGTCAAATTAGGATTAGTTCAATACTAAAGTCTCACATTTAAAGATTAAAGCAAGAGGAACCTTTTATACCGAAGTTCACTGTATCTAGGGCCTAGCAGGACCTGAAAATTTCAGTGCTTAAATTTTAGGCATCCTGAAACTTCATGCATCCATTTATATTGAAGGTGTCCAAGAAGAGCACCGTGGTAAAGGAGACTGTGTAGTATTCTGGTGCCTTTGGGGAGATGTGGTCATGCCTAGTGCCAGCAGCTTGGTGAGACGTGGAGGTGATGAGGGCTCTGAGTAGCTCTAGCACAGGTGGTCCTTGGCCATTTTGTGTATACACTACACAGAGCAATTTGCTTATTCCTTATGTTGCAGACATCGTAACTCTTCATGCTTGCTCTTAGCTTATATCAAATTGTAATGTGATTTTTCTTTGAGGCTGAAAATAACTCACTTTTGCTATGCACAGGTGGTTTATTGCTGTACAGAGCATATAAACGATCCGTAGCACCTGACACCAGGGTTTCAATTCATCTGTCTAAATGCAATCACCTACTGCACCCGTAGGTACATCTGAGCTTGTCACTGCAGGCTCACTATAGTCCATGGGATGTACTGACGAACTGTAAAGTGGGTCAGATGAATCATTCTTCAGAAACTTCCTTTTCTCTCTGCTGAGCCCAAGAGGTACTGAGGATGACTAATTCACATGTAAGCATCTACATTGCAAATGTTTTAGGTTAGGTGATATAAATCCTGAAATTAAGGATGTGTTAAAATGGTAGGCAGAAATTCAGGGGGCGTCTGAGAATCTCAGTAATCCATAAACATTGGATTTAGGTGCCTAAGTAGCAGCTAGTCATATAAATCTGTTCATCGATTCAGCCCTTTGGCCCAAATTCAGAGACACCCACGAAACAATTTGAAGTTTTGAACGAGAGGTCCAGTTCCCCCTGCAGTACCTCAGAGAAGCTTGGCAAGACCCAGGAGGCAGCGCACCAAAGCTGGCCAGACCCAGTGGCAGAGCCCTGGACAATCCTCTGAAGACTGGCATTTACACTTTTTCTGTCACAGGACTCAGCTTAGCCTCTATGTCTCTAAAGATGACTGTCTGGGTAAGAGATTACTTTAGTATCTCTTAGCATCTCTTTCGGTCTGCTGACTCTACACAATTCAGTTTCAAGCTGGGAGACCATGCTTTCTCACTGTAATCACTGGGTTTGAATCCATACCTCCCAATGTGTTTCCAAGAGACCAAGTTACATGACTGAGGAAAAAGCAAAAAACACATTCCTTTTTGCTGAAGTTCTACTTTACATTGATTCTTTGAGCTATAAGGATAGTCAGTATGGCTCTGCAGTTCAACAGCATTCACTGTATAAGGGGGACAGCTGTGTTATGGAGTGGTCATATAATGTGTAACAGAAAAGGTCACAGGTGATAAGACCTAACACAAGACTTCCCTTCCAAAATAAATGTTCTGCCACGTAGGCAATACTTAACAAATGCTGAGACAAAAGAAACATCTACAAGAAGAAAAGAGGAAAGGGGTATCGTCCAAAAATAGCCTATCAACTTGCTGTTTAGGACATGGATATAGGTCTGAATTATCTTAGGAAAAGGAAGGAATGGAGACCAGGCCTCCCACATAGTGATTTTCACCACTTTACAAATATCAGAAAGGGAGGGAAAAGCCAACACTGCTTCTTCCAGCTGTTTTCTGCGCAAAACCAGGTTTTGTATGAATTCTTTGATTGTATCTAATTCCTATTTGCTGTATCAGCTAACATAGCTGGAAAAATTCTGCTTTGTACAGCATGAGGGCATCCTTCAAAAACCTGAAGGCATATCCGAACAAGGAAAATACAATAATAAATTCTGGAAGTTTGAATATAAAAATGCAGTAAGGCCAGCAAAACTATTAAAAATAGTTTTTCAACAGTAGCCTTTCCATGGCATCTGCAGGACTACTTGGTGATCATGATACAGAAAGAAAAGATCACTTCAGAGTAGTGAAATGAATTATTTGCATCAGTGTTCTCTATGGAGGAAACTAAGGACATTCCCACTCAGAAGTATTTTTTTTTTTATTGGATAATGAGTAGAATCTCTTTGAAATTGAAATGACTGCAGAAAAGGATAAGGAACAAATGGACAACTGAACAGTAAAAAGAGTTGCCAAGAGCAGATGTTATTCAGCCAGTTCTTCTGGGACAATGCAAGAATGCAATGGTTGAATTATTAGTGAGGGTGTGTAATTTCTTGCCTGAAATTGATTTAGCAGCAGGACCAAAGAGTGCCAAATGGGATGTCAGTTTTTAGAAATTATTCCAGGGAAGATCTGAGGAGCTGCAGGTCTTTAAGTCCAACATATACAGGGCACATCAGTAGCATGTTTAATATGAAAGAAATAATGCACATCTGGAACTACTACATGTGTTTGTCCATAGAAGTATTGCTTTATAAATGTAGAGTTCTTTGAAAAATAAAAAAAAACATGTAGATAAGGGTGATCCGGTAGGTACAGTCTACTTGGATTTCCAAAAAGCTTTTTACAAAATCTCTCAGTAAAGATTTTAAGAAAGTGAAACATCTGTGGCCTAAAGGGGAATTTTTGCTTAGATGAGTATCTGAACGAAAGACAGAAAACAGAGGGTGGGAGTAATGTTTAGTTTTACGCTGAAGTGAAATCACCGAAAGAATTCTGCAGGGACAGTTCGATATATTTAAAACATCCTGCGAAAGGGATGAGCAGTGCAGTCAAGTTTGATAATCATACTTGGTTACCCAGTACATCAAAGGATAAGGGCCAAATGTGGATGGCTCTATGTCACTAAGCAACTGAGCAATAAAATGGTGAAGGAAATTCACTGTTCATAAATGTAAAGGGATGTGCATGAGAAAATTCTAACTTCATCTAGAAAATCATAGAATGGTTTAGGTTGAAAGGGACCTTAAAGATCATTTAGTCTCAACGCCCTTGGCACGGGCAGGGACACTCCCCAGAAGACCATGTTGCTCAAAGTCCCGTCCAGCCTGGCCGTGAACACTTCCAGGGATGGGGCCTCCGCAGCTTTCCTGGGTAACTTGTTCCAGGTCTCATCACCCTCATAGTGAAAATTTTGTTCTTGACATCTAATCTAAATCCACCCTCTTCCAGTTTGAAGCCATTACCCCTGGTCCTATCACTAGATGTCCTTGTAAAAAGTCCCTCTCCAACTTTCTTGTGGGCCCCCTTCAGATACTGGAAGGCTGCTATGAGGTCTTACTGGAGCCTTCTCTTCTCCAGGCTGAAAAACTCCAACTGTCTCAGCCTGTCAATGTCAAAATTGCTCTGAGATGATCTCACTACTCTGGAGAGAGATCTAGGTGCAAAGGTGGATAACTCTATGAAAACGTCATATAAATATCACCTAGTAGAGAAAAAAGAATGTTAAGAATTTTTTGGAAAGGTGTAGAACAGAGAGCATCACTATGCCACCGTATAAAGCCACAATCTACTGATATCCTAAGACTCTGTAAAGTTGTGATCTCCTTGTCTCAAATTGGATGCAGTAGATCTAAACCAGATTCTAAGCAATGAGGTCTGAAAAAGAGGTTTAGATCTATGAAATCATCAGTGGCATCAAGAGCTAGGTAGAGAACATTTCTTCATAGATTCTTCCAGTGCCAGAACTAGTGGGCATGCAATGCAGCCAAATGGAGCTGAAAATAGTTGAAAGCTGGATGTGAGGCTTCATGCAAAGTATCAGACAGACTTGACTTGCTCATATTTCTCCATGGGCACATGCTTATATTCACTGCTGGAGGCAGAAAACAGAGCTACATTGATATTTGATCTGAAGTAGTAAGGTTATGTTTATATGTTTTAATTATTTAATGTTTATACATGTTCTAAACTTCAGAGTTTGTAAACTATGGTGTTTGAGGACTCCAAAACTCTCCATGGGGTAGGCAGCTGGTGGGTGGAAGTTGTGAGGATCACAGTTTCTATAGGAGCTCCAAAGTCAATTCTCTCCTTCTCAGCTTTTACAGGAATACTGTTGGCAGTTTCACACTGGAAAAGGCAAGGACTGAAACAACATGGAAAAGAAACTGCTCTTCACTGACTCAAATGGATGTTGGAAGGCCCAGATTAGCAGGTTGGCTGAGTTGTAGTAAGGCTTGATCCTCATCTCTCTCTAGATTACTAAGTTTGCATATAAATAGAATATTCAGCTATGTGATGCGTGTTTGTGTGGTGTCTGTTGCATGCAAGTCCAATATCCAAAAAATCCAGAGTGTTGTGTTTTACTTGTTGCAAAGATAACTGTACATTTTTCAAATCAATATGAGATATGCTACTGGCTATCTTATCTTCAAATGTCTATATTGCTCTGTTATGCTTCACTTTTTATTTTGATGAAGTATAAAGCATTTCACTTTCCCTGGCCAGTCAACCTCCTCAGCTCTTCAGAACCGAACTTCCAGAATTACCTAGCTGCCAGGACACAGAAGTTGAAGGGGAATTTTTATTATTGTTTTAATACAATTCCATGCTTGGCAACCTTGTCCTATGCTTTTGTCCTAATATCTACCTGGTGGTGTATTTGACATAAGAAATGGAAAATTTTGTGCTAAACATAGGTGTATAACCAACTAGTTGGGACCTTAGTTTTCTAAACTCTGATCTAACACAAGTAATGATTTCTGGGGTTCACATGTGGAAAAGTAATACCACAAGAGTAATCCTGGTGACTGTAACTGTGTCTGAGATAATGGAACTCACCAAGTTTCTGCCCAGAAGTGTTTGTGGCATGGGGCAGCAATTGCTTTATATTTGCATTTCTTGCATTGCTCAGAAACCACACATTCTGGGTTTGTTTCGATCTGATATGTTTCCAGATACTTACAGTCTTATTTTATGGGGGGATACTTTGCTGTTCAGTGAAATAAATTACTCTTAGAAGAAGACACTAACTGCCACAGTTGGGTATGTTAACTACTAATATATGGTAAGGCCTACTAATCTATGGTTGGCTAATGAGAGTTTCTTGATGGTAACAAGCATGACTTCTTCTGTCATACTAAAGATCTCCAGCAATAAATCCTAGACCACCTGAAAGAAAAAAAAAATTAAAAAGAATTTTTCTTTCTTATGTTTTCGATAAAGAGATAGTAAAATTTAGTTACTAATAAATTCACAAGAATTAATGGCACCAAGTATAAAAAACTAGTTCCAAATAGGATATGACCAAACTATCTTGCATACAAACATGATTCCAAATTCTTTAATTCTGACAAGAAAAGTAGTCAGCAAATGGCCCCCTTATAAAATTATGAGCTCAAAAGTTTTTAACAAAAGGAAGTAGTTACCACACAACATAGACCTAAATTGTGGAACTCATTGCCAAAGTATGTTACAGAAGCCAAAATTATAAACAAGTTTACAAAATAATTGCACAAATTAATGAAAGAGAATGTCCATTAAGAGCTATTAAACCCAAGGGCTTGGATGTAAGTTCCAGCTATTGTAGTCTGTAATTCACAGGTGGCCAGGAACAAGAAGGATGTACCAGTGAAAAGAGGTGTGGGAGGATTGTTTAATGAGCATATTTTCCTGGACAGTGTCAAGGCCAAAATACTAAGATTTATGCTCTCCTAATCACAAGGAATACTAGCCAAAGTTTCTTCTAAGTGTAAACAGAACTGGTCTGAACCACCTTTCTTAGGTGGCCAAATACTTTTTAAAAAAAGTTTCTTGAATGATCTTTTAAGGATCAGTTGCATCATATAAAAGTAGTTGCAATACCCTAAGAAAGCAATCCAACATTTGCAGTTAATACTACTATATGAACAAAAAATACAGTGGTTGAGTTGCTTCCACTCCCCACACACTGACCTGCTCTCCTACTGTAAGTGGTTTTGGAGAGCAATTGTGACCTGAAGAAATGTTTCATTCTTGAAAGAACTCCTTTCATTCATAGTAGAACATGCCTGAATTTTACACATCTCCACCAAAAAAAAAGTTTTTTGTGAATAGTTGGTGAAAGAAGCCTAAGGAATATTTGTATCTAATCCTATCTAGACTTAATTTAGAATTATTAAAAGTCTTGATACACAGGATTTAACACAACCTTTCTAGCAGGACGTGATGTAATCTATTTTTGTTCCTCAGCTAGCAGATGGCTTACCTTTAAGTAATTTCCAATATGTTAGGAGATCAAAAGCCATCCTTATGCCACAGAGGCAGTAATCGTTCCTCACTGCTGGGGGTTGCTTGGTCCTGTGGTGGGGATATGCAAAGGCTGCTGGCATTTCCAAACATACAAGGCCGACATTTCTTCGGACTTTGAAGTTAATAATCCTTCAGAAGTTGAAAAACTGAGAGATTTTCAAAACCCTTTTAAGCTTCTATATGCCAAGTGATGAATAACTATCTGTAAGTAATCACCGTGGACTTGTGCAAGAAAGTGCTGCACACGGGAACGCGGAGTATGAGCCATCGTGAGGCATGCAAGGCACACTGCTCTGCGGTGGCAGGGCTCCTCTGGGGAGTGGAAGGTCTGACTGCGGCATAACTCACCCTCAGGACCCCACTAATCAGCTCAGTGCACATGGAAGTTCCCTGCTTCCCCTGGACACAAAAGCCACACGGGAGCCCTGCATGCGGCCTCAGAGCATCCCTCCTCTGTGTTCTGTCTCAGCAAAGCTCTGTTTGCAGTAGCACATTGTACCACAACTTCAGGCCGATTGCTTCCTCTCTGCAGAGAGCGCAATGTTTTGTTGTCCTGCAAATGGGAGACTCAGCCCTAAAATGCCTGTTACCAGATGGGTTCAGACAATAAAGAGAAGGTGATTAGGATTGCTCATGATGGCCGCATTGACAGTACGCCACACAGTTTCCAAAGCAGACATATTAAACTGCCTGGCAGCTAGCCCTATGTCAACTTTATAAAGTCATTTCAGTTTTAATTTCAGTCCCTGGATCAGTATTCTCCAGCTGTTTGGTGACGAAACGACAACACCACCTAGGAAAGAAGAGCACTGGCCCAGCAAGAAGCAGTGGTCTGGCCTGGCCCTTGCTTTGGAGCAGGGGCCTCAAAAGTTTTGAATAAAGCCAGCCAGGTCTTAAAAAAATGCCTACTGGGCACAACATTTCTGGCTTCTGATCACAGCATATTTATTTGGTAATAACAGGTTTTGCTCTTCTTACATTAAAAATAACAGTTAACATCACTATTACTCTTTCAATAAGATTTAATAGTTGGAAACTTCTTGTCAACGTTTTCTACAGACACAGGGTGCAAAAATTAGTTCTCATAAGTAATAATGAAAGGGACTGTACTTAAGTGATGCTAATACTGACTCATTGAAATATTTAAATAATTTAAAATTAACTCTGAAATTAGGTTAACCTATACAAAGGCCTAAGATTACTGAAGTAACTTAAGGCTATTTCATGTTAAATTAAAAATAATACTTGAGTTAGGCATATTTGTTCTTGAAATTATAAGAGAGTACCCACCATTCAGGAGCAGGAAATTGGTAACTGAACATCTGGAAAAATGTTTGCTTTTGCCAGCTCTAGCTTGTCCACAGGTGCAGAGAAGGTTTTTTTTTTGCGTTTGGACTTATTCAAGTTATTAATTCAACTTAATTGAAGCTTAGCTTCAATTAGCTGAGAATCTGATTGGGTAAAACAGCAAACCTTGCTTTTTCTTTCAATCTATGAATAAAAATTGAGTAGTAGAGAGACTTGGGTGTATTAGTTTAAAACTCTTAACAAGTAGAATAGTGAGAAAAAACTCAAGGGTATTAAGGAAATACAGACAATATTATCATAGTCAATTTTAACATATTTTGATAACAAAAATAATAAATTTCCAGAACATTCAAATTATCTAGAAACGTTTTTACAGCAAATTCCTGCATCATTGAAAACTAATTTATCGGCTACTCTTGAGCCAAACATTAATCATAGAATCATAGAATGCTTAGAGTTGGACGGGACCTTAAAGGTCATTGAGTTCCAACCCCCCTGCCCGGGGCAGGGACACCTCTCACCAGACCAGGTTGCTCAAAGCCCCATCCAGCCTGGTCTTGAACTCTTAGAATCATAGAATCATAGAATCATCTGGGCTGGAAGGGACCTCCAAAGGTCATCTAGTCCGACCCCCCCGCAGTCACAGGGACACTCCCAACTAGACCAGGTTTCCCAGGGCCTCGTCGAGCCTCACCTTGAATGTCTCCAGGGAAGGGGCCTCAGCCACCTCCCTAGGCAACCTGTTCCAGTGCTCCACCACCCTCATAGTAAAGAACTTATTCCTAATATCCAATCTAAAT
>JAOXNO010000013.1:24317562-24337260 GCA_028565335.1 Limnodromus scolopaceus
ATGAGCCAGCAGTGTGCCCAGGTGGCCAAGAAGGCCAACAGCATCCTGGCCTGGATCAGGAACAGCGTGGTGAGTAGCACCCAAGAGGTGATCATCCCCCTGTACTTGGCACTGGTGAGGCCTCACCTCGAGTGCTGTGTCCAGTTTTGGGCCCCTGACCACAAAAAGACATTGAGGTGCTAGAGTGGGTCCAGAGAAGGGTAACGGAGCTGGTGAGGGGTCTGGAGAATAAGTCTTATGAGGAGAGGCTGAGGGAGCTGGGGGTGTTCAGTCTGGAGAAGAGGAGGTTGAGGGGAGACCTTATAGCACTCTGTAACTACCTGGAGGGGGGGTGTAGAGAGGTGGGGGTCGATCTCATCTCCCAAGTCACAGGAGATAGGACAAGGGTAATGGCCTCAAGTTGCGCCAGGGGAGGTTTAGATTGGATATTAGGAAACATTTCTTCACCGAAAGGGTTATCAAACATTGGAATGGGCTGCCCAGGGAAGTGGTTGAGGCACCATCCATGGAGGTGTTCAAAAGATGGGTTGACATGGTCCTCAGGAATATGATTTAGTCATTTTTATTTCTTATTTATTTTTTTGTCAGAGTTAGGTTGATGGTTGGACTAGATGATCTCTGAGGTCCCTTCCAACCTAGATGATTCTATGATCCTAATGACAGAGCATACTTCGTGGTCCTGTTGTGCAGATCCTAGGAACAAATTACTTCAGACTGCTGTAGTCATCAAGGAGACATAGAACCTGTATAGCGCAATTCATCTTCCTTACTTTAAACACGTGTTTTAGCATGAAATAGATCACGCTCTGGAAGTGCCTGCCTCTTCCCATTGACTATTAAGGGACCCTAATGACTGGCAGAGAATAAATGCCTAACTTCAGAGATATAACACGAAGGACGATGAAACATCATAAATAGGCAGCTGAACGTTTCACCTAGGCTGTGTTGCCTAAGTAGAAAAGGACTCCAGACACATGTTAGCATCCCCAAACTTTGTGTCGTCACAGAAAAGCTGATTTTCTTTAAGGACTGAAGAAAAATGTTGTTGAAATGCTACTTTGGTAGCACCTTAGAAGAAGAAAGCAGGAATATCCTAGAAAGAACATTAAATACAAGCTGATAGCTGCTAGCAGAAGGAACCCCAAGTTATACGCATTGACTTCTATGAGGTTTTTTCAACTTTGTATAACAGACATAACTAAGATAATATTCTGAAATTGTTTATGAAATCAACACTGATGCACAAATCAAGGAAATAAAAACTTTTATTTCAGAGCATAAATTATTAGGGATATAGAGCCATCTGCATCCTCCATCCAACAGGATGGACACATCAGACAAGACTGCATTCATTTCGTAGAAGTGGCTGGATGGTGTATGCAACTTGGTACATTGTGAAAGATGCAGTAAGAGAACATGCTAGTCAGTAGCATAACTGCTTCTTTACCATGAAGTCCAAAGGGTGGTAGGGAATCTTTTCAAAATTCTTCCAGAAACGGACTTTTTAGCCACAGAAGACTAACATCTCCCTGAAAACTTATTTTGTTCCTTTTTTCTGCCTAATCAGAAAAAACCAAAATTTTGTTCTACAAGAAATTTACAAATGGAAATACTGAATATTTAAGAGATAGTTCTCAAGAAAATTGAAACGAAGACAAATAAACTCAGAAAAAGAATTTTTTAATCTCTGTATGTAAGTTGCTTTTATAGCACTCAGTGTTACTTGAGCATATTTAAAATATTGAACCTCTCATAGTGAAAAATAAAACCAACAGATTAACAGAAGTTTGGAATGTGTAGTTGTACAGATTTGATTTCAGCCATAATTATTTGATTCTTAACTTTTCTGGTTTGAAGCTAACCATTACCCCAAGAATGTCAATACAAGTATCGCTCATTTCACTCAGCCAGTTTGGGAAATGGCAAAGTTGAGGGAAATGTTAATTCAGAGACCAGCAAGCAAAGCTGCAGTTGAACTCATTTTCAGTGATCTGTGCTGCTTAGACACACAATTTTTACCTTCTCTGGGACATGAAATGTACATGTACACAGGACCAAGCTGAAAATTTACAGGTAACAAATGTAGAATAATTAATCTTGAGAAAACCCAGGGCAAGGAAAGTACGTGGAAAGCTCACTAATTTAAAGTCACACTTATTTTTTTCAAAGAAAAGTTGTAAAGTTTAATGTTTTACATGGATTAGTTTGGTCACTCTAAAAAGTGCGATAAAAAAGTTTTCAGTGCTCAGGTTTCCATCCTTCAACCTTGAATATCTCATTCATCCCTGAATATCTGGAGTCCCACATCTCTAGCAAAATCACTTTAGGCTTAGTAGTATTTTACATGCCGAGTCCTCAGCAACTGAAAACCAGCCAGAAATAATGCCTATCAGCTTAATCTCATGCGGACAGATGCGTACTTTAGTCTTTTACTGTTATGCAAAGAATTGGCACTGTTACTTCTGTCTTACTACTGCCTGTAAGGAGAGAGATAGGCAAACTGCACTGCAAATGGATTCATGTGTCTATCAGCTACCTCTTTTTCTTCCTTTTTTTTTTTTTTTTTTTTACTGGAAGTTCCATGTTCAAATTTGCAAGGGCCAAGCACCTGAAATATCATCAAGGAAGTGCAGAAGCCAGATACATAAATAAAGCGTATTGGATTTCCCCATAGCTATCTGGCATCGCTATTACCGCTGATCATCTTAGTATATGCGTTTGCTTGAAACTGAGCATCTTTGCCTGTACTGTTATTTGCATGGGATCACATTTCCACACCCCCACCCACAATAAACAGTGACTATGGTCATAAATCAAGAAGAAATCCTTCTGTGTGTTTTCGCTGGAGTCATTGTTGCCCTGCTGAACATCACGGGAGACAGCAGAGCCATGGCTGTGCCTGGAGCTGCTCTGCTGAGCTTCTCTCTGCAATCTGACCCTGAGGAATCTGCTCATCTGTCAAAGAAGCGCAAAGAGTTAAAGCAGCAGGTGTAGTATCAAAGATGACAAGCCTTTCCCACTTTCATCTCTGAGAAAAGCAGCAGCATAATGAAGACAAATAGGAATTCTACAGACAGGTAATCACATGATAACAGATCCCTGTTATTTAATACCGCCAGAACTATTTCAAGCGGTGTTAGGACTTGTCTGTGCCCACCAGTATCAAGTTCTGCTAGGCAGTAAATGTGCATGGTTCATTAGGGCCCCGAGAACAGCTGTCCGTGTCCACTCAGTATTTGATTACAGGATATCATTAACTTGGATTCTGTATATGCTTCGAGGCTTTTGTTACAACTAACTAGAATTCTTTCTTTTTTTTTCTCTTTTTAGCTCTCCTGGTTTCCAGGAGAGCTAAAGACTAAGGTTTCTGTTTTACCTGGTTCTGTTCAGTATCATTTTAATGTACATTCAAGAGAAAGCTGTAAATATATAATATCCATTGTAACTACTGCAATAAAAAACAGAATAGTTTCATTCCTCTCGCACATGCCTGTGCTCAGAATTGGTAGTTGAATTGTTTTAGTGGAACTACTTAAATCCACTCAAATATCCCACTGCCTTTAAAATATGTAAAAATACATATATATAAAACAACATTATATATTTCAAAGCAAGCTTTTCGGTTTACTTTAGTGACTCTTATCTGATAAAATAATACATTGGTTTGGCTATTATTACATGACTTAAGTATAGTTCTGGAAACATAAGGCTGAGTATGCTCCTTCCCATGAACTGTACTCTAATTATAGTATGGGTTGTTTGATTTTAAATGCTTCCTACCATAAGATATTTATAGGTCACAAGTAGAAAAAATGGTGATGTCATTTTTTGCCTTACTTCTATTAAGGCAATTTGATTCTTTCTACTTTTTTTCTGGATTAATTCTAAGAGAGATCAGCAAATCAAAGAAAAAGATGGATTTACAATTGATGGAATTAGGAGCAGGAATAAAAACAAACCAATACATTATTAGCTGAATGTTACTCAATTATCTTGATTGTTATTCTTCCAATGACAAATTGTATTCATGAATAATTTATTCAAATAAAAATATCCAAATTCAGTAGTCAGCATGAATAATTATACCAGCAAAAAGGCAGAAAAGAACACTTCAATGGAGCCATTGATGTCTATAGCAAATGTGGATTTATAATATCCTGTTTTACTCGTCAGCTATCATGCAATTACTGATTGGTAGATCTGTTATTAAATACTAGGCCTGATCATTCACTACTGTTCTTATAAGCAATTTCTTACATTCAATACGACCATGACCAAATTTTACTTATTTCAGTACATGAAACAGGATTAGGTTTCTAGAACAGCTTACTAATTAGTAAGATTAATTAGATTAGTAAAATATTAATGCAAACTGTAAGTATCTGGATATTATATGATGCTCAAGTTAGGGCTCTAGGGTAAAAAGTGCTTTTGAAAGAAACTTTCCAGCCTTTGTTGCCAAGAATCCATCCCTCGTAATGGGCCCTGCTTAAAATCCAGGTATGGTATATAGCAAAAATTTGGGTAGTGTTCTGAATGGAGTGGCTCTGAAGTGAGGCTGTCAGTCCCTATCTAGACACCAAAGCGAATGGCTCAGTTCTCTCCAGAAGCTCATAAAACATCTGCAAAAAGGGTTGGACTGCCCCCCTCATCAGTAAATGCCACTCTTCCTCTAAGTCCCTAAACGCTCTCTAATGGAGTGTCCCTTTGCAATTAAAAAAAGTCCCAAATTTATAAAACCGCTTGATAAAGCTAAACAGAATACACATGAGCTATAGAAGCAAATGCTGCCTGAAACAAAATGATTCATCTGTGGAGGTTTAAGGGGTCATTTATGGAGCACAATTATGTATCAGGATCTTGATTGTCTTCTTTTCCATAGGAATGACTTTAGATTGTCATAGTTAGACAAAGAAGCCTGAAAACATTGGCCATATCATTTAGCTTTCCATAGCCTGAATTCAAAAATGTTAATGCTCCTGATCTGGCATGAGTGCTTAACAATGTAAGAGAGCAGAATTAAATACAGTTGTGTGTGCCATGCCCTTGAACCTATGGCTGTGAAAATGTGTTCCCTTTTGCTCTGCATAAATGATGTGCTATCTACGTTTTCTTAGCGAAAGACAGGCAAAATAAGACAGCTTTTAAACAATTCCAGATGATCTTTGCTTAGAAGAAAAGTGTATCTGTCTTTAAAAATGGAAGGTGCTGAGGACTGCTTTTGACAGAAACTACAGCATGGAAGGTCTCAGATGCTAACACACCAGCCCATAGCCTTTGGCTGCGGGTGCTAAAAGCCCCATTTTAACGTTCTGGTGTAAGTGTTCATGCCTTGCTGAAACACCTTGCAGGGGCTGCCAGCACCATCTCTTTTTGACAGGACAGCAGACCATCCCCAAACCCACCAAGAGCCTATGCAGTCCTGAGGGTGCCTCTGGGTGGGCAGGCTGCAGGCAGCAGCTCAGGGCTGTCAGGGCCGGGGAGCCCCGCTGGCCCCGGGGCACTGGCAGTGAGGAAAAAGGGAGCAAGTGGGATCTTTCTGGTCATTTGCCTGCTCTTGCACATCTTGCTCAGCTGCCTGATGGTATCCTAGCAGGAAATCTGCTTAGGCAGATTTCTGGAGTTCACAGTCTGCCAGCCCACAGTGACAATTTAGATTGAGCAGAAAATTAGTCTGAAACCAATTTATCACTGGCATATTCTATTAAAGCAAAGCAAAGCAAAACAAAACAAAAACAAAATTGTTGGTGGTCAAATTAGTTTAGTTAAAATGGCCTGCAGGTACTGCAGAGCTGGGAGGCTTGTGGCTTGGGTTCGGAGGGATTTCTCCCAGCTGGAGATGTTGCCACAAAAATGGGAAGCAGACTGTAGGTCATGTTGTGTTAATCAAAACTTCTGTCCTGGTTGGAAGAGCTAGGCACAGAGCACAGGCAACACACAGGGCCAGAACAGCAGCCTGTTGTACAGCTGTTTGGGAACTTCTACCAAGCTGTACGAAGGCTCTTGCAAGCTGTGTGTGTGGGATGACCAACAGTTATCTCTAAGCATGTACCAGTATGGCTGGAGAAAACTCATCTCCTTTGTCTTTCTGGAGAGTATCTCCCTATAGCTTGAAGCTGTAAAGAAGGTCCATGATGTTTGCATGCTAGCCATTCGTGTAAAAGATCCCATCACTATTAAAGCCATCGTACTGAAACCTATTGGCAAAGCAGAGTACTGGCTATAAAACTGGATAAACAATAAAAATCCATGACTACTTTATTTGTTCATGAATCATCACCTGTCACTAATAATGCTTATTAATGAAAAATATAATAACAAGCTATCTGGTATGAAAAGGTAAGTCTCAAAAGATCAGTAAGATACAAATTGTTGTTATGAAACAAAATACAACAGATGAGGTACTGTTGATTTTCCACAAAAGATTCATCCTTTAGCTCTGTGCAATGACTGCTATTGAAATTCTGGCGAGACCTCAGTTCTCTATTGCAATGCTGGGGAAGGACTAATGTTGGAATCTGCTGGCAGGACAAATCACAGCAATGTGCTTGATGTATTTTTCAAAAGCATTCATTTTAATATAGGAATCTTTTTTATCTGACATAGCTAAGTCGGTTAATAGTAATTAAAGGTAATCATTCAAATCATTTAGTGCAATTTTTTCCCCCCCTAATTGTTAATAGAGCTGTTGTAAAAGAGAATGTTGCTACCCAAACTTTCTTTTGATAAAGCGATAATAAGAAACATAATAAAATGCTGTGATGAAAACAAAGTCACAGCTCACAGCCTTTTTCTACAGCTTTTCTTGCAGTTGTGGCCCAAATTATAGAACTTTTCCACATACTTAACTCTGGCTCTAATTTACAGTTAGTAGGTTTACCATGGGCATATGTGATTTTTCTTTCCATCATATTGATTTATATGACTGTAATTATGACTATCATGGTGTTTGGGAAAAATACTATTTTTCCCGTTACCTGCTTGCACTTGTTATGTTGTGCAAACTACTGTAGGGCTTTTTCAAAAAAAAAAAAAGCACATCTGCATCCTGGCTCCTTTATCCTGTTGTCCTATTTGCTCTGTCCTGGGCATGGAGCTGGAGCACAGAGGGACAGGCAAACACACCAGGCTGCCTGCGATGATGGCAGCAAGGGTCAGCCTGGTCTGATGAAAGCTTTAGATGTTTCTTTGTGAAAATGTAAACCCTTCCACTTCCATGCAATCAGGGCCAAAGAAGAGGATGGCTCCTTCGAGTTGTGCCTCTATTTGTAGCATTGAGATCAAAACCCCAGATCCAAACTTCCTGAAGCTCTCTAACATTTGAATTCTAGATCCAGATCTGGACCCACATTTTGCATTTTGGGCTCATTTCTGAGTAAGTAGGAGCAGCGGTACTCCACTGATCCAACATTCACAGCCATAGGCAAAGAGACATTAAAACAGCAAAGACAGCTCCCCAGTGCAGTTAAATTCCCAAAGAAGGGACTCAAGCTGCTGCTTTGGAAACAGCAGAGGAACACTTTCAGGTGTCCCAGCCTTTTGCATCGGCTTGCCAGTCAGTTCTTTTCATGATTAAACTCAGCAAGGATCATTTACACAGTAAGTGGTTCACCTTCACCTGCCTAAAATACATCCTATAAAAATCCCACTGAATTCTCTGAAGATTCAGAGCAGGAATAATCTCTTTTACTGTGAACCTGTCCTCTTTATTGTCTTTAAATCAAGAATGGCCATTATGAGAAAAGATTGCTCTGGGACTATTTGGGGAAACTATTTCAGAAACTGGGGTATGCCTTCACTTCTTACAGGAAGGAAAACGTTCTGCTCTGTGAAAAAAAGTTTAGGGTTTATTTGGTTGAATTAACATATTTGTGTGGCCAGCATGAAAAGGCATAATGTGGATTAATTGTTAACCCAAATTCCTGTGAAAATGAGATACATATGGCTTTGTTGTTTGTATAAGTGTACACGTTTTGACTTCTGGGATTTGACTTAGAAATACAAAGTTCCTACGAGCTGTATGAAAGTAGCTGGCCACTTGATGAGAGAAATAGTATTATTGTCCGTATTGAGGGAAAAGCATCAGTGAGTATCTTACCCTTTATGAAATGCCAGAGAATCTCAAGGTGGGACACTGACCCTTGGGAAGACAGCATTGCTGTTAGATCCACAGCTCACAGAGCAACCTGCTTCTTCAGGTAATATTTAATGCCATGTTAATGAAAGCTATTTGTAAGTCATTCAGGTATTAAACCTCAGGAATTGGAGACCTGTTCAGGACAACGGGCTAGTTGTTTGGGCAATGTCTTCCCATGGGTAGGACTTTATCACAAGGGGGATGAGCACAAGGTACCGTCATCTGTGCTCTGACATTTTTATGAATCAGTTGCTCTGTTTCAGTTGATATATGGCCCAGGTTCCTATAGAAACACAGCTATGGGATTGTTGCTATTTGTGTGACTGCTTGGGTTTCTGCAGACCCACGCCTTGTCAAAGCAAGTTTTCAAGATATTACATATTTCAACCAAGTTCACAACGGGGTAAATTCTCAAAGATAATTAATTTCCTAAAGAACCATTACATTGGGAAACTGTCTACAAAAAATCAAAAGACTGTGCCAGAGCCCTGACAAAAGTCCTCAGGCAGGGAGTTCCCACCTTACTAGATACCAAAGGTATGAATGTTGTGGGACCTGTGTTGCTGTTCCCTCCATGTGTGAAATACATAAACTAAGTGGAAAGAGGCTCTTTAAAGTGGCTAAGGGCATGCAAGTATATTTACAGCCCATCTAAAAATTGTTGCTAGGGTAACTAAAATGTTTATTAGCAGAATATGAGGAGAGACTTTTATAATGTGATGATTGTACTTCTGAATGTCTGTAACCCAAAAGTTTGCCCAGTCCCAAATCCCAGCCCATTTATAATGATATATAAATATCATGCCTTCCATGCTTGAGTAGAAGCCAAGCTAAGTGAATGTGACATCTGCTCCAGATGAATGTGATTCGTGCTTATAATGTAATTCCACATATATAACAACTTCCTCAACTTTTTTTGCAGTTACTAAGGAATTACTTAGGGCATCTGGGGAGGATTGTCAGTGTAACAGTATTGGCTTGTTAAGAGAGTTTGGAATTCAAATTCCCCTTGTGAAGATGAGGGGTAATAACTCAGTAACTACTGTCTTGTGAAGAATTATCCATTTGGCACATGCATAGATATGTGAGAGATGTTCTTATGCTGAAGGGGACATTCTAGGCTTCATTTGTTTCCTGTGACATTCCTGAAAAATGTGACTGTTTATTTTTCCATGTGCAACAAATGCTACAGGAACAAATGCTACAGGCTTTAAGTGGAAGAAATGTGGCAGTACTGCTCAGTCACAGTGCTTTTGGTACTTCTCAGTTGCATGGCAATCTAGTCAACCCATAGAGTGCTCTGAAATTAATTCCAACTTGCCAGCGCTTTAAGGATGCACTCCCTCCCAACATAAAACCTTGCTGGTATCAGCACCTGCATATTTTACACCTTTTATGTTACTGCAATTGTTAAATCTGTTCCATCTTTTCTGTGGCACCCACATCAGTTAATCTACAGTCATGAATGCGTAAGGGCTCAATGCTCATCTAATAAAAAGTTCGTCTCTGTCCCGGTAGCATTTACTGTATCATCACTTTTCTTACAGGACATTAACTTTTCAAGAGCTCATGAAAAGTTGTGAACAGAGCCTTAATTAAAACCATATTCAGAAGAAAATTATCTTACATTATTAGTGAAGATCTGGGTAATATTAAGCAGCTGTTGTTATTACTGGCAGCCCCAATGACAGATAAGAGGAAAAACGCTTGACTGAACAGACCTTTGGTCAAACAGCTGATGTTGCATAGCTATTCTGCTGTAGGCCCCTCACCCCCATTGAATACAGAGATATAATACAGTTAGACAAACAATGCAATTTGTATGAGTATCAAAAACATTGTCCTTCCTCCTGTTCTTACTGATAAATACTGTCTGGATTAATTCAGACTTGAGAAGCCCTAATGAGAGTTCATAGATTTGAGGGACAGGAGCCACAAAGGCAGTCTAATCTCCTGACACGGATTCACAACCTCTTTCGGTAATCTACATTCAATAGCTCGTGACTGAACTGGAATACAGCCCATTAAACAGACATACAGACATACAGTCTTAATTTTACAGATACCAGGGCTGGAGATTCCACATGTTTTTTTCCAGAAGTCCCAAAATTTCTAAAAGTTTTAGGATTCAGGTGACAAAGCCAGCATAACAATTTCTTGCCTTCCCACCTTCTGGCTACTCCCTCTCACCTCCGTGCTTCTGCTCTCTCATTTGTGCCAGTCCAGGTCTTTGTGGATCCATGGTGCGAACCAGATTGCTGTAATGATTAAAAAAGCCATGGGAACGCCTCAATTTGACTTAATTACAGAAGAAACATACTGTTAATTAACTCCTTATAGGCTGAGGCATTGCTGCAAAATTGATTTAGTCTTGTTCCACATGTTTTGTAGTTATTTACATCCAAAGTGTGTATAAAATGCTACCTTTCTACTATGGAAAAGCTTTACAACAGCTGCAATACAGTTGCACTAAGAAGTGAGCAAGTTTCATTGTAACTGTGAATTAACAAAGTTATTGGAAGGTCGAAAATCGAAGACAGGCATTTGAGTAGCTGGACATGATCATGAGAGAGCTCTGATTTATAGAACTAATTTTATGCCAAAACTGCAGGCAAGGCAGATCAGTCAATATCTCAGTTTTCTCTTGAGTTTAGAAGTGGGAGCCCTGGTGTCTTCACTTGGCAAGGCTTGTGTGTTGACATCCTAGGAGCCTTTTTGAGCTTGCAGGGAACTAAGGAAGAGTAATTTCCTTACAGGGTCAGCCACAAGACTGTTCTGCAATCTGGGAGACTGAGGGTTGTCAACCAGTTCCAAAACAAAGCCAGAGCTCCTGGCCACCTTGGAGGTCTGTGTAACTTCTGTACTTGGAGGACTTTGTGGTATCAGCTGGTCTGGCAATCATGCCTGGCAATAAGGGTCCAAAGGAAGCATCTTCCACTTAAAACTCTGCTCCTTGACCAGCACGATGAGTGCACTGCCTGCCTACAACCCTGCTGTTTATCGGGAACAGCCTTGTACGTGTGGGAAACAGGCAGCTACACCAACACACAGGGATTTACTCTTGAAGCAGCTTAGCTTCTTGGAAAATTCTGTCTCTTTCAAATCTCCACTCCATGTTTTCTTCTTTGTCCCCATGTCCCAGGAGGCAGCTTCTAATCCCTCATCATTTACTGCATGCACACTCCATGGCTGAGGAGATGGAAAGAGAACTTTTATGTGTTGCTGCTGGTTTTGCTCTGAAAGGTGCTCATGTACACAGTGATGGGCACGTTGGAGGAACCTGAATATGCTGACAGCTCTGTTTGAAATCACTTTCTTCCCAGTGAGGTGGTTCTGCTTGTGCCTTCACCCTGTAGAAAGACATTATCATTCATTTAATACGGCTTAAAGTGGAAAGATAAGAGTATTGTCTCTGTGCGTGTGACTCGTCTAAGGCTGCACTTCATTTCTGAGCTGGTGAGCAAACAGAAGCAGTTACAGAAGGGAATACAAGTGAACAATGTAAAACAAGCCTGATGAGATGCACAGATGAATCATTCTCTTTTTAAATCTCTTCTTTTAAAGCAAAAAAGAAGGAATAAGATTAGAAATAAAGCACTGGGTTTTTAACAGTGCATGCAATCAAGTATTGAAACAGCTTGTATTGTGACGCTTTCAAACAAGGCGTGATGTCTTTCTAAAACAGATTCAAACAGAATCAGCCTTTGTGGCAGGATTCCTGTGTTGTGCAGGGACTCGGGTGAGATTTTTGTCACAACCCTCCTGGTCTTAGACTCCCAGTAAGTTTTATTTCAGTTGCTCTCCTTCTGCATGGTGGGAAGAGGGCATATTTTTTTAATTAGATAGCAAAGCAATAATTTAATTATTGGTGATTGTATATTTCATAAATATATATATAGTTTTAGTTGTACACTCATACAAAAGAATTCTGTATCTCCACTATGTCTTTGTCTTTATTTTTGCTGATTAAATTTTTAAGTTTTCAACTTCTGTGACTAAAACCAGCACCAAGAATAGAAGACAGGTCTTTGTTCTAAACCTACTAGAATTAAACATCAGACACAAACAAGCATAAAAATAAAGCATTGTATGAAGATGCACAGCAAGCTCAAAGATTTTGATACATCTGTGTGGATCACATAGTGGGACTTCGCTGCCTATCACTATCTTCCCATTATCATTACAATCTTACAAGTATTGCTTATTTTAAAAATCATCTAGTGCTAAACTTGGGCAACTGATATAATTTTGAACACCTAAGGTTACGTAACAGCTACATGGGCTGGTATGTATAACACAGGTAACAGAGGTGTGCCCTTCCAGAGTGACAGTGGGATGACAGGCAGGACAGTCAGGAGACCCTGAAGTATTACCAGTACCTGTGCTTCGCTATGGAGTTGCTGAGACAGCAGCTCGCTTCCCTGCTGTCTAATATATAAAACAAATCAGCATATTTTTAAAAAATTCAAAACCATATCGATCTAAGAAAGAAAATAAGTATGAGATTAAGACTTCAGATGACCTACACTGGTCTGTGTTCGTTATCTGAGAACTTATCCCATAACATTAATTACTTGAATAGCATCTGTGATAGGCAAATGATTTGTTCAAGAGAATTACGTTAAAGTCAGGGCTGTCGGTGAACCTTCCCGATGGTAATTTAAACTACCGTTCTGGTCTCTTTTCAGTGTTATTTATTGCTGGCTAGCTCGACTACCAGATAGAAAGTGCATAAACCTGGCCATTGAAAAGTCTATTCCAGATAACAGATTACCTTGGAGGTAGCAGTGTTTGTGTTCAACATTTTGTCAAAATACCAAGCTGGTCCTGTGGGAGGCTGGAAAATACTTTCCTCCCCTTTGAGGTCTTGGTTCTGCTGAATGTGACCTGCACAGCAACCACTGTGAGAGGATGGTGTTTAGTTTGCACTTACATTTTCGGTCTTCTACAATTATAATAATTAGAAGGATCTGGCACTGGTCTCTGTTTTCTTTCTGAATATTAATTCTGTTCATCATCACTTGTAAGTATTGACCATCATTCTAAATAAGTTAATTAACTGCAATTTTACTTATAGTCATCCTGAAGAAGAGACATAAGCCTAAACCAACTCTCTGTGTCCACAGTCCTAAATCCAAATTCAGATCCCTTCTCAAAAGGTCCCTATTTTGATACATTGGACTGAAATCCAATATGCATGTGTCCTGGCCTTCAGGCTTATCTGGAATCTACATTTGAATAATGTTTGGCTTTCAGCCTCTTTATTTAGGAAAAAAATAATGTCTCTAAAAAGTCATCCTCTAACAGAAGAACTCAGATGATAAATCAGGCCAGCTGTCATTATTTGGTCAAAACCTGGGATCTAAAAGCTGATAATTAGAAATTAGAAACTGAAATAATAATAGAAAACAGCTTTAAAAGAGTTTTGTATTTTTTTGTACCAGATAAACTGTTAATAGAATTTTCCTCTTTCTTTCCCCTTTTCCTGTTTTAAAATGATGGTAATTCCGTATTATGTTTTAATGTTTATAGACATTTTGCATCTCATAGGATGGTCTATAATATGCAGTGAGGTGGTATTGGCACTATTTTTGCTCCTTGATTAGGAAAATGCATCCATGAACACTTGAAAGTTGCCTTACTTCAAGCAGTATTGTCCAAGAACACATCATGTATGCTTTGTTCTTCTTGCATTGAGGGCAAAACCTCTAAGTCAGTGCTTACAAAATGTCTCTTTGTGTTCTTGATATAATTTCTATAGCTGAGATATTTCAAATTTCCTCTCCTGAATTGCATCTCTGTTAAATGCTCTTTAAGAAAAAAAAAAGAAACTTTTTCTGGTATTGGAGAGCAGTCCTTTCCAGAGACATGGGTCTCACACCAGTCACTTTCAGTGCCATCCTCAAGTTAATAACCTATTTTAAAGGAAACGTTTAAATAAACGCAAGTGTTTCGAATTTCTCCTTTTGGGCTGTGCCCAGAAGATGTACTAGTGCTGGCTACATAGAACACTGTGGCATTAAAGCAAGATCATCTGACCACATCCATCTAAACTGAAACTGGTTATATACAACACCCCACCCATCTTCTCTGGGCACAGAAACACCAAGAAGACTTATATTCAAAAAAAAGAAGACAATTATTTAGTACTGAATAAGAAATAAGAAAAAATGTGACAGTAAGCATATAACTACCCAGGAGATCTCAATGCAAGAAATAAGAATAACTTGCCCTAAAACACTTGAACAGGGTTTATTAACTTCATCTATCCACTGGGTAGGTGACATGTAAATGTTCATCAGAATTCCTTGATAAGCAACAAAGAAAGATAGGCTCTTTCACAGTACATACCATGCAATTTCAGTATAGGTGTATACAGTAGGTGGATTGAATAACACTCTAAAGATGCGTATCTTCATCTAGGCTCCATTCAGATAGACTAGATAATTTGCTTAGACTAGACACCTAAATTGCAGATAACTAAAATTAGGGGAGTTGGATCTTGCCCTGGATGCCTGGCTGAACAGAGAATATTTCTCAAGTTACTTACAAAATGAATGCCACACTGCTTAGGAAGGCTTCTGATTACTCATGGGCCTTCCTGGGCTTCGTAATCTCCTGTGCTTTGACCAGGACCTGCTATGGAACTTGCCAACAGACTTTGCAGAAACTCCGACATAACCGGGTATCCCAGAATTTTTAGGAAGAAAACAAAGCACCAGGGCACTGGGTCTGGTGCTGACTTGGAGCTCACAAGCCCAGCTGGACCCAAACTAACCCAAGTATTGCTAAGGTGGGCTCCTGACTCTGCATCTTTGGAGGAAGAGGACTTGTCATCAGTAACAACAATGGACTTCCAGTGGCTCCATGCCAGTTCATGGCACTGAGCAAACAAGCCCTCCTAGAACTCTACAGAGGTGTCTTAGCACCACTGCTTCCAAATTTCTGAGGGTCCTGTTAATGGAAACACAGGGCTGGTTCAGCACAGCACCATTTTCATTTGGATGAGGTCTACTGAGTGGGATTGTGACTCAGCCTAGCCCCAAAATAAGCTTAGCTGTGCACCTGAGTGGCACTGCGGAGTCAGTAGAACCACCTCAGTGTCTCTGCTTTCAAGCCATGTGTAATCCACAGTGCAGACAAATGACCCACTGAGGACTAATTGCTGACTGCAGCTTCTGCTTTCTAAATCTGTCACTGAGAGTCTTAAGTGCCCTAATGCTGAGGACCAAGACCTCTGTGCTACATGAAATTTACCTAAATCCCACTCTGCACCCAGTTTTCTCTATGTCGTCTCTGAAGGCGTTTAGAGAGAAGCCCTAAGGCTGTAATTATTTTTTTCTGTTAAGAGGGACCACTTTCACAGCCCTGCCTACCACATTGGGTTTTCTTGTTAAAACCTGCAGGAGCACCAAGGGTCTCACCTGACAGCTCAGACACGTTTATTGATTTGTTTTTCTTGGCCTGAGAGCCTCATACTGGTTGCAGTGTGCAAGGAGATGGTGACAACAATGGTCCATATGTCTCCAGAGGGACTGCCTGAGAAGGTCTGCCTCACCAGTAAAGCTTTTGCACCAGTGGAGCTCATTCTCTGGTCACCAGAGAAATTATCCATGTTTATTTTTGTTGACATTGCCCTTGACTGGTCCGTGATCATGATGAACCTTTTCATTCAGTCCATTCGCAGGACACCTGCTGTTACAGGGACATTGTTTTCAAATGCCAGCTTTGAAGCTGGTAGGGCCAAAATTTTCCTTGCCATGGATTAACCTCAGGCTCAAGAGTTTCCAAAATCTTTGTCATTCTTCCTGACCCATTTTCAGGAATGAGGGTGGGGCCTCATTTTCGCCTATGCGAAAAACAATTCTGTCAAGCTTTTATTTAGGATAGTCTCATTCTGCCACACTTTACCAGGAGGACTGGAAACTGGGCCTACAGGAGAATGTCTCCATGTTTAGGGTCACAACATGGCATTAGCTCACTTAACGGGCTCCCAGGAGCAGGGCAGGCAATGAAAGCAGTTTCCCAAGTTTCCCAGCCTAGCTGGAGGGTGAGCTTCAGACAGGCACACACAGAGGTCCTACATGAAAACAGCATAAAAGAAACACCTCCATCAAATATTTTGACAAGTTTCTTTGGAATCTTTTCTCACCTTTAGTAGCACTCCTAATAATTTGTATATGGGTAGTGAAGATCCTGGATAATGTGATGGTTCAGTCTTAATTTTTCCCAAATTTAGTTTTTACAACGTTTATGAAATCGTACATGGAATCAAAGCTAAAGGACTGTTATTTAGACTGAAATGTCAATAATTTAATGTGAATACTAAATCTGCCAATGCAAACCTAATCTGGTCTCTTTGGTGTGTGTCCATTATGATAGCCTTTAATTACACAATCACAGATTACTTCAAGGTGAGGTAACTATGTCTCTGCGACACTGCTGAGAATTTGCTGGTCTGACATCAGAAATGGAGTTTGGAGTTTTTCTCACAAAGCAGGGAGGTCTTGGCATGCGAAAAGGAGGGACCTTCAAAAGGCTGCCCTCACTGTCTGCCGTCACTGCCATGCCCGGACTAGTCCCTGCTCAGCAGGCGAGCTGACATAGTCACTACAGCAGAGGCGTGGACCTTGGTTTAGAGAAAGATAGGAAGCTGTATTTCGTATGTGAAACAATACTCTGAATAAGGTAGGGAGTACCAAGGGAGAAAGGAGGATGATTTTCAGCTTGTCAGGAGATAAGGAAGCTTGATAACACACTGGAAAGCTAGAACTTTCCTCCTCTTCCAGAGGAATTTTGGCAGTGTAAATGAAGCAATGGGTTTACAATATCTTGGTAGCCTCCTAGCAGCTAGGAAGCCAAGAAAAAAAAAACCAGAAAAAAACAGATTTACTGGCTGTATCTGCTTTTTATTCCACTATATCATATTCAAACAAAGTATTATTGCATCCATATTCACCATTCTGTTTGCAAGAGGTAACATACATCTTATCTGACCATTTGCTGCAGGTTCAGCCTGTGCTGACTCGAGCCTTGTGAAGTACAGACGTATTTACTGAAACCAAAAAAAGGGAAGACTTTAGGTTTTATTTGAAACATGTCCTAAGGTAATATGATATATTAAAGGACATAATTAACTAATTCTTAATTACATTCTGATTAAATTGACCAAGTTTTAGGAGAGTCTGTACTTGGATACAACTGTTGTTTTTTAAAAAAATATTGTTTTGTTCCACTTCTATGAACATAGGATTTCAGCTTTTCTAGTGTCCGTGAGTATATTTGAGTGAACATTTAATCATATAAATAGATGTATTTGTTTTTTAACATAACCATTGTCACATACATAGCTACCAGAAGAGTGAGGAGGTGTAGGTTGGTGTTCTTTAAGTATGGTGATTTTCTGCTGAGCTAATTTGTCTAATCTTGATGACATTTTTAAATGCCTTGCCCAGTTTCCAAGGGAGAAAAAGATTAAACCAGAACAGCTTGTGCATATCTCAGTCTGTGTAAGGATGTAAAACTAGGAAGCAACCGGAAAAGCAGTGATGCTCCCTTTTCACTTGAACGTGTGTTTACTGGTTATTAGTTGGGTGCCTGGAGCCCGAGGAGTTTAAGAATTCATTCAGTTTTAGAAGACCACCCAGCAACAGTGTCTGGGAAACCACTGCTCTGAGCAATTTTTCACTATGTTATATTTTCAAATACAAGGCAAGAGTGTGCAAAGCCTCGCATGAGATCAAAATCTAAGCAAAGCAGCATTCAGCATCCATCTATCTTGATAACAGGAGTCATGAAAATAGGCTGCCTCAGACTACTCAAATTAGATGGAGAAATTATATTCCCCAAATATTTGTGCAGAGAAAGTCAGTCTCACTTAAAAGTTCACTGGAAGCCAGTGGTGCAGGCAACATGAAATCAGATTTGATTTGAAATATGTATGGACAGGAAAAAATGCATTCAGCCATCTTCCAGACCCATACTGGTATGGGATGCATTATACTAAAGAAATAGGGGTTACTGCAAATCAACAAAAAGCAATTGTTTGAACTGGAGTTTGACCAGGACATCCATCTGAACTTCTTCTCCTTCAAAAAATATTACTATTTTGAGACCAAATGTCCTGCAGAAAGTTTTGGGGATGGCTTTTTTTCCCCTTCACTTTTTCTGATAGCCATTGGATTATTTCCAAAAAATATTTCGTTTAGGCTTCATTTAAAAAACAGATTGGAGCACTCCCACACCAGGTCATGGTCCTGTAGGCTGCTAGAGGAAGGACATTCTGTACCTATCACATCAGGATCTCCATGTGAGCGTGATAAGGGAATACAGAACAGACATTCAGTGCATTTCTCAGTTCTCAAGACTTTAATCTTGCGTCTGTGAGAAAAGTAGGCCACATACTCTGAATCTCTCACCATTATCCCATGGGGACAAAACGTGTAACAATGTGTTTTGACTTGTATGCCTGTAGGAGTTTCTGCATACTCTCTCTCCTTTTTCTCTTTCACACACACAGGGAATATTTGTTCTTCAAATAACCTGATGTATTAGAGGACTGTAAAAATGATTGTGAGCTAAAGAAGCAGTAATAAATTTGTCTGTATCTTATATATGGACTGGTGTATCATCATAATGAATTATTCAATTAAATGTGGTAATGATAGCACATTGGCATATGAAATGCTCAGGTGAATAAAGAGGTGCTTTGAAGTGCAGAAATATTTTTGGAGTCAGCTGAGGGAAAACAAACAATTTTTAAATATAGGTTTCAGAGAAAGAAAGTGGCTGGACCTCCCTGCTCAGAAAAGTCCCCAGTCCAAACCCACTTTCTAATAAACTCCAAACACAGCCAGATGTAAGGTGCTTGCTGCCACCAGTTCAAGTAAAATCGGGTGCTAGTCACAGTCTCCACTCACAAAGGAGAAGCTAATTGTCAGTCAGAGGAATGTGAGAAGACGTATGAAAGTCCAGAGCATAAATCTTCAAAACTGGGGAGAGACAAAGCAAAATATAGGGCCAGTCTTTCCATTTGCACTTTGATTAAAATGGCTGGGCACATTTGTTCATGTCCAGGCAGCACAGGGAGGCCTCCTTTGGTGCAGAATAAAGACAGCAGTGCAGCCTTCCTTTTGTGACCTGTGCAATCAACCATTGTTAGTGGTAATATCACAGTGGTGTGATGAGGAGAGGCTGAAGGAGCCAGGGTTGTTCAGCCTGGATTAAAAGAGGCTGAGGGGAGACCTTATTGCTCTCTACAACTACCTGAAAGGAGGGTGTAGAGAGACAGGGGTTGGTCTCTTCTCCCAAGTCACAGGCGATGGGACAAGAGGAAACAGCCTCAAGTTGCGCCAGGGGATGTTCAGATCGGATATTAGGAAAAATTTCTTCACTGAAAGGATTGTCAAGTGTGGGAACAGGCTGCCCAGGAAAGTGGTTGAGGCACCATCCCTGGAGGTATTTAAAAGACCTAGTGCTTAGTGACAAGATTTAGTGATGTTTTTTATCAGAGTTAGGTTGATGGTTGGACTGGATGATCTTAAAGGTCCCTTCCAACCCAG
>JAOXNO010000013.1:24355633-24371655 GCA_028565335.1 Limnodromus scolopaceus
CAGCTTCTCTGGGCAACCTGGGCCAGGCTCTCACCACCCTCACTGTAAAGAATTTCTTTCTGGTGTCTAATCTAAATTTCCCCTCTTCCAATTTAAAACCGTTGCCCCTTGTCCTGTCACTGCAATTCCTCGTAAGTAATCAAAAACTTGATTTTTTTTTCCCTCCAAGCTTGTCCCTTACAGAGCTGCTGTGCCCTCACCAGCCCTCAGCACCTGTAGCTGGGGGCTCACAGAAGTGGTAAGAGCTGCGGAGCATAGAGGGTGGGCTGCCACCCCCAGGTACCACCACAAACTTTCTCAGGAACATGGCAGAGATGCTATTTGGACTTTCAAACTTTTTCTACCAGTTATGTTTTTGTTAACAGTAAAATTGTGGCCACATCAAAGCCAGTAAAACTGCTCAGCGTTAGGCAATAAAAAGCCCTCATTGAAATCTGCTGCTTTAAATAGTGTAGGCTTCAGTTTCAGCTCCTGCTGGAGCCTGAGTGAGCTGACCACAGGGAAGGACAAGTCCTTTTGTCTAAGGGTCCTCGTGTCTGTTCAGGCCAACCACCCAAGTGGCCCCATATTTTCCTCTGGGACCCTCCCCAAGCCTCTCCTTTCTGCCAAGACATTGTTAGGGATTGTATAGGGTGTTTCAGAGCTTTGTATCTTCACTGCAAATGAAGCCTTTATCAGCACCATCAGGAGCAGTTCAGTCAGTTCAATCCAGTCTGCTAAAGAAGGTAACTTTAAGTAAGTGCCTTAGGACATGGGGGGAAGACAGGAGGGAGGTTCTGTAGGCAGAAAGGAGTAAGAAAAGGCAAAAATAATAATGTAGGAAACATTCTTTCATGTTGTGGGGGCTGTTGGGTTTGTGTAGGATACATTTGTTTAGCGAAAACAAGGGACAAGCCTGAGCCCGTGCTTTTAACAGCCCTGTCATTACCCAGTGACATAAAATCGCCTCTTTCTAGGGCCAGTCCCAGCTGCTGATGCTGGTGGTGATCACCGCTGAGTTCTGTGAGGCCTGAAAATAGTAGTGGTGATTTTAGACTCTTTTGGGCACCAGCCTTTCTTTATCACCTCAAAGCCAACCACAGCATCCCCTGGGCAGCTTCTTGATGCAGCTCGTTGTGTCTCTTCCTGTAGGAGTGGTGCTTGTGGGAGGACATTGTATAGCTCAAGGTGGGTAAAGGCAACTTGTGATCTCGTATTCTCTGTGTGATACTTAAAATCTACTGTGCAATGGTAAAAATACAGTCCCCACCCCAAGTTATTCAATATAATCTTTAAATGGATGTTGAAATGACTATATGTTTGTGAATCAAGTTTTCAAGGTAGAAATGAGAATTAATCTAACTTGATAGAAAACTCGAACCCTAGGCTTAAAATAGGGGACAAATGAGAGGTACGTGTCTCATACTTCACCCTCAGTCCCAGGGGAACTGAAGCCCTGTTAAAATAATTGGTAACAGGTATTTCAGTTGTGGAAATCAAATCTAAACTTGAGGATAACATAGGAGGGCTAGGCCTGAGCTCTTCTGGATGGTCCCTACAGAGTCAGTTACCCCTCCATTGAGTTTGATGTTTTCTTAGATTGGTTCAGGAAATAGTTTCCCTTTGAGTAATATTACAAAAGTGCATTCTTTTAAAATAAAAGTTTGAATTCCATACAGAACAGGTTCAGAGAGGGGGTTGCCTAGTGTGAATGCCTTGGTCTGATGCAAAGCTTCATAAGGCATTAAACTGTCTGGTTGACATTCAATACAAGTAATCAGCTAAAAAGAAGAGATGAAACTGGTTGTCAAAGCTACTTCTTGGGCAGTGAAAAAAATGAATATTACTGCACCACTCCTATCTACTGACTCTCTTGATACTGCCCAGATAAAGGCATTTGGGTTCCTTATACCACCTTTCCTTACAGGAAAGATAAGGAAACTCTCCCTGCTTGTTGTGGGAAGAAACAGGACTGAAATGTTGTGCATCTCAGTTCTGGTGGTGGAAAGCATGTTTGGGGTGACTTTATGTTTTTCTGTTATCGCAGACAGAACATAGTCTCACAGCGTGTGGCTATGTATGGCAAAAGTTTTAAATCATTAATTCCACTCCTGGGCACCTCTGATTCTGGTATTTTGGGGACAGTGGAGAGGATATAAGTGCTTAGCCCATCTGATAATTAGGCACCTGAGAAAGCTGTTCATTTTGGATTTCCCAGAATGAAGGCACCTGAAAATCATGGCACTTCTGTAAAATGTGGTTTTAAAGGTATAACAATTGTGTTTTGGTTTATTTCAAAATGTGCGTGAAAACCACAATAGAGAATTATCCCTTCATTAACACCAATAAAAGTGATGATAATAATAACCCTTCAGTGCTGTTTCTGAAAGGGAATTGCTCAAAGTTAAGAGAGGTAACCTTCGAACTGGTGTATGTTCTCAAACCAGAAAGATTAAAAGGTCAGAATTGAAAAGTATATATTTTAAATAGCACCAGATGACTGTGGTGCAAACACAAGGCTGAATTCAAGCTGCTGTGTGTTAAAGCACGTGCACTCACCAGGACCCCGTGGGTGAATTACAGCCTCTGTGTATGTTGGGGCTGTCCATTATCTGACATATACCTACAACTGCTCAGTATTTTGCCAGGAATTACTTTTCTTTCTTAATGACTGTTAGATGAATAGGGCCAATTATTCAGCCATGAGAGCCATTTCCAGAGCCTGTGATGAGAATTGGGTGCATAGCCGAGGACAGAGGTCAGCCCATAGCCCAGTGGTTTTCAGCTTCTTTGATTTGTGGACACCTTCTGAATACTGAATTAGTATTCCCTCAGAGAAGTGGAAACCCTGGTGAAAATTAGCACATGTGGATTGCTATGGAGTATTTATGAGCTTGGTTTTCACAGTCACCTTTTGCAAACAATTTCAAAGTTCTCTGCAGACCCCAGACCAAGACCATCACTGAAAAAAGCCTCTTTTGCTCTCCATTTAGTCATCCTTTTGCAAAATCTAGTAGTTTACCTTAAAAAAGTCCTCTCCCAGTTTCACTACTTACCAAAATGAATGCAGCTGTCCAGATTTGATTTTACCTCACACAGCCATTTGAAGTTTAACCTAATTTCTTTTGCTCTTTAGTTCTTACATTTATATGTCAGCAGTTACTTGGTTTGCTTCCTCCCCCTCTCCCCAGTCATTTTTCTCTCAGACAGATGTGCAAAACTAGCTGCAAATTATTTGGTAATCACTCAGGATATTTTTTTTTTTCTGGGCTTATGCTGTAGCATTATTCTATCAGCTTGTTGTCTTATCTGAAAAAATCCTTTTCCATGTGGGAACCATCCCATATGTTGATCAACTAGATTTATTGCCTGTTAAATTGACAGTTTATGTGTAATAATAATCATGATGAGGTATCTAGATTATGAGCTATGTGGCCTCAATAGTTTCCCTATCAGTCTTTACTCTCTGATCTTATAGTCTTCCCTTGCTTAGGATGCTGAAGACATCTCCTCCATCTGCTGCAGAGATCCCTTAAAATATCAAGTCAGAACTGAGAGCGAAGAGCAACCTTCTTACAAGCTCTGCAAGTTATTATCCTTTTTTAAATATTCTTTTTTAAAGTCTCCCTGCTTATTTCTTTTTTTTTTTTATTCTTTGATTGCAATCACATTGAAAAGAATCCATTTACGTCACTGTGTTTGTATCTCACATACAACAACAAAGTCTTTAAGCACTACTGGAATATAAATATTAAAGAAGGAGAAGAATGATTCCTTGGATGAGGGGGTTTTTTAAATCCTGTTTGTGCCCTCCATCACTTCTCTGACATGACTGAGTTCACTAACAGGTGAATAATGCAACGTGAAGCAGTGAAAGATGCAAAATTTTCATTTTATAAAAAGTAATTTTGTTGAGAGGAAAGCCTTACTCAGAAAACAACAAAATGGAATGAATTATTATTCCCTGCATAATTATAAAAATTTTGAGTTTACATGTGGAAACTTTATATCTCAAAACACCACCTTGCTTGTGAAATTAATTTTTTTTCTAGCTGTTTTGCACATATCTTCAGTTCTTAGCACATTTTATAGCACATGCATCAGGCCCAGATATTTAATAACCATGCCAAACTATGCCCTGTTTTGTACCAGCCTGTTTATTCATTTCACCAGTTCTTGTTGCACAGGATTAGAATAAAGGGAGGAATTCTATTTGTCACCTAGAATTTTTGGTAGACCAAACTTGTCCTTACTTTTGTATTTGCATAAAGGTAGTGTTGTTACCACATGCCTAAACATTCTCATTTTAATCCTCCTCCTTTCCCAAAAATATAAAAATTTTGGCAAATCTACTTATTTTGCTTTCAAATGTTCCAGGGCAAGAACTTGTGACACCCGCTGTATGAAACTTGTGACATCACCACTAGGCAAGCTTTTCCCCAAACAAATATGTTTGCTTTATTTCCTTAAAAGAAAATTATTTGATACAGCTGAAGAGATTTTATACCGCATCTTTGGAATTGTGACACTTCATTTAAATGCATTAATTATTTTAAAGCATTATGACTGTGTCAACACAGCTATCTATCAGTGCAAGATGGTGTGTTCCTAAGGCTTTCAGAGCTTCAGGTTTCCAACAAGACTGCAGTGGAAGTCCTCCTTGCAAAACTGTGAACAGGATATGAGGCATAATTAGGTTAAGGAGATGATTGGCCATTGCCCTGTAAAGTCTCTGCCCAGAGCTTCTATGATTTTTTTCCTGGCTCCTTCAAATCTGTACTATAGCAAATTTCCAGTACCCACATGTCAAACTGTACTACCTCCCTGATGCTGTCTCCTTGCAGCAGCAGTGGAAGCTTCTGGTAGGAGCTTTATGGCTTCATGGTCCTCCCATGTGCAACACCTAGACTTTTAGAACAACAGGGGTGTGATGCTTCAGATCCATGAGAACAAGTGTTGGCAAATAAACCTTGTATGTTGTCCACCCAGACTACTTCTCCATGAGATGTACAGAAGACAAACATTGTGCATGTTATGAGGACGCAAGCCTTGCCTATGACTGCGGTTTTCTTCACCGTTGTCTGTTGGAGAGGCCTTGCAAATGTTAACTCCGGACAGCCCATTCCATTTCACCTGGAATCTGCTAGTACCAAAATTGACATTGACTTTTAATTGACACCTTAATGGGACACACCTTAATATCCAAACTTGGCTAGAATCAAGAATGTCTGGATTATGTGAATGTGTTGCCTGTTAGATTAACCTGAGTTTTCACTGGGCACCAGACAAGTTTAAATTCAAATCAATTGGTATTACATTAGCAAAACAGTTAAATGATTGATCGCAAAATCTAAAAAGAAAATAAATGAAGTAAACACAATGACAGAATCAAAAAATCTGGAAGGCATCTCTGGAGATCATCTCACTGAACCCCTCTGCTCAGAGCAGGGTCAGCTAGAGCAAGTTGTCTAGGATTGTGTCCAGGGCTTTGGAGATGTTCAAGGATTGAACTGTGCCAGTGTTTGATCACCTCCACAATAAAAAAGTTTTTACTTATACTCAAATGGATTTTTCTGAGTTTCGGTTTGTGCCCATTGCCTCTTCTCCTGTTACTGGGCACCACTGAGAATTGTCTGGCACCATCTTCTTTATTTCACCTGTCAGGTATTTATACACATTGTTAAGATTCCCCTGTGCCTTCTCTTCTCCAAGCTGAACAGTTCCAGTCCCAGCTTTCTCAGCCTCTCCTCATATGACAGATGCTGCAGTCCCTTAATCATCTTTGTGGGCTTCCACTGGACTTGCTCCAGTATGTCCATGTCTCTCTTGTACTGGGGAGCCCAGACCTGCACCCAGCACTCCAGATATTTCTCACCAGTGCTGAATAGAGGGAAAGGATCACCTCCCTGGACATGCTCGAATGCTGCTCCTCATGCAGCCCACGCCCTGTTGGTCTTCCTTGCTGCAAATTGTTTAATGTTCAACTTGTCATCTACCAGGACCTTCAGGTCCTTTTCTGAAAAGCTGCTTTCCAGCCAGTTGGCCCTCAGTGTATCTTGGCACACAAGGTTATTCCTCCCCAGATGTAACCCTTTGCAATAGTCAATGCATTTCTCCAACCTATTTAGGTCCCTCTGGATGGCAGGAGCACAACCATTTGATGTGTCAGCTGCTCATCCTCTACTTTCTATAATCTGTAAATGCCCTGAGAGTGCCCTCTGTCACATAATCCAGGCCATTAATGAAGAGGTTAAACAGTATTGGCCCCATTATCAACTACTTGGGTACACCGCTAGTAACTGGCCTCCAACTGGTCTTCATGCTGGTGTTCAGAACAGACAGTGTTGAAAGCTTAAATTGCTTAAGTCAAGATAAACATCCACTGTTATCCCCCCCATCATAGAAGGTTATCAGGTGGGCCAAGCATGGTTTCCCATTCGTAAATCTGTGCTTACAACTCTCAAGCACCTTCTTGTCTTAAATTAATTTGGACATCATTTCTAGAATTGTTTGCTTCTTTAACTCCCCAGGGACTGAGATGAGGCCGACTGGCCCGTAGTTCTGTTTCTTCCTTCTTGCCCTTCTCGGACACAGTAGTAACATTTTCTTTTTTCCAGTTCTCAGATGTCTCCCCCAGTCTCCATGAACTCGCAAGTATGATCAAGAATGGCCCCCAGTGACATTGGCCAGCTCCCTTAGCACCTGTGGGTGTACCCCAGAAGGCCCTAAAGAGTTGTTTATGTTCTTTGTTTAAACATTCTCTGAACTGATCCTTCTCCACCAGGGGTAAGTCTTCCTTGGTCCATACTCTCGGACAATATCTCCACATTATTCCCTGGAAATATGACTCTGGTTCCGTCATTTATAGACTTTCTTTTCATGTTTGAGTTTTGTCAGGAGCTCTTTGTTCATCCATGCAGGTCTCCTGACATCTTTGCTTGATTTTCTGCTCACTGGGTTGGACCATTCTTGAGCTTGGTGAATCCTTGAAAAGCAAGATTTCCAACATTTTCAAGTACCTCTGGGATTAGTCTTTTCTTCAAATTGCCATTCATGACTTCTCTGAGATATTACTTAGCTATGACAGGTGGTGATAGATCCTTTCTAGCCTCTCCTTGAGGGTGCTTTATTTCAGATCATGTTCTCTGAGCCTGTAGTCAGCCTCAAGAACGAAGGCAGCAGCTCTTTGTCCCTTTAATGCCATCTTGCAGACCTGATTCATAACATTATTAGAAGACAGGAGGGAAGGAAAGAAAGCCAGATATCCAAAACCCTACCACCACTCCAGGGCTGCCAACATCAGTGAGATATTTCTGGTTGCATTCTCTGTCCAAGATGGATCCCTTCCCACTTCTCTTGCCTTCCTTTCACTTTATCTCTGGCTTTTGGGAATGCAGGTTTAAGATTTACATAAAGTGTGACTCTCTCTTCCCTGCTAGATAGGATCAGATTTTTTATCCCCACAGCCTGTTGGAAACCTACCTGAGTTTACATTCCAAGAGCATTCCTTAATTAGCACATTCCTCCAGCCTCACTGGCGTTCTTGCTCTTTGAAATGATTCAAGACAGTTACAGTATTTTTTGAATCATGTAACATCAGAAGTACTAATTTTCAATACTTTTAATTAGATTTCATAATATCTAGGTCACTGTGAGTTTTCGATAGAGGCAATATATGACATATTATTAAGGAAGGTGACTAATATGGCATTTAACTACTTTTTTCTATATAACCTCCTTGAATTTAACTGAAACATAATGACCAATTGCTCAGGTTTAGACAAACTATGACTCTCTTGTTTAAGGAATACAAATTCTACCTCTCCATTCCAGATGGCTGTTTATTGCGTTGCTTAATCAAAATCCAAATGCATTTTTTAAAAATAAATTAATTTTCTCTAATTTCACATGAAAGGACTTGTCTGAATGCTCTTAATTGTCTTTGAAGATATTACATTTGGGCTAAGCAATCCACAGTTTAGCTAAGTTCATTTAAACAAAAACTTGTGTTAAAGAAGGAAAGAAAAGAAAATGGGATTATAATTATTTTCTAGATGATCAACATGTTTACTATTGAAATTTATTGCATCTCTGATTTTTGTGACTATTAGCTTATGAATAGCCAATGTTTTAATTTCTTATGACTTTACTGCTAATCTCCTAATATTTGTTATTCCTCTAATCTCCTACTCTTAATGTCATGGAATTGCTGGCAAATTCCCTCTTTCCAGCAAAAAAGAAAGCATCTATTTTGCATTGCCTCAGAAAAAGTCACCTTATTTATTATTTTAACAATATGATTTTTAAATCTGTCTCATGAAAACAAAGATGTTATTTTTGTTGAAGTCCAAAACAGTCTTTCAACATTCGACATTACCTTAAATATTACTTGTTAAAGATTTAACCATGGATGGATTAGCACTGGTAATAATAAAAGTATTACCATAGCACTTTTGGACATTAATCATGGGTTGGGTTGACATTGAATAGGCACAGAATGTAAGGATGGTCTTTCCTCTAAAAACCTTACTGTCTCAATCTATGATATAGATTGATTAATACAGAAGTACAAGGCAACAGTGAAATAGTGGTGCCAAGTGTGGTAGACATAACAAAGCAACAACATCACAGTTAACTTTTGTAGGCATCTGAAGAGAAAAGGTCTAAGGTGCAATAAGAAGGAAAAGGAAAGGGAAAAAATGGTCTAAATAACTAAAATAATTTGCATGTACAAAAGAGAAGAGAAAAGGTAAACGTTCCCCTGTTAAATGATTACCATTTGGGCCTGTAGAGCAGGTGTTCCATGTTCCTCCTTCTACAGGACATAATAAAATCTGGTGCGTTGCTTTCACAGCTGCGATTTCATGGCAAAGCCACTGGATTCAGAGCTGGGACATCTTGACATCTGGCCCATTTTTAGGGTCTGGCAGGAAGTTAGTTCTCCTGTGCTTGTGGAAGGCATCTGAGTTCTAGGGCTTTTCATGGTATGTCTCCTGCTGCTATAAAATGAAAACCATGATATCCTCCTGCTTTTTGCTTCATGAAGCAATACCAGAATCTTCAAACCATTTTGGACTTGGCTTTTTACTGGAAAGATGAACCGTCCCTTGATAGTTGGCAACTGCATTTTCCACTGTCTGTAAGGAATGTCTTCATTGAATGAATGACTGTTCTTCCCCATAAAATGCCTTTATATGTTGCATAGTCCACCAATTAAATGGCATGTATCACCAGTTAGTAGGAACCCCACAACTCCAGTGTGGCTACTTATCTAGCCCATCTTGCCCAGGAGTGCATATCTCGGTAAATCTGAGTGTCTTTGTATGCTTGCTGGGAAGAGAGGCCAGGTGTTCACAGCATGTCCTTCAGACCATTTGCTTGTTGTTTTTTTAACTTCCACATCCATCCCTCTTCCTCCTCATCCTGGTGCTACAGCAGTTTTGAACAGCAGCCACTGAAGGCCCTGGCCAGATTTCCTCAGCAAAATACCTTCTGTGGGATAAGAAGCCAGGGAATGAAGCAGCAGCAATGGAGCCTTGCCATGTTCCTCCCCACCACTCTCACCTGCAACTGAGACCGTCACTTTAGCCACAATCAAAGCCTGCCAGCCCTGGATGCAGGAGACCCAACATTTGGACTGTAATACAGGTCTCCCATGTAAAATACCACTGCCAAGCTTCTGGGCCAGCTTTAGGAATGTGTTTTTAATGTTCATTGCTCGCTCTGTTACAGATGTGCACAGTGCAATTATTATAATGATCTGCACATGTGGTGTTATGAAATGTGTGCCTTTAAAGTCATGCCAGTTTTTTATCCTGTAACCCAAATAAATTATTTCTACCTATGTTCCAGCTATTTAGTTTGCCACACATTAAAAAAAAAAGAAAGAAAAAAAAGGCAAAAAACCAACTTTATCGTAAAGATTACACTAACAACTATGTAAGCAATGCAACCAAAACAGAACAGATCCATTTTTTTTTTCATAAAGGAACAGGCTTTTTTGATTTGCATGCTTGGATTTTTTTTCTTGTCCTCCAGCTCCTTAACACAGACACAGGCACCCACAGAAACATCTATCCACATAAAAAAAATGTATGCACATAAGCACAATTCATGTTGTATGAAAGGAAATCTTTCCCTAGATGGGAAGCCATGCTCTGTCCAAACATCTTGAGCTCCAGCAAAGAATGCCCTTGCATTAATCACCTTCAAGCTTAACTGTTTCAACTCATTATACCCAATAATGAAGCTTTGTCTCTTGCTCTGAAAATTCAGACTTCACAGAACATAGCAGACAGTAATCAGAGCAACACCGTATTTATTGTGCCTTGGCTGTCCACTTTGGTTCCTCACTTACCACAGGGTTCAGTTAAAGTAGTCCCATTTGTGGACTTTGGTGGCTCTGAGACTCCCATATAGGATGTCCTGGGATAACAATGCCTTCCTGAAGAAATCTAGTGATTGATGAATGCATGGGGGAAGGCATGGGAAGCTTGAGAGCAGGACACAGATCTTACACAGGAGTCAGACACAGCCCCCTTGAAGCAGAAACTAATTGCTGCAGGTCTCATCGCATTCAGAACTATGAACAAAATTAATCTCTTTAATCTATCTCTTCTGCAATTTGTTTTCCACTTGACCACCCAACAATCACTCTACCTTTCCTTCCATTTCAATTCAACTCCTGCGACCAGCCAGAACACAAACAAAACCAGTTATTTCTTCAGCAAACTGAGAGTAGTGTGCGTGTGAATGTTACTGCGTAAAGATTTGGGAATTAATCAGACACTAGAATAGTATGCATATATTATACATATCATAAAGTGGTACACAGAAAACTGACACAAATGTGAGTTTAATTTTCCAACTTATTTTGAAGATGGACCAAGTTATTTAAAATCTGTTACATATAATGCTAATAATATAGGCAAAGATTCCATTTTAGGTATGTTACTTCACCTAACAGAGTTCGTTGAACATTATTTGATACCTCAATTTAAAATCCAGACAAATCAATTGATATTTCTAGTAAGGTTGTTTTGAAGACGTCAAAACAAGAGACAATACTGAGGCCTTATCCACTCTTCAGTGTTATCATATGTTATGATTGTCCATACTGTTAAATATGAGCACAATATCTGGCACGGGTTTGGTCATGCCTGCTAGCCTATTCCCCAGCAAGTCTTCATCATGGCTCATGGGTGAACATGGGCCAAGAACTATTCCCCATAGGAAGTCTGAATGCAGCCACTGCATCCAGGCTTCTTTGCTCTGGAAATCTCAGAGGGTCAATATCCCTGAGGAGATTTTCAGTACGCCCTCATTCAGGCTGAGCAGGTATGTCTTTCATGCTGTGTTTTGATATTTCCACATCTTCTGGCTGAATGCAAGAAGTAGGAAAGCTGCTCAGAACTTAATTTAAAAGGTAAACTGAACTCTTTTGAATTTCAAAAAGTCTCAGGATGGTTTTTCTTTTATCAGAACCAGCTTATCCGTTCCTAATTTGGAGAGAAAGGTAGGAGTCCAGATCAAAACTTTTGATCTGGCTTCAGATGTTCTCAAAGTTCAGGGGTATATGGATCTCAGGTTTTGGTGTGGTCCCATCTGTGACCTCCAGTGCCCTTGTCTCACCTCTTACCAGCCTATTCTTCTTTCCATTTTCCCTGACCCTCCATTGCTCTACCATGATTAAAGCTCTCTTACTATGAACATACTTCCTATAAGAGATAAGAAGCTCCCCTGTGTGTCTTTATTAATTCTAGTTAAGATAACATTTTGAAAGCAGACAGGGAAAGAGATTTATAAAGAGCAAGAGAAGGCAGTTGCAGATCAGCACAGCAGGGCCAGAATTTCCTACACTGTCTGAATCTGTTTATAAAGAAGCATAAGTTGGAAATTGCCTTGCATGTGAAGTCCCACACTAACCACACATGTAACCACTTTGCTGAGTATGAGACCAAATTACATCTCCTAGTATGGCCAATATTATAATTTCGTTGTGCCTAGGAATGGCCACCATTGTGTTTTTTCTTGTGCGTGGACCCTTGTTTACACAAAGCTATTTATGGCATTAAGGTCCTGTTACTGAAGCATAAGTGTAGCAAGTGGAGGAGATGTTTTACTTGAGGATGGGATACCCATTGGTAAACCACAATGTGTGCTCATGTTTGCTAGGATTTTTGGTTAGTACCAATATTGATTTCTAAATGCATACAGAAAATGCAAACCATGTAGTGTTATCCCAGCACTCTAAGGATAGAAAAGCAGGTTGTTACGGGCAAAGGGAACACGCCATATGCGCAAAGCCAGTAATTTATTGATCAAATTACAGTGTTATCAAGGAGTTAGTGTTACTGCAGTTACAGTGATACTATGCAGTTCAAATTGCATCTCCCAGTTAGAATGATACATACACAAACTTTATAGTACTTACACCCTTCTCCGGTCTTATGCTCACCCTCCCACTGCCCCTTGGTGTCCTAAGGCTGATGCTGTCCATTCGTGCAGGGCACAGGGAGCGTTACCATGAGTCTTACATATCCTGACCCTTGTCTAGAAGGAGTATGATGATGGTGTTGAAGGTTTCTTCCTCCTCATCTGGGATTTGCTAGGGGACATTTTTATATTTGCAGACACGCTGTGCGCTTTGCTCTGTCATCATTGCTCTGCAGGTCCATATTGCGGCTCCATGTACTCAATGCATTGTGTCTTTTACATACATTGAATACTTCTTGGTTCTCATTGCTACCTCTGAGATGGTTTACACAGTGCCCAAGGTCACATTTCTTTGACCAGTAACTGTCCCCAGTTTACAGCCCTTGGGTCTCCTGTATCTGCCTGTGCCTGTGCTTCCAAGGCCTCTGCCCTCTCTCTGCTGCGTTTTAGCCTAGAGCCTATTTCTTGGTGTCACTATTGCTTAGTGAGAAAACTTTATCTAACAACAGGTGCTACACCTCAGAGTTGTTCCAAGCTAAGCAAAAGCTAAAACCAAGCAGATAATGACCCCTCTGGTGTATAGGTAACTGCTGTTACAAGCTGAAGCAAAGCTCAGGGGTCGTGCCAAGTCCAGGCAAACCCAAAGAGGCCTGTACTGGTAGGCTGGTGGAAAACTGTGCCTGTTACAAACAATAGAAACACCATATTTAATGAGAAAAATTCTTGTTTTTCTCTGCCTGGGCTCTGGCATTTTTCCCAACTTTGGCTTCCCATGGTCTTTGTCCTTCTGAAACAGTAAAACAGAAATAAAATATACTGTCGCCTTAATACGGTAGGATGAGAGTAAACTGATAGAAGTTAATCAACCACTGTTACTGGTTGAAATGAGAATCTCCAGTTTAGTAAAATCAAATAAGTCAAGTCAGAGGAATGACATTTTTTGGGGAAAAAGATCCCCAGAGGCTTAGGAATATCTGATAGGAAATCCTTTTGACAATCAAATAAAGGAAATATTTGTTCCCTACCCAGATATGCATGCTAAGAAGCACCAGCACGATGGAATATCTTGAAGTGATTCATCCCATTCTATATTCAATTTTTCTTAAAACTAGGAACATAATAATCTACTAAAAATGGGAGGATCATTTTAGATACATAAACAGATTAAAAAGCCATTTCATTATTAAAGTGCTGAGAAAATTAAATCATTCTCAGAGGTGAGATGAACATCGATAAAGCCTACTTATTCTGGGCTAATCTTGTGAGGCAAAATACTCTCTAATGTGCACCAGACGCATAGATTATGGAGAGCATAACATATTGAAATCTAAGTTAATCCTGCTTATTAAACTGATAATATGCTTAGATCCTGTGGGAATATGCTTAATTTATTACTTTTAAAATTATTTGGATTCCTTTAAGATGAGTAACTTCCCAATTTATTTTCATTGGCTGTGTTGGGAAAGGAGTCATTACATATGAATGGGGACTATTTTGTTTTGAAAAAGTATTACAAAAAATTTACTTTCAGCCAGTGCTGTTTACCTTGTATACTTTTTCATACTGCAAGGAAGGGAGAATATTTGGAGCACAGACTCTAAAAAGTTAAAAAAAATTAAAATAAGAGGCACTGTATTTGGACAATATTAGCACAATAGCACACAAACTATTGTCCTCTAGTTTTCTTGTTTCTGAAGCCACTCTCTCCAGAACACATGCAGTACAGACTGGAAGAGTAGTGCTGGTACAAGTAGGGGGGATTTGTTCCCAACTGCTGTTATATTCACAAAATTGAACAATGGGGGAAAAGAGAAAATATTTTACTCTAAAATCTTGAAGGGCAACTTAGCCAGGGGCAGTTACTTGATATAACCCTTAAGGCTGACCTAGTTTTTAGTAAGGGCTTTTGGTCCTGACGGTAGATTGGCACCTTACTATGTTTAACACTGTGCTCATAATGCAGTCTAAGAAAGGTACTCTGTTAGTTTTTAAAAAAAAGATAGAATACCTTACTAAAAGAATAATAAATAATAATAAATAATAAAATAAATGACAAGAAATGCAGTTCCTGACCTGGACAATCTTTCTGCAAAGATGTTGTTCCTATCTGAACTCACCTCTTCTTCTATTCCTTTTGTGCATTTCCCTTTCACAGAATCTGGAAGCTCGTACTCAGTCTGTCTGTCACAAGGTACTATCTCCTTACTTAAGTGATGTGCTCATCATATTTGTGTTGAACTGGCTTCTCTCAGGTCCTGAAAGCAATGAGCATGCAAAACATGCAAACAGTTTGTGCTGTGCATAAGAAAGCAGTCTGCATTGTGGTTTGCACTTCATTCTTGTTTCTTCTCCAATATCATTCATAAGTAAAGGTGTGCTCTCAGACCTGGATGAGGGATTCAGGTGTCCAACAGCCTCTAGTTTCTATCAAGTCTAATTTTTTATTTACTTAATAGAATTACCCTCTTCTACCTTTGTTACAAACCATCACTGTTAATCGAACAGTGAGGTGGCCTTAGACAACCGCTTTGTATCTTTCTTTGTTCTTTGATAAAACTTTTACAGAAATCCTATGAAATCTAATCATCTTTTATATCACCTGCCTAGAGACTGCCCTAGGAAGGAACAAAGGCTTCTTGCTCGACTTGCTTATTGTTCCCTACGTCTGTTCACACAAACTGTTATCAGCTATTCCAATCAGCATGAACCTAGGGATGGTAAGGGAAAAGCTTTGACTGAATTTGGCTTGACGGATGACATATTTCCCACTCCGAAACAAAATTCACTGCCTTTCACGGAGTCTTTGCACAAAGCACGAGGTATTTCTCTGTAGAGTGGATTTACACTTAGAATGAACCAACACTTTTTCCACAGTAAAAGGGAGAAAAGAGATGGGCTTTGTCATCCTCAAAGGAGGATCCAGGAAACTATAGACCTGTCAGTCTAACCTCAATACCAGGGAAGGTCATGGAGCAGGTCGTCTTGAGTGCCATCAAAACCCACTTAATGGGCAATCAGAGGATCAGGCCTAGTCAGCATGAGTTTATGGAAGGCAGGTCCTGCCAGATGAACCTGATCTCCTTCTGTGACAAGATAACCAGATTATTTGACGAGGGAAAGGCTGTTGATATTGTATACCTGGACTTTCAAAAACCATTTGATACTGTCCCCCATACAATTCTCGTGGAAAAACTGGCTTCACATGGCCTGGATGAGCGTAATAAGCACTGGCTGACTGGAAGGTCCCAAAGAGTGGTGCTTAATGGATTTAAATCCAGCTAGCGGCTGGTCACAAGTGGTGTGCCTCAGGGATCAGTGTTAGGACCATTTCTGTTCAATGTCTTTATTGATGATCTCAATAAGGACATAGGGTGTATCATCAGCAAGTTTGCAGATGACACCAAGTTACGCGGGAGTGTTGATTCCCAGGAGGATAGGGAAGCTCTACAGAGAGACTTAGATTGCACCATTGGGCCAACATCAATGGGATGAGCTTCAACAAGGACAAGTGCCAGGTCCTGCACTTGGGCCACAATAACCCCCTGCAGCACTACAGGCTTGGGGAAGTGTGGCTGGAGCTGCCTGGCAGAAAAGGACCTGGGGGTTCT
>JAOXNO010000013.1:24383078-24396003 GCA_028565335.1 Limnodromus scolopaceus
TTTTCCCATTGGTTGGACTAGATGATCTTAAAAGGTCCCTTCCAACCTAGGTGATTCTGTGATTCTGTGATTCTGAATGTGATGGCAGCAAAAGGCAGTTGAACATAGCCTGCTAAATAGTCAAGTATTGGGTCTTACATGCTTTTTTCTAAGTCATAAAAAAAAATAAATGAAATTTTAGATCCACCTGTATGAACCGGTATAATCCTCGATGGGGAATACAGAAAACAGTGTTTTCTACAAAAAAGGATGAGAAAATATTTTCAAATGGATTTTAGAGGTACTAAAGGAGTTAGATGCTCAGATCTTATGGGTTGGCATATAAATAGACTCTGTAAGCCTCTTTGCAAATCACAGCTGCAATGTCTGTAGAAGAAGGACTGTTTTGCAGCCAGAGCGCTTAACTGGGACTCCATAGATCAGAGAATCATGCCTGGCTCTGACTTTGCAAGCCACTTGCCCTTAATCTTTCAGTTTCTCTTTCTGTGGAACAGTACCGAGGCGTTCCTCGGCTGCACAGAGCAGTACTAAGAATGCAGTCATTGTAATGGGGCGGGGAGACACACATTTAATCACACAAGATTGCATTCACCCTACAACCAGCCAAACCAACTCATCTAGTCATCAAGAGGGTCTTGCTTGCCCCTCTCTCTTCAACCCTACAGGGAGTCTAGCCCTGGTGCTGACATGCAGTGAGGGATGCTTTCTAAACCCATGTAGTTTATTCCTTCTGAGTCTTAGATGCTTAATGCACTTTGGTGCTCTGGTTTTCTTCAGGCAGACCCTGGGCTCTGCTCTCAGGGCTGTTGGAGCAGGGCTGAGGAGAAGGCACTGCAGAAGTGCTTCTGCTTTCCCTAATAGTGACAAAAGGGTCACCACTTGCCACAATGACATTGATGCTATGGCTCTTCTGGTACCTTCAGTAGATCTGTCCCTGGATTCTTCAGAGGAAGATGTGTAGAGATCTATTTAAGAGAAATGCTGCAGAAAAGTAGCCCACAGGAGCAATCCCCTGAGAAATCCAAGGCAAAATCAGTGCAGAATTGCTTTGGAAACAGTCAAGGTTTCCTAGAGCCTTTACTGCTCCATTAGCCTCCTTTACTTGGGTCGGTCACATCGCAACACTAAGGAAAGTTCTCCTAAAATTTCTTTTGACATACTCATAACACAGCTCATATACTCTTCATTTTTTCAGTCTTCTGGACTACATTAAAATAACTTGGTTCCACTAGGGACATCTCTGGTTGCTCACTTTAAGTTTAGCTCCTAATTTGTCTTCAAAGAGGAAAGGGGTTCAAACTCAAAATCTGAATCTTTGGGGAGTATTTGGACCTGGGACTTCAATTGCCTTCTTAAGTAAATGGTCCTGTAACCCCAGCCCTTTCTACAGAGGAGACACAGAGCTTGCCATGGTTGTGGCTTACTGTCAGCTATCTGCCCTGGTGCCCCACTATGCCCTGAAATTACAGCTAAGCCAAAAACATAAACAAAAGGGAAACCAAGCCAGTTTGCCCTGTCTCCATATTAACCTTGATTTTAAATTTCTTTGTTTCTGCAAGGAATATAAGTTATTCCTCCAGATCCCTCTTTTAAGTGCAGTGTGTTATATTTCAAAGGCATGTTAGGCTTTCTTCCTGTCTCTGGTGTTCAAATGAGATGAATCTGCATAAAAGGATGTTCACAAATGCGAAAATAGGACCAGGTCCACTGGTATCTTTAGCTTGTGCACGAGAGAGTTGAGGGGGCAGTTCATTTGCAGTTTCCTTGTATTTGGGTCAACTCTAACTGTTGGCACTAGTCCCAGCATAGATGAAAACAGTTTGGGTATTAGCAAGGTATAACTGGAGCCAAAAGCACAAGAACTGTAAAAGACACCCTATATTCCTTGGATGTTTTTCCATCTCAGCTGGAGAAATCAGATCCAAGTCTCAACCCTTTACTCCACAGAAGTGGCTCAAATTGTAATGGAGCAGGCAAAAAACCAATAAAGCAAAACCAAAAAAAAAATCCCATAAAAGCACAGCCTGTAAAGATAAACAGTTATCAGGATTACCAAAACAAAACACTGAAAGGTAGTGGGTAACTTTGGATCATATCAATTCACTGGAAGCTCTGAATGCTTTTTAGGACATGCTCAGGTACAGGAACCAGTGGCCCTGAGTCTTCTGACAAACCAGTATAGTCGTTACAGACTCCACTGACTGGTCTCCAGTTCTTTCACCTCTGCTGTTCATCCACCCAGCTACGGGAGCTCTTTCAGACCATAACTAGCTGAAGACACCTCGCTGGAGCTCCTGTGAAGGTCCATTCGCATACCTACCTCATTCGTGTGTACAGTTCTGATGTGTGTGTGTTATGCACTATTCAGGGTATTAACTGAGTGAATGCCCAGCTGGTCATCTGTACCTATAAACACTTCATATACGTACATGGTGATAGGTTTTTATGTGACATATAAGATCATAACTGTGTCCTTGATATGCAGGTCTCCCCTTTTGAAATGCTGTTCCCAAATAATTCATAAATGACTGGCAGAAATAAATTCATATAAAACATGAGGATAAAATAAATGATGTCATGTTAATCACAGCACAGAAGTACCCGTGCCATCGTCCAGGCCTGGTAGAATAGTGATGGAGCTGGTGAGCCCATGAGACGGAGAGTGCGTATGTTTGGAGGCCTCATCCACATTGGGGGAATCTGGCAGACTCCAGTGAGGCACTTCTGCAGCAGGAATATCTTTTTACCTCTCCTGGACCCTTTATAAAAAGACATGTTGAACTCCCTGTATTTATAGCAGCCATCACTAGCTGCATTGAAACAAATCACCTTGAGATTTGGTTCAAACACAGCAAGTCCCCTGAGTTTTTTCCCCAGCTCTTAGAGAAGAAAAAATTATTTAACCACTCACTTCAGGGAAGCTGCAGACAAAGGCATTACCTCTTCCCAGATGTTGATTCTGCCTGACTTTGAAGTGAATCTATTGAGCCTTCCTTGAGACCCTTCTGCATGTTCTGTTGTTACGTTAAACCATTAATTGTCTTAGTTTCCAACATAATGTGCATTACAGTCATTAAGATCCCCTGCTGTGGCAGGTTTTTCTATTTATTCAGTTTACTTAAAAAACCGATGTATTATTTGAGTTTCTGACATGTTGAATATTTTCACCTGTCCCGTGGAAATTTGTCATTTAATCTAATGGAAGCAGGAATCAGACTTAAGAGGTTCCCCTGGCATGAAGAAAGATTCACAGATGAAAAGCCTAACATGATAAGGCATACATAAATATTTTAATCTCTTAGGTTTAAGTGATCATGCTTGCTTTTCTAGGAAGTAGTAGTTTAAGTTTACTGTCTGCCCTTTAAAATGCTGTAGTGTGCTTTAGGTGGCCAACTCCATAGCGACAGGCTGATTGATGTCTGGGATAAGCAGAAACATTCCTTCAATGGCTGAAGGCTGTAGATAACCATTAGGGTTACTTTGTTTTCTCTGGAGTAGCAGCCCTTTTCCAAAACACTCTTCAGTCTTGTTCAAACCCTTACAGTTTTAATACAGCATAGGCTGCTAGCAGGGATACCGAATACCACTAATAGGGACTTCAGGGATACTGAAATGAATCTCCAGCACCTTCTACAACTGAGATTAGAATTTACCCCTACATATACAGCTCAGTATCAGCTTAATATTGCAGTTTTGTTGTCTTTTTTTTTAAGCAGAAGGTCTGCTACGTCCCCACAATTCTCCTGGCTGGTTCACAACTGGAGAAATACGTAAGAGGTCAAAAAATTTATTTCACTGCTTCAACAGGAAATTAATAGAATTGATTAGCCACAGTATCTCAAGGCTTAGATGCATGCTTCGCAGAAGAAATTCATAATATCCTGAAAGTTGAAATCCTGAAATATCACCTTACTGCTGTGAATAAGACCAAATCGGGTATTCATTGCACTCAGTAAAGATATATATAGCGAACAGAATGATAAGCCTAGCTCACTGTTAGCACTGTAACGAAAGGAGCAAACCATGACAAGGTTAATCCCTGCCATTAAGAGCATCTATAACACATCTTGTTGATATTAATAAGGTCTTTGAGCTTTATTTTATAAAAGGCTTAATAAGTCATAGTGTGAAGTTGGCCCAAATGCTGTTGATGCTTTTCAGTCATTGTATGATATGCCTACTTTGCAACTGGTAGAGAACAATGCTCCGTACACACCGTTTCTTAAGCAGAGATTAAAACAGCTACCATGGTTGTAGATACAGAAAACTAAGAAACAGTGTGCCTCTTACAGAGTTTTATAGTGTCATTCAAGACTATTCTGAGACCCACAGCAGAGTCTATGGGACTCACAATCATTCACCCTTTCTTTCCTGCATTTAATTTCTCTGCTATAAAAGTCAAATATTGTTAGCATTACACTTTCACTTAATCTACCCATTTATTGCTAATAAGCAGGCAGGATTTTTAATGACTAGTCCACTGAAATCTAACAAGACTAAACCCTCTAACAGAGCAAAATGCATGCTTGAGGGGTAACCAAAGAAGTATGTGCTATCACAGCTCTTACCAAACTGCAGTTGTGGAATTTTTCTAAGCACAAAATGTAAAGATAAAATACAAACATTTCCTAGCAAATTGTGCATTCAGTGCTTTTAGGGTCTGGGGGGGTGGGGGAGTTGACTATTCCCTGAAGTCTTACAAGGTGTCCTCTCTGTCCAAAACTGTTTCACAAGGAATTCATGCAAGTGGTCTGCAGATTGGCTTGTTTGGCTCGTTTAATTTTGCCACGGGAGGTGCTGGCTCCGCCTAGGCCCACTCAGCAGCACCACCCACCGACTGACAGCCCCCAGCAGGAGCAGAGGGCTTTTCCTGGTGTCAAAAAGCCCCCAAAAGAGCTTTCCGTTGGCCTTTTTTGCTGCAGATCCCCTCCCCAGCGCAGTCTTACCTGCTCTGAAATCTCCGCTGCAATTGTTCACAAGCAATCTACTGGATGTGTCAACAAACTGGTAGATGAGCTCTGTTGATTCATTTTAAATGGATGCATTAGACACATTATATGCAGTTTTTTCTATTGTTTTTTTCCTGTGGTTAAATCACTGGTATAGATATTCGCATCTGTCCATTTTAAGGTACAAAGCAGTTATTACTGATTCGCAACGCAGCCCTGTAAGAGAGCTTCCAGTAAAAAACTCTGAAGCCAAGATGTCATCCTTAACCAAAATTCTCCAATAAGTCATCACTTTAATACTGTAAGTAATAAAGTAAAATGTAGTTATGTGTAGGTACTGAGAAGAACAGCAGCAACAAAGTGGTTATATGCTACTACAAACTCCTGGCTGCATTCTTATCCTGGCTTACTTGTACCTCATCCAATTGTTTTTTCCGTGTCTATTAAACCTGGATCTCTGGAGTTACATTGTGTTTGACATTCTGCTTCATGCAATAGGGCTCAACTCGGGGCCATGCAATTGTTAAATTTATTGCCAGGTTAAATGCCCACCAACAGTCATGAATATTTGCTGTGAAGATAAACACAAAAGAGAGGATGACTACAGCTGAGAAAAAAATCTTGGGTTTTGTTTTTTTGTTTGTTTGTTTTAGGCAAGCACTTTCATGGTAGGAGAAAGCAGAAAAGCTTAAATTCTTGGTAGACAAATTAAAAGGAAAGCCACCACACAAAGGTGACTAGATGAAGTCAGGCAGGATAACATTTTCTCACCTACTGCTCATGTACATTTGCATGCTCTTGCTCTTAGTGTATTACTCTTGCTTTCTCCTCTCCCCAGCAGAAAGTGAAAAGCTCTTTTCTGAGATTTTTTTTGGCTGCTATCTCATCAATCCTGCTCTAAGGTAAGCAGGTCATAATTATGCTGTAGAATAGACAAGGCAAGTGGCTGTGAAGTGTATTTTTAAGCAGCTTCTGATGACTGTGGTAGATCTTTATCTCCAGGGGAGCCCGCTTCAGCCTCGTATCACAGTGCCGTTAATATATAAGCCAAACAACTTATTCTTGGGATACACAGGGAATACAAAACCAAGAAACACACATACCAGATGGGGAATGACAGTTTCACTACCCTTTGCTTCACTGGTCTGTTGCTAGCAGTCTTCGATTCTGTACATGTAAAATGCCACAAATTATTGCTGAAATATTTATGAACAAAAAAATATAATTATAAGGTTTCGGATGCTGTTATTATCATGAGTATCATTGCGATGTATGTGACCTTCTCAGCACAGCTCACTATGTGCCACTGGAAATTCTGTTCAAAAATTATTCATCCCAGCAGAAGGTCATGCCATCCTGCTGGGTTAAATCACAGATTTCCCAGACAGTGTGTCAGCACATGTCTGGATTTAAGGAAACAGCCCCCTCCCAAAAGTTAATGATGGAGGTTCTTAAAAGGTCTAAGCAAAGCAATTATTTTAAACTAGAAGCCAACAAAACATTACCTTTGTTTGGTTTTTTTCGGGTTGTCCTTGACTTTCAGAGACAGAAGACAGCTGCAGGCAGAAGGGCAGCCAAGCTTGCCAAGGAGGAGTCACAATTAGTTTCAAAAAACCCTCTGAGCAATACAGAGAGGCACATGAACAGCCCTCCCGAGGCTTCGGTGGGGAATAAGGCACCCGTATATATTTTTTAAACACCACTAAGTTCACCTGCTAAATCAAAGGCAAGTCCTGGTGGAAAATAAGCAGGAAATGAGACAATGCCAAAGATAAGGTTTTAAAGGAAACTTTGGAGGGAACAACATGAGCAGCCAATAACTGGGGACCACATCTGCCTGACGGAAATCCAGCAAGATTTACCTTTCCTAGGCAGAGCCCAAGAACAAAGGGAAAACTGAAATGCTTAGAAATATGCGGAAATTTGGAACATGGGTTTTAAGCACATGCACAGAGGCACCCAGCGAAAAAGAGAACGCTGCTTCTTGTAACCAGAAGTGGGAGCAAGCAGGGGGAGAGAAACATGCTGTTTTGTTAACCCTTTGCTGTGCATAGACGTACTACTTCGTTGGAAATAAACTGCTTTTTCATAGATGCTTTCTGCAGATCCTAAATCAGTTTGTCATGCTACCACAGACAACAAAAACCAAGAAATAACCCCCAAAATCCACCCTGAGAAGGTTCAAAGTTGACTCACTCTGGGTGAAATGCAGACTGCTTCACCACCCTGAAAGATTCTTTAGATGAGCTCCTGATCTTGGTCCTGTTCCTGCTCCAGCCTCCACATCAGGTGAAATGGGTACAGAGGTGTTCAATGGCAGCTTGAGAGCTCTGTGTTCCCATCTTCAAGTTCTGACTGTTTCTCTGAGTCAGCATATGAAATGGATGTACTTTCTTTGTTTGCTTCTCCTGCCACTCCTAGCACTGGATTTCCCACTCACTGCCAGCCATGCTAGAGAGAGGAGGCTGCTGCACTGAGGCAGAGCCCATGGCTGCTGATGGCAGCCTATCTCCACAAGTCCAATGTCAGGCTTGTGATGGTGAGACAGAAATACAGACAAGAGAGGACAACTGATAGAAAAGGAAATCCAGGAAGAAATGAATAAAAAAGTGTGGGGGGAAAAGAGTAAAGGGGAGAGCAGAGAAAGCTGTGTGAAGAGGGACAAAGTAGAAAAAAGGCAGCATTCCACTTTACATTTTAGTTGTCTTCTTTATCTCCTGCCTGGTTCTTTACAAACGTTGCACAGTTTCTATGACAGAGCCATTGTTCCTTTACACTCAGACATAATGCCTGAGAACTGTATATTTTTTTTGTCCTCAAAGAACAACCAAAAATATGAACAGTATGGCAAAAGAAGTAGGATAGGATGGGTATTTTGGTGCAATAGTCTTGGAAAATGCCTAAGGCTTCCAGATTGTCTTACAGAAACCTGGAGTGTCCCATTGGCTCTTCAGTCATTTTGCACTGACTGAATGCAATATGGCCCTTCTCCTGGTGAGAAAACCTTTTGTAATAACTCACAATATTATTTTTTTTCTCCAAGGTTTCTGATATGCATAGAGAGAATATGGTCTACTAAGGAAGAAATAAATGTATGTCTGCTTTGGGGACACTTATGCACCATACAAGGTAGTACATACAAATGGATGCAGAATGCAATGCTGATAAAGGATCACTCTGCCTGAATGTCATAGCCAAATGCTTCTCAGTGCCCTGTTTCAAATTAGATTTACTAAGCAGTCAAAAGTCTGATTTTATTTATTTTGAAATAAATCTAGCTAATTTTACTGTGGTGCATGTAATTACTCCAAATATGGAAGCAGGTCCACATACGGACATTACTCCAAATATGGACAGCAGGTGGGAATTTCCTCAAGACTTCACTCAGAAATATTTCCAGCTTAGATGAACATAATACAGTCTAAAAGGTTGACTGTAATGTTAAGTTGTGATGCCCATTAAAATATTTTTAAATTAATTTCTCTGTTCTTCAAAGGCAATTTGTGATTGATATATCTCAAGTTTTGTGTTCTCATCCCAGTATGGATTACATTATTAACTTCCAATAGATTAAAAGGTTTATTCTTGCTAATCTATTTTCTAGAGGTTTAATGAATTTGGGCATAACAAATTCAAAGATGGCCTTTATTCTCAGACTCCAAAATATGTACTTAGATGTATATAAAACATTTTAATCATGCTGCTTCAAAATTCCAATTTAAAAAAAAAAATATATTTCCTTGATGTAAAAAGAGAACAGTTGCATATCAGCTTTGATATCAGATTGATCTTACCCCAGAAAACTTAGCAGAGATCTAAATAATGAGATATGCCACACTTTGGTGTAAATTGATGATAAAACTGATGAAAAATTGTGAAGTTGTGCAATATCCAGTCAGTGCAAATCCAGGTCATTTGTCAAAGATGAAGTCAGAGAAAAGCTCCTGATAAAAACTGCTGCTATATAAGCTGATGTAAAGCAAACATAGTAAAGATATTCCTATGTATTCCCTAAACAAAGCAGGTCATATCTCAGAAGCAAAGAGATTTACTATAATCTTACTGAATGATTTGTAGCTGTAAACTGATAGGATGTGCAGTCTTCAACTCTCCAAGCATTGTATGCCTGAGGGAGGTTTTGTTGACTTGAATAGATTTACTCCCAACTGATACCAACCTAAGTGAAAGAATCAAGCTCTGTATGTAGACATTCTGCTGGTTAACTGAAAACCTGAGGGAAAATGGGATGATGGCATTCCTCATATTTTCTCCAGCCCTAAGATGTTGCAATGCAAGATGCTTAATCTTATTTGCATATTTCCCCATCATTTTATACAAGACACTGGAAAAAAAGTTACATGAAGCAAGCATTATTTTGCCTGGATAATAAATGTAAACTATTTTAAGATGTGTTCAAGGACAGTTCTGCTCATTTCAGACTTCCTTTGGTGGTTCAGGCTTTGCAGTTTTTTCAACCACAATTGTTATGCAGGACACTGAAAGCTATTGAAAATTTCATAGCATTTGTACTTGAAAAACACAAGATGGTAGCAGTACAAGTTTGATTACTTTGGTTTAAACTATATAATTGCTACAGATTTTTTTTTTAAGTGTAATTCATTTCTGACTTGTGGTGATTTGCAGAGTGGTTAATTACTGCTTGGAGGCAAAAATTGTGACACAGAGGGGATTAAAAAAAAAGAAAGATTCAGGGAATGCAAAAAAGCCATTTTTTTTAGAACTGGTTAATTTGTCCAGAAGGGCATACATTTTTATAGCATGCATAAAGCACAAATATTTATCTTGAAGCAAATCCACAGTATTTTCCTTTCTGTTTTTAGAACCAAGCATTTTGATGTTCTATAATATTGTTAGATAAATCTTTCATTGTAACTAATTTGTATTACAATACTTTCCCTGCTATTGAATTTTGAAATTTTCAGATTATTTGGCATAATAGTATAAATACTCCCTCAAATTCTGTTGATTATACATGAAGAAAATATCCTGAAGAAAATATCCCTAAGAAAATGTGGTGAATCTATCAGGAAAAGAAAAAAAAAAAAAACCTAAACATTTTCCATGTTTTAATTGCATTAACTTCATATTGTCTCCAAATAGTCTTGAATTTGACACCTGCTGTGTTAATTCAGGACATTTCTTCCATCAACATCATACCCAAACTTGACAACCTCCTCTTTCCAATAGATTTTATTGAAAGTTTGTAGAAACACAAGAACCTTGCAAAAACTGATCCAACAAAGTGAGTCAGTTTTTTAGGTGAGTAACTCAGCCTAATCACAAAACTGAGAAAACAAATGCGTTATCTCAGAGAACTGATTAGAAACAGGATTTACTTTTGCCATTGGAAGGTGAGACACTGCCTGCCTGAAAGCTGGTAAAACACAGGGACAGAGAACAGGAGTCTGTTACATCAACTTACTTAATGGAAACTGAGGAAAAAACATTGTCTTAAATATATGGGAGCCCAAGCAGCTTGTTTTTTAATGGGAAACATAAATACTTGTGTTTCTGGGAGTAAAATAGAGGTGTTGAATTTTGAGAATCTAACAAGAAAAATATGTGTTCCTGGTCTAAGTGCTCAGACTCCTACCCAGAAAAAGAAACTTGTAGTGGATATATATCACTACAGCTGGATTGCATGCGATTAACAGAGTTTACTTTTTTTTCTTCCCTGCGCACAAAAAGGCACTTTTCTCCATCTTTTTCTACTTAATCCAAAGTTTAAATCAAGATGGTTTGTAATGGCAGAGAGCCCTGCCCTCATCCCAGAGCACCTAGTTTTTTGCCATGATTTCACCAATAAATCACTTTTCAGTATGTTGGACCATAGTTTGTCCTCAGTAAACTGAAGCAAAAATTAAGCCATGGGAGACTTACCACAGTACCTGTCTTCTTGATATCTCAAAGTAGTATTTTTTTAATTAATTTAACTAATTAAAGGCTCAGGCCTTTATGAAGAACTGTGTTTTAACAGGCTCTGAAATAGATTTTGCTTTAATTAGGTACTTACCTCTTCCTTGAAAACAGATATGCATTCACAGATGCTCACACACACACACTTTCTACATTGCTATGATCTTTAGCACTGCCAGCACAGGCCCTTCAGCTACAAATCTGTTTTACGTGTGTGTTGGATGAGCTGTACACACTACGATTTCTTATTTTCTTTTAAGGTCTTTTCTCTAGGTACTTTACATGTATCTCAATATAACCCAGGAATGGCTATAGCAGGTCATATCAAAGGTCCAGTAGCTCATTCTCCTCCATGACTGTTGCCAAGAGCAGAAGCGTCATATGAAATGTAAGGACAGTATGGAGCATTACTTCCCCATTATACACTCTCAGTTTCCAATGTTCTGTGGCTTGGAAAAGTCAGCATAGTGCATAGAAGACTTTCAGTCATTAAATTTGATTTACTCTCTGTATATTTCAAAGTTGGATGAATTGCAAGGATAAAATGAAAAATAGCTCTCTGCTGCCTCTATGAGCGAAAGGGAGAAAGCTAACCTGGGCACACTTTATTTATGCAAACTAAATTCAGCCCAATGTACCTACATTGTCTGTTGTGATTTTTAGAAAGGATATTAAATGGTATGTGAGAATGTCTTTCTTAAAGGGGGACTGAAACTCTAAAGACATGGTCAGTGTGCATTCTGTCCCGTCATAGCACAACAAAGCTGCGTTGACCTATACCCAAGTGGGAAAGAAATACCGCTAATATGTTCAGTAAGATTTTCACTATTAAGTTTCTACTACCTTAAAGTTGAAAAGATCAGGGTGAAAAACTGATTTCCACAATCATTATCTTTAACCCAATCTAGCTCTTAAGATTGCCCATGTTGGCAAAAGTATTAGACCCATGTTGCTTTATAGATGAAACTGAATTTCCTTTAATTGAATTATGTGTTCTGGCCTGGTTCATGGACTCTGACTCTGCAGTACTTTGATTTCTGCTTCCAGAGCTCCTCACTCAAACACGTAATTTTAATCGAATTATTTTTCTCTTTTTAGTATCAACATCTCACGTTGGCTGTCAAGAACACCCATTACCAAATATAGTTCATACCAAATATAGTTCAGATTCTCAGAAGTACATCAGTTATCATGTTACCCACACACATACATCTTTATGCCCCCTTTCCTATCTTTACACATATCTTTCTTTCCTCTCCTCCTCTCTTTCTCTTCCATGCAACTCTGAGGGGACCAATTCCATCGTTAACACACCACAGAGGTTGCACATGAGGCAAGAGAGTGCAGAGCACTAGTATAATGAATTACGCATAAGGTACAAGCACATGTGCAGCCTCAAGAAGCCCGTACTCAGCTGAGCAGATGGCTTCACACCAGGGCTATCAGCCAGGAACCAAAGACTCATGTTTGACCAGAAAAAAAACCTCATGGTTGAGATAGAGACAGTTTAATAGAACAGGAATGGAAGAGGACAATAACAATAATAATAGCAATAATTATGGTAACAGAATATACAAATAAAGTGATACAACACAAGTCGCTCTCACTACCCAACTATCACCCAGCCTGTCCTGAGCAGCAATCACAGTTTCCTGCCCCCTGGCCAACCCCCATTTATATACTGACCATGATGTCTATGATATGGAATATTCCTTTGGCCAGCTTGTCCTGTCTATGCTCCCTCTCAGCTTCTATGGGAAGCTGAAGAAGTCCTTGACTAATATAAAAATTATTCAGCAACATCCAAAACTGTGTGTTTTTTACATTCTTCAACGGTCTTCTCATACGAAATCCAAAACACAGCATCTACAGTACGAGAAGATCAGGTTCGAGACCTCTTAAGGAACCTGAAGGTGCATAAGTCCGTGGGACCTGATGAAATCCATCCACGGGTCCTGAGGAAGCTGGCGGATGAAGTTGCTAAGCCCCTTTCCATCATATTTGAGAAATCGTGGCAGTCTGGCGAAGTTCCCGCAGAC
>JAOXNO010000013.1:24396048-24408061 GCA_028565335.1 Limnodromus scolopaceus
GCAGGGGGGTTGGAACTCGATGATCTTTAAGGTCCCTTCCAACCCAAACCATTCTATGATTCTATGATTCTATGATCTACTAGAAAGAAAATTAACTCTCTCCCAGCTGAAGTCAGGACATCTTTTAAAAGAGGAAGACCCACTAGCATAGCTCATCCTCAAGAGAAAAGGTCAAACTTACTTTGTTTCCTTGGCATGGAATTTACATCTATGCACAAATGATAAATTTTGTTTATCAAAAATTGAAAGAAGAGATACTCTAAAGGAGAATATATATGCCTGTAAATTCTCTAGGGATTACAGAGCCTAACATAGGTAGTAGTCTGGTAGGAGCCTTTAAATTCTTTTATTATTAATATAATTTCATAGGCTTGTGTATTCAGCTGCCCACTCTCATGGTTTTATCAAGAATCTCCCTATAGCGGACATGACATTCTCTTCTGGCATCTGAAGATTACATGACAATTTCCACTTTCATTTATAATGAAAAAAAGCTTCTATGTTCACAAAGAAGATCTTGAAACCAGGAACAATATGTAAGCAACAAATATAAAGACCACAGTTTTAAATTGATTTTGAAGCCTGTCTCACCAGAGTCTGAAGGCCTACCTTATGATTTCAGGCTGGTGACTACTGCAAGCAGTTAAGACTTAGCTCTGAGGCTGGCTCTGACCCTGCAAATTTGTACAGATCTGGGATTTAGGATCTTGGCTACTGCTCTGACTAATCTATAAGCTACCAAGGAAATAAAAGACATGTAATACTGAAGAAAGTACTGCTTGGGAAACAGGACATCTAGCACCCAATGAGAGGCAGAACCAAAAGGAATAATCTGGGTCTGACGGATGAGCCTCCAGCAGAGACAGAAATGGTATCAGTATCTTGGTTCCAGTACACCTGGCTGTGGTCCTCACCAGCCATAAATTGCCTTGGGATTCTTCAAGATAAAGAGAGCTCCCTGAGTACCAGTTATCATTACTGTGCCATGCAGATCTGTTTTCACAGCGGGATGCCCCGATGCCCATAGCTAGAGCTGCTTGAAGCAGTGCTCATTCAAACCACCTGCCAATGCAACTCCACAGACCAGCCAAATGCCAGGATTGAGAATGTTTCTACCTTAAAATTCGTTTCTTTGCAATTAAAATTGGACACATCGGCCTAGTTTCTGATGTCCTTAGTGGCGGTTTGAAGGGCACCTCAAAAAAAAAGCAACCCCTGGCCAGAAAACACTAGCACTTTGTGCGCTGACAATAAATGTCTCCACACTTTAATTTGCAATATGAGAAAAAATATCAAAATCATAGGAAAGGTAATTAATTTCTACACTGATAAGAATCTCTTTTGTAAAGCAGAAAAACAGTGTTCACTCTTCCCAGACTTAAACCATTAACTACGGTTCTGAAAGAGCTTCTCTCGAAACCCCTTTCCCCATTTCATTAAGTGACAAGATTTAATCAGGATGAGCCAGGTGGAGACCAAGAGGCAGCAAAGCCCTTTACAAAGGAGAGAGGTAAAAATTCATCCTTCCCATTAGCCAGTTTGAAGTAGAGGGGAGTGGGCTGGCTTTTACTCTTTCTTTGGCAATTTAAGCATTTGCATCGGAGCGTCTGGCAGTTGCCTCTTTCCTCCTGTGAAGGTAGCTATGACTAGAGGATGCTGCTTTGGGGGATCAGGAAGGAATTTTTCCAGCTGGGCCTCAGCTCATCCCATCTTCCTCTTAGTGCCACAAAGACACAGTTAGGGCAATAGATTTCAAAATGTAACACTCCCACTACAGCACTTTGCAGAGACGTTTAGCTCAGCACCACTTGCAGTTGTTGTCTGAGGAGAAACAATAGCGAAAACCGAGGAGCTCAGTGCACCACCATGAGGTTTGGAGATGGAGAGGGGCCCTGCATGTAATCCTGCTTGTGCTACTATGCTGGTGGGAACTCAGTGAACTCAGGTCCCAGGACAACTTGGAAAGTAGCTGGTAAGAAGAAGAAAGTAGTCTTCAGTTGCTTATGAGTCCAGATCAATGGCTTACTATTCAATCCATTTCTAATGTGTTACTGAAAACTGCACTTATATTTTTCCTGGTTTGTAAATGCAGCTATGTACATATAGTTTACCATTCAGCACTTTTTCCTCTCTAGATTTCAAAGCACTTCACAAAGAAGAGGCATTAATGGAAAGGAGAAACTGAACACCAGGTAACGTTACGTACATGAGTGCAGCCAATCACAGGCAGAGCAACCCAGAACCCCTGAATCCTCATCCAGTTCTGAGGCATTAGAAATTGTCCTTGTCCAGTTTAAAAGGTAATAGAGCTTTTATTCAGTGAGTGGCAGGGTCGTTGGCTGTTAGTCACCAAATGGACATGATAAACTTCTTTTTAATGAAAAAGTTCTGAAAAGATAATTTAAATTAATGGATTACCTTGGTTTGGGACACTGGCACTGTCAGCTAGGACTGGATCCGTAGTTGAATTTGTATACATCCTCATTCAGGGGAGAATCCCATTTCCAGTGATTACTGTAGAAATGAGACCCCATCTGCCCACTCTGTCTGGGGAATATCGGGGAAGCTGTGCCTGCTAGGACAAGGCTGATCCTTCCAGTCAAGGCACATGCATCCCTTCAAGAAGACAGGTGATATTTTTGCCATAGTCTATCTGAGAGGGGAAGGTTTGGTTTCCAGGATAGTCTCTACTGGTCTGCCTTCACTAATTTGACCTCTGTGGCCAGGTTAACCTGCTCTTAATATATTGCTTTTACACACCTCAGGAAAAAATCTCCTTTATACCTCATGTTCCAGGAAATACTGGGTAAGCATTCAACAGCAGAGTCCTGTCACTCCCCATCACAGTGCATAATCAGAGATATCAGAGATAGAGGCCAGGACACAAGTCCTCAGCAAGATCACCTGATTATCTTGTGGTCATTCGTAAGTGGCACGAGAGCCAAACAGATGAGCTGCTCCTGCAACCACTGCCACAGATAGTTTGCCCAGTCTTATAAAGGATCCAATTTCATTACCAAAGGCTCCCAGGACTCAGCTTCTCAGCCTGCCTATCACCAGCTATGCATATGTTGACAACTATTTTTTCCTCATCCATATATTCAAAGCAGAAACTAAGAATGCAAAGGTTATTCACTTCCAAAACCTTCATGGGCAGGCCTATAGTGTCTCTGATGATGAATAGCACCATGCTGGCATGCAAATTTGCTAAATGTAACCAAGGAAACAGGGCCCTTACTAATACCATACACTTCTCAGAGCATTTGCTGGAGGCAGAATAGCATCTCCTGGTATCTGTATGCCGTCACTCACCTCTGGGAATGCAATGTAAAAATAATTACATATGTATAATGAGGAACAGGAAAGAAATACATTGCATGTAAATACAGCCAGGCAGTCCTCTCAATGAATGGACTGATTTGATCAGGAAAGCTGATGGAGCAGAATAGCAGTACTGATCTAGTTTTGATTCCCAGTGGAAAGCAGAGTACTATCTACTATCTATCACAGGAAATATACACTCAGGCCATCTAGGTACAAATTTGTTGTTAACATATATCTGGCCATGTGGAAGGGTTTACCAGCCCCATGGTGTGGGCTGGATCATGGGGGTGTAACTGTAGCACACCAGAAAATTTAGAGCACGCTTATAGCATGTGTGGGCATGAGCACTATCCTTAAAAAAGCAAGCAAAAAAACAAAAAATCCCCAAACTAACCAATCAAATAGACAACACAAAAACTTGGAGCCTGAACAGCAGTCTGATATTAGCAGAGATAGATTAGATTAGAGATATTCAGCATTTGAATAGCAGAGGGGTTCAATTGTGAGTTAACTAGGAGAAGGCTTGAGGATACCCTGGTGTGCCATCCATCCATAATATACCTAGACCAATGCTTGCTGAAGCTGATTATCTGGGACATGAACCACGGAACATGATCTTTGAAGGAACTCAAAAAAGAACGAAACTTAAATGTGGGTTTGGGTGATGCTCGTGGGCCCTGTGAATGCAGCATACCTCACATGAGTTCCTTCCTCACATGAGTGCCTTCCACCATGCCCGTCCCACCACCAGACCAGGTGCAGCAGTATTCTTCCAGCTTAACCACTTCTATCAAAGCCATACCAGGACACAAGGTCAAAGGGAGTACACCAACCTGTGTGAAGAAGAAGAGGAGAATTCATTCCTTCTTGGGAAATCTGTACCACAGACATGATGTCAGCATGAGCCAAGCTAACAAATAAACCTTTGAGAGCAGCCGGAGTGGCACAAGGCAGAGGTGGGAGACCACTTGGCAGGAGAGCTGTGAAGGTATAGGATAATGTACACAGCAACACACAGCTCTGAGATGGCAACGGGACTGTGGTAAGGGCACCATGGTGGAGCCAACTAACATAGAAGAGGGAGAGAAGGGGAGCTGAGTTTTCTGATTGTGTATTGCAGACTCCTGGCAGACAGGTCTTTCCAGGATGAGTAATTTTTTTTAATTAGAAAAACTGGTAAGTTAAAATAAACAAACTGATAGTCAGGCTCCCCTTCTCTTCTCTCAATTTGCCTCCCGTCTGTCTGGCTTCTTCATTAGGTTCTTTAGGTTTAGAGCCCAGGGCTCCACTGTGCTAATCTTAAAGCCAAACAGTCAAAAATCTTTTAAACAGCAGAAAACTTACAGCTCTCTACCACCTACTCAATAGACTGAAAGGATTGTCTGATCCAAATAAAATGGATCTGAATCTATACGACCAGGACATGAGTAAGTGAAGGAACAAAGATTTCACATTATTGTTGATAGTGAATGGAAACATTTTAGCTGCTGCAAGTGAATTGCAAAAAAGTTTGGTGATTCAGCACATTTTGAAGGAGAATTGCAAAACCTGGAGATTCACCCAAAGCTTCTGAAAATTTATGTAAAGTATCCCGGAGTGCTAATGGTAGGAAATGTCAAGAAGAAATGTCTTTCTATGTTTTCCAGTATTTCCTGACAACCTTTAGACCAACAGTACCCAAAAAATACCTGTGGTATTTTGGTAATTCCACTTCTGCTCCCACAGATTCCAACAAGTGCCAATGTGAGAAAATGTAAAATTAAACACTATTCCTAACCTCAAAAAGAGTTTCATACTTGGTTCATTTGTGCTTCAAGGAAGGGCTCAATTGAAATCGTGTTTTCCATGGAGTGTGTTGTTCGTCTTTACTTATGACTCCTCCACAACTTTTGTAATGATTCCAACGCTCTTTGTACTAGCTGAACTTCTAGCATTGGTATTTTGCACTGTTTGGGTAAATATGTTCTGTTTTGTCAATACATTTTCTGAAAAGGATGCTATATGGAACAAAACTACCTTTCTTATGTAGGTGGTGACTTACACTCGGTGATGCCCATCAGGCCCCTATCCATGTCTCAAGCCTAAGAACTGCAAAGATCTGTATGACTCAAAAGTCTAGTAAGAGATACTACATAATTTTGATTGTATAGGATACTGAGTGAAATCCAGTGCAACCCAAAAACTAGTTATAAGTGTCATGTGTTTATTAGGAGGCTTGTGAAATCACTTTGGGCTCCAAGTTCTGCACATTCATGACAAAAAAAACCTCATATGGCACCATGATGTCATTGAGTACCATCAAGGCTGGGTGAAGACTGGATGAATGTGAAGCAATTCAAAATTCTCTTCCACGAGACAGAAATTGATGCCAGGATATGTGGCATGTTAGCTAGAGAAAACATTAGCCATTAGTGATCTATAGTTTTAGGTTATTTTGTGACAGTATAAGTAGTAGAGCAGCGAACCATTTGACATTGACACAAAAAAATCAATAATTTTATATAAAACTAAAACTCAATCATCATTGTCACTAAAAAAACCTTCGAAATAATAGGCAAGTAGACACTTTACGAGATTAAAGAGACAGGGAGAATTTACTTAAGAAAAGTACGACAAGTATATGTAACATATTGAATGATACCATCAATGCCAAATAGGCTCTCTTATTTACTCTTCTTCCTAATTTACCTTGGGTCATAGTACAAGAACAAAAAAGTAACCAAGGAAATGTTAAAAGGTAAAACAATGAACACAGATAAAAGCAAATACTTCTTATAAAACGAGTTTGCATATCTATAGCACCTTCCCTTGAATGATTTCAAATCACTTTAATGAAGTTAGGCCTCAGATTTACATTGGAGAAGACTAAAACACAAGTAGGTGATTTGCAAATATCCTACAGAAAGTTTGTCCAGTAGTTGAGAGGAGAACCTATTTTCTTTTATTCTCACTGCCTCCAGAACAATTTAGAATTGAACTACGGAGCTGCTACAGGACATTGTTGAAATAAGTGACATGGAAGTTTTCTGTATTTATTAAGAACTTCATATGAATAGTAATTTGGAAGATAAGACTCAGTATATGTCCTTGTGCTAGCATGTACAGGATTTTAATCACAGGTACACGACAGACAGACAGGTAGGAAATCTCCTAAAGAAAGAAATCCAAAAGGACCTATCCTATGGGATTAAGCACTTTACAATAGTGGCCATAAATAAAAGTTATGTGATTCATGCACAAAAGATACGCACTAGGCATTTCTGGAACTCTCAATAAATACAATATGCACAAACTACAACACTGTGGCAGAACAAGGCTGAAGAAGATCCGTCAGGAATCCTCTGAGTTAAAGAGCTCACTTGCTTCCTCTTTCCCAAATGCTAAAAAAAGAGAAAAGATTGTTATCTTATGGAAGCAAAAAACATATTCAGTCTGGAAAGAATTTAAGCTTTGGTGACACAACATGTGTTTCAAACTCAATTTAGAGCCAGTACTGTTCTTACTGGTACGGAAGCTACTAAGGAAGAAATTAAAGTGTGTAATTAATGTTACAACTTTACATTAACACATAAATCATTTCTCTGGCAGGTCATACCATTCACATGCATATTTTATTAAACTGTAAGAAACAATTTTCTGTGTGACCCTGATCTTTCTGCATGCTTTGAAGTTTTAAAACCAGCAGTATAGCCTATAAGTTTAAAGAAATTTAGAAAGAATTGTGAAGTTAAAAGGTACTTTTGATGTTTGTTCTTTCTCTTCTACTACAAGGGCATTCTATACAGAAGAAGTAGAAAACAGTAATGCCCAAGAAATTTCCATGGCAATCATGCTCATTTAACTCTTTCTAATCACTTAATATAAAAGGCTGGAGAGAGATATTCGTTTAGAATGGGTGCAAAGATGGAGCTAGGAATCTTCTGCTTTATTGCCTGCAATGTCTTCTTTTATGGTCCTTGCACACACTGCTAGGGGTTACCCCTTGTGCTGAGAATAAGCACCTTCAGCTGTCAAATAACACAGCAAATTTTCACATCTCTCAAGGCTGGATTCAGAGAACGCCCCTTTGCCCTAGAAGCGTTACTAGTATCTCTGACCACATGAAAAAGCACCAGATTGCCAGATAACCTCCGCTCCTTTGTCCAAACAGCCTCCTTATCCTCACCATACAACTGACAAACACGCAGGCTGCAATGGGAGACATCTGTATGGCATAACGATAACATGTGGTTGCCAGCCAGATTTTTAGTTATTTTTAGTTTCTCTCTTCCAAAGTAAGTTGAAAGTGGAAATATGGCTGATAAATGGGGCCAGGCTGGCTGTGCTATGAATACCTTTCCTTTGTCTCATTCATTCCCACCGTTCTTCAGGTCTCACAGGAGATTGGCACATATCTGAGGAAGAAGTGTAATTAAGCAGTGCTGCTGAAGCTCATGGGAATTTCCCAGAAGGACAGACGTTCATTTCACAACTGGTAAATCCACATCCATTCAGAACATTTCTGACGGGTAGCACCAGCAGGTGAAAATATGCCATAGAGTAAACAGCTTCATGGAAGTATTTCGCCTTCAAGTGTGGTAATGTCAACGTTTTGTAGCTAACTATACACTTGACAGTTTTGGTGGTTATTCTTGGAAGCATCCTAAGTTTGAAGCTAAGAAGACAAATGCAGCTAGTGAAGAAAAAATGTTTCAAGGGGGGATTTCAGAATGCAAAAAGTTAGAAAAAGGAGTCGGAAATGCCTCAGTGAAGGTTATTAACCCAGCTTTATCCTGTTTGCCGAGCACAAATGTTTCAATCAGTCCCACCCACCTTGTATAATTAAGTGCAATTGCCCATTAAAATTGCAGAATCAGGACTTAAAGGGGTTGTGGGTTATTCCTCTCTACACTGAACTCTATCTAGAACTTAAAAACAGCAAGAAACACACCCAGAGGCACTTGAAATAATCCCTACATGTATGTCTGTGAAATATCATGAGACTGTGAAAAGCACATTAAAATCAGTTACTCATAATAATAATTTCATAAAGCAGATTTCTCAGAAGTATTGATTTAAATTCCTGTTAAGCTGTTAAATAAAATTACCTGGCCACCAAAGATGAGGTTTTAAGTCTCCCAGTTGGTGCAACAGTCTCTATTTGCCAGCTGTATTGTAATAACTGAAAAGTTAACATCTCTGACTTTATAATTATTTGAATTTTAATCAACAAGATGAATTAAATCTTTCAGCTTAGCTGCTTACTCTGCGAACCAGCCTGAGTTCCTGAAAGATAAGAAATAGATTGTGCTTATTCAACAGCTTTTCTGTTTGGCGACAGAGGGAGGAAAAGGAGCCAGGTTTCTGTGGAATTTAAACTCATTATTAAAAAAAAGATTATAATTGTAATTACAAATATGAGTTGTAGAATTAATTAGTCTGTTTGAGAACAGCTCCAAAATGGAACACGGGTCTTTTACCATGTCCAGGGACAGTGTGCTTTGTTCAACAGTGGCCTGTCCCAGCACATGCACATATACATATACATATACATATGCACCAGAATATAATTCCCTTGTAATCACACTGGTCAAAAAATACAGTTGAAAGAGCATGAAAGAACATAGAATTTTTGCCAGCTTTCATTATTTTCTCCTTGTTGCTGAAGCTTTTATCACCCTAGCTGGTGATAACCTAACATTTCACACAAAAAATATTGAACATCTTTTAAGTTTTTCCGTTTCCCTCAGAAAGAAAGGGATGGTGGTATGTTGGTGGAATTTGCCAATAACACTAGCAAACTAAACAGGAGATAGGGCGATGGTGAAGTTGTCTCATTTCCAGCTGTAAATTCGTTGTCAGCATGGCAGATCTCCTAGTCAAAAGTACGAGATCTTTTGTGAAAAACAAAAGAGAGAAGGCTGTGAATATTTCTATGAATCCATTTTGGTTTTTGAAATTTTGCATTCTGTAATTAAAACAGGCGCAGGTTTACCATATACATATGTACACACATACATGCAAACACATGTGCATAGACTGACTGTCTTCACCCATATGAATGCAGTTCAGCATGGAAATTTACAGCTCTAAGTGGGGGATTAGCAACTGCTTAGGGATTTAACCTCATTTCTATGCAAAAATTCCAATCAGAATTTAACTGAAGAATTATTGACGAGCTAGATACATTTGCAGATGCATTTATCCAATCCTGCTCTTCTCTTCCTGCATCATGCTTTTTCATGTTAAACAACAGGAGCAATGTTTTAAACAATAGGAAACGTCAGTCTCTAAAATCATGTTTCATTAGACTAAGCACACTGAAATTTTTTGAGTAAGGATTTTTTAATGGCTTTTTATGTCTTTTTATGTTACCTTTTTTACTATCACATATTTTTCTCCCTGTGAAATTTTTTGCATTATAAACACTGTAAAATGCCCTCATTCTCTAGCATTATAAAATAGTCTTGGAAGAGCAAAAGAGCCTCTCTGTCACATACCTTTAAGTTTGAATATTTTGATTTCCTGTGTAGTTTCAATTTCTCTGTGAATCAGAACCATCTACAGTAAACAGAAAGAGGAACTGGAGTTTGCCGATATTATGGTCTGCCAAGAACAGGAGCTGTTATTGCAAGTCTGAAGAATTTAATACCTCTCTGATAGCTTGTATACCACCTGAATCTTATTAAACTGCTTGTGCCTGACCTGGAGCCTGGAGCCTAAGCCTTTATATGTGGGGAACCTTAATGCTAATAACAAAATAGACTTTAATGAACCGCAGCTTCCAAAAGAAATAGTATCAAACTTGAATGACTTATTGGAAAGGATTTTATTATCAGCATTGATTTACAAAATAAATAATATGCCACCAAACCAACTGTGGTCTGCTACATTTGTTTGTTTCAGACTCTATTTTGGCTGCCTGACCAGTCTTTGAGCTTCTTTAACCCAAAATGTCTGCTACAGCCTGATGCCAAGAGTAACACCCCCATTCAGCTCACTGTGTGAAATACAGTAGGAGGTCGGCACTAGAGCTACCTGGCAGAACTGACTTCATGTATACAGTAAAATTATCAAAAATGTGCAGGTCAATGTATAAGAGAAAACAGAGATGTGAAACACAGCATTATGTGGCACAACTACAGATGCAGAATTGTTCCTTTCTCTACTATAGAAAATGTTCAGCCATTCCTTTGTTAAGGTGACACTAAAACTCTAATTTGCACTATGACTAATGTCAGTGTAGTATTCCGATCTTCCCCAAAAGAATTGTACAAACAGCAATAGAGAAGACTTAAAAGATTTCCTAGCACATAACTGTTTTTCAAAACTAGATCTGCAATTTCAGGTAGAATGGTTGTCAAATATTTAAAAGACAATGCGAGAAAGAATATGTTTGAAAAGCTAAAGATCAATCAAACAGATTGATCTTCTTCTAACAGGTCATTAAATAATCAACTTGATTTAAAATCTTGACTTTTATCTATCATGGTTTTGCTCCTCTTGTTCACAAACTACTTGCTATTTACTCCCTGGAGTTTTCTGTAATTTTTACTCCGGATGTACCTAAAGATGACAGGCAACACTTTTTCAGAGTCATTATTAATGATGATAAACACAGAAGTTCTGGTTTTTCAAGCTGATTGGGGTCCTAGACATTGATATCAACAAAATCATAAACCGGCTTGGATGGCCTTTCACTGAAATCAAAAGGGGAATGGCCACCGGTGCCGTGGGGGGCTGCATCAGACTCGGTGTGTGAGTCTGTGCATACGCGCACACACACAGATACATCCTGCGTACCGGCACACATACATGGGTTACTGTTGGGGGGCTGACATTCTGACATTGAGAAAGAACATAACACATTTCTATAGCTGGCATGTAACTGTGATACTCCTTAGCCTTAAGAACTAGTTACCAGGTTATTTAGTCAGCAAGGGAACTGGACAGTAGGGGCATCATTTTGGGCTCTGTGGTTCCACCTGCCACGGTGCCCGAGTATTGGACACCGGGGGACCTGATGGTGGTGGGGACCCACAGAGTAGTGGGTAGTGTCTGTGCAATCTCCCATCCACGTCTTCAAACGGTCTCTCTCTGTCCTATGTATAGAAAGAACAAGGAGAAAAGACTATGCATAAAAGCTAGCAGGGCTGAAATCCCAACATGCCAGTGTGACAAATGGTCAGCTACAATGTTATTAGACTTCCAAATGGAAAAAAAATATATTTTTTTGGTCTGACAATTTTCATGCCCTTGCGCACTTTATTTTTTTATGATTGTGTTTGAAAATACAGACACTGAATATGTTCTCACCTGTATTTCATATTGCTGCTGTTATGGTGCCGTAGCAAAATAGTAACAGACTTGATTTTCAATCATGACTCAGTTTATCCTTTGTGTGAAGTGCAGATAGAAATTATTTTGTAGTCCTGACATTTTGTGGGGATACACTATATCCCTTCCGCATCTTCTGTATAGGATCGGTACCGCTTACGAGCCCGAATATTATTGCTACAGGCGCTCCTGCTGCAACACCCTCACCGGCATCAGAAAAGCCGACTGTGGTTCCGCCTTCTGCGGCCCCAGGAGGCACCAGCAGGAGGGGACTGAGCCCCCTCCCGGGGACCGGGGTCGCGGCAGCAGCATCAGCCGGGGCGCAGGCGGAGCGGGGGGGGGCGGGCCGGGGGCTGACGGCGGCGCCGGGCGG
>JAOXNO010000013.1:24420814-24431140 GCA_028565335.1 Limnodromus scolopaceus
GCTCTCTCAGCCTTTCTTCATAAGGGAGATGCTCCAATCCCTGAATCATCTTTGTTGCCCTTCGCTGGACTCTTTCCCTCACTAGATGTAAGAATTTCACCATTTCTACAGGCAACTGAGAAAAACTGATAGTTCCTGAATTTAGTTTAACTTCTCATGATCATTTGACTACCAAGTGTACGGGACAGCATCAGTTGTTAGCAAAGTGAATAAATAGCATGAGGATACTGCGCAGGGTCAGGCAGCTCATAACAGACCTCTCCACAGCATCAGTGTCCCCTCTGGTTTTGATGAAAATGTGCACAGACACTTCTCTGCTCTCACACTGGAGATCAGTGCAGGAAAACAGCTCTTTTATATGGAGGAAAAATTTCCCTCCTCTTCCCTGCCTACCCTTTCCAAACATCCTGCACTCATCCATGACAGTGACACCTTGCTATCCACACCCCAGCTGTAGGACTCCAAACTTTCCAACATGTCCAATCACATGGAGGTGTGATAATAAACATTGGAATCATTTATCTTTTTTTTTTCCTAAGTAGAAGAGAAGATATACTCCAGAACCATAAAGGCTTTTTGTTTATCTTGAAAGCCCATGCAAACAAAAATAGAATAACAGTACAGTTACAATGAAGTGCAACCTGTGTATGTATTTTTCTGCAGTTCTTATGAACTGAACATGAAATAGCAGTGATTCCAAACAGCAGAGAGTGTTAATTCAGAGCATATAAAGCTTTGTTATATGAGTAATTAGGCTGAAAAAATAGTTCAATATTATTTTTAAATTATAACATATTTAGCTTATATTCCATTCTGAGGAAAATGCCAAAGTTAATTTACATTAATATTATTAACTTATAATCTAATTCATATATGTCCAACAAGTGAATTCATTTTCTAGGTCTGCTGTGTGTAGGCATCAAAGGCTAAATTTTGAAGATAGAGTAGAAAAGTAGCAATATATTAAGATATATTAAGTGTCTGCATTTCCAAGATGTTTCTTTGATAATGCACACACACACAAACAGAGATAATCTCAAACATTTTCACAAAAGAAATGGACTCATTATTGAAGTATTTCTAAAAAAAAAACCACTGTTGAAAATTTTAGCCAGATTCTTTGTTGTTTTTTTTTTCCCTGTATTAATCTCATACTGAATATTTATTGTTCATCGAATAAAAGAAGAGAGAAGGGACAAAGTAAATAAAAGTATTTGCAATGTAAAGGTAAGGTTTTAATTTCAGTAGAGTTTCCTCCAAAATTTAAAACAAACTATAAATATCTGAGGACCATGGAAAGTCTGGTGATGTCATTACTCTTTCAAAAACGTTCAGAACAGTGGTGTAATCCTAAACAAAATTCATATGTTTGGTATATGAATAAAGACCACTTCTGAGGATCCAAATTTAAGTATTAATTTCTGTTTTTTCCCATTATTGTTTCAGCCTTCAGGAGTCCCTGGCAATCTTTCTCCTGTTATGCTTAACCTTTAATAAGTGCTAGTCATACAGTTATTTTTACTCCCTGTTGGGTTTATTCTTATGTAACATTTTGTAGTCCAACATGACTTTTTGACTCCTCCAATTGTTTGTTTCCCTAAGGAGATTTTGCCGAAAAAGAGCATATAGCACCAGAACTGTAGCTTTGCACACCACAGCCCACCTTTCACGCATCCCCTCCCTCCCACCCACAAAAAGCAATACAAACAGAAATTGAAATTACCCAAAAACAAAGCTAGTGGATTCTGTGTGCTATGAAGATTCTTAAAAGCACTGTTTACCCTCTAGTCCAAGAAACCCTATACCATGTTTGAGAGATGTGGGTCGTCATGTCTTAAAATTAAGAGATCCCCAATGAAGTGAGTGGCAATGGGAGTAAACTAAGCAGCTTCAATTTCCAACCAAGGCTTAAATTCTTTGCTGGTGTAACTCCATCAATTGTTCCTTTACAAAAATCAAGAGAGCCAAATGAATTGCAGATTTCATAAAAGTGATGTCCATTGTGAGCTGATAAATAAGTTAACAAACTGTCCTGGATTAAGGTAAAATAGAACCAACTTGCTGTTCAGTAATTTTACTTCTTAGTTAGGCCTCTTCTAACTCTTTGAACTTAACAGCATATTGTGCAGAAAACTGTCCGTTCTCAGAGTGATAAGACCAATGTTTATGCTTCATGTCAAGGGAGACAGGTATGCAGAGTACGCAGAGAGACTCTTGCTTATACTTATTGCTACAGCAACCAACATCGGCTAATTTCGTTATTTGTCCTGTTGGAGGGTCAGAAGCAGAAAAGTGTAGAGGGATCCCACATGCAGGGAGGAGTAGACAGGACAGGTGACCCAGACCTGACCAACAGGGGTATTCCATCCCATCTGCCCCATGCTCAGCTGAGGGATCAAAGGGATCAAAGCCTCTTTCTTCAATGGCCAACATCTGAAGAGGACCCTGTCTGTTCATCTGCCTTTGATCCTGATCCGTGTGTTCCTGGCTCCAGACCTGCATCTAGGTCCTATCCATTGCTGAATCCAGTCAGGGATTTCCCCAGTGCCTGCCAGTGATGTCATCCTGGGACATGTAATTTTTAATTACAAAAATGTTCTGCTGTGAGCATTGTTCTTGCTCAGCTGCACAATTCCCGGTCAGTACTTCACACATTATATTAAAATCCTTAGCAATCTTAGAATTCAAAATTATTTACGTCAATTTTGGTTTGGATGGCAACAAATTACGACTTCACTTCAATGAGAAAACATTTCCTGCTGCTATCTCTTAAAGACTGCCTGTAGTGTTTAACTATCAAATGCTAGCATCACACAGCCTGGACGGTGACCAATGGAATGTGCAAGGAGAGATTAGAATGAAATTTTGACGCTTGTTTTCATTTCATAATCTCTGCAGCTATAAATTTGTAATTTGTTATGTGCTTTTTTCAAAGGCAGTTTTGCCTTATCTGATGTTGAAACTCTTCTATGAAGCATTGAACACTGAGGCATAAGGAAGAGAAATCAGTTAGAAATTTGTTCATGTCTCCTTCTGTGCTTGACATTTCTCCACTGATAAAGTACAGCTAAATGTTGACTTTTTAGTTAAATTCAGATTAGCTGTCTTGTCCAGGAGTATTGATTGTAAACCATTACCGCTTCCCCGCTTGTAGGCTTTAACACAAAAAAGACAGAAAGGGAAAAAAAGAAAGACAGAAAACAGAAAATGGAATGGAACATTTAAATGTGTAATTGGCTGTAAAGCTGTCATTAAATTTTACTGGGAAAAATAGAAACGCTATTGATGTTTACCTTTGAAAAGCTATCCTTTTCTCATTCTAAGTCACCCTGTTCAACTCATTTTTGACCCATTCAAGGAAAATGTCAAGTCAAGATTGCCACCAGGACACAAAGCTGGGAAAGATATAAAAGATTCTTCCATCACTAATTAAGTAAATACAAAACCTGGTATTAAATAAGCACTATTAAAGGTATTGCTCTGTAAGTGCTCAGTGGTCCTGCCGTTTCCATTCCATTATCCCAGCCCACCATCCCAGTCCAGGAGCATAGTTTGTGTATGTCAGAATAAGAGCAGATAAGAGATTAGGATAATGTAACTATTTTCATTTTTGAACAGCCTTTTACAAAGTGCCTCCTAAGAGGCTGTAGAGGCTACTAAGAGATCATGCAGTAAAAGGCAAAGTATGCTTATAGATAAGGAATTAGCTAGGAGAAAGAAAACAAATAGGAGGAATGGCAAAAGTCGATCAGTGGGGAGCCCTGCAATTCAGCTCCACAGAGGTGGCCCAGAGGGACATGGCAAGATTTATAATTCAACTGCCTAGGGATGTCCCTTTGGATGTCGCTGGCAGAGATTAGAGGAGACTACAGGGCTCGTGCACACATGTATTTATTCTGAAGCAGCTCTTGCACACTCACTTCACACCATTCAGTCCCATCTAATTTCCAAGTGCTCTTCTCTATTGACTGTATAGGATGCTACATTGTCCTATAAAGTGCTCTAATTGCAAACTCTGTGCCTATGGTAGTAGATCTGCTAAAGATTTTAAGGATAGAAACCTTTATTTTTCTTAAACCCATTCCTTTAGGGAGGAAAGAAGGGATGAAAAGAGAGAGAGAATAAAGAAAAAGAAAAGAAGGAGGGAAGTAAGGAAGGAAAAGTCTGATGGAATAATTTAATTTCAAATATTTTCCCCTTTTCAGGGTGAATAGAAGTCTTGACTGTTCTAGGTCTCTCCTTCTCTTATTTTCCTTTTATTCTAGAGAGAAAAGGTCAGAAAATGTGGCATGAACCTGGAATGAAATATAATTATGTTACTTAATTTCATATGTATTTTAAATGGCTGTATTTTTGCACAAATCTGAGTGCAATAAACTTTTAGCTGTATTTTTAAAAATCCATGGAAAAATTACCATTTTTCAAGTACCTTATTAGTTGACCGATGTTTTCAATTACCTTTCCTCTATGACCACTAAAAGGTCAGTCTTGCTGATGCTAACAGACATCTTTCAGGTTGTCACAAAAAGGCTTTTCAATCAAGCCCTAAAGGCATTATTTTTATCAGTATTTGTCAAATTTCAATTCAAAATATTAAAATTAAATGAGAGAATTCCAGGTCTTCAAGGCAGTAACTTGAATAAGTACCAGAAAATCAAACCAAATTCAGTCATGTCTCCAGCAATTCCACTCAAGCTAGTAGCATTTCAAAGGTTACAGATAAAGAGATAATTTGTCCCAGTCACTCTTTTGCAGTCAATTTACACTCAGAGTTCATTGACTTCCGTAGAAATTCCACCACGATAACCATGACAGAGCTGGGAATGATTATGTACAGTTAAGATTTTAAGAGCTAATGAAGCATGCACAAATTAATTCAATATGTTGAATATTCTCTCAGGACTGCTGGTTAGGTAATGGCTTAAGTAGATTGAGAGTTATAAACAGGATTCTTCTTTGTCTCTATCTTCTAATTAAATGACTAACCTACTCTAGCAGCACAGCGATCTACAAAGCTAATCAAAACACAATTTAAAGAATAAATAAAATTCTAGAGATGTTTTCCCACCAAAAGTTCTTGCCCTTTTATCCTGCATTTTTTCAGTCTTAGCTATAGCAATCTTTTTCAGAAATATGTGGAGCAGCCAGCCATATATTTCCTGTCTCTTTTCATCTATTGACACTCAATATACTGATGTAGGCATTCCAGATTTGTCAGTAATTGCTAGAGAGAATTCACATTACATATATACACAAAAAATTAATATAGTATTGAGTAAACTTTATTTTTTTCCCATTCTTTTGAAGACAAAAAATCACTGTCTGATTTCTGGAGTACAAGAAGCCACATGAAAAATACAGTAAGGCCCTGTCTCTCAACACCAGGCTCCAGACATTTCTTTGGCAGCTGGGGAATTATTCTTAATTATGTCCTGGACATTTCACCCTATTCTGCCATCTAATAGCCCTTGATTTAAATAACAACCTGCACCATCATATCTAACCAGGTTATTATCAATAATAGTAATGGAAATTAATCACCTCTGGTAGAGCCACATTGGTGCAAATTGCTGTAGAATGTTACTCAGGATTCAAGAAATTGTCTTATACACTCAAAAGGACAAAGTGCTGGGCAACGTTCAGGAGATGGATGGTAGATGTTTTCCTATTTCCAGGCAGTCACAAAGCACCTAACAGCTCTTCCATACTTTAATCTCACAGGCAATCCTAAAACAGAATTTCCAAAGATTTTGCATCACAGTGAGATGTGGAATGATTAGGCAATTATATAAATGGAGTGCCATCAAATGCAGGGATATCCAGAGAATTGGAAAACAGCCGCTGTAAGGAGCAAAACAAAATTATTGAAACAGAAAAAGCCACTGAATGCAGAAATAACTCAGTTGCAATAATATGCTATCTAAAAATATTGAGGCTGATGGTAATAAATACAGTCATAAGAACTGGGGTGACATTCAACCCATCAGAGGATTTCAAAAAAATAGCCCAAAAGAAGCAAGAATCCTGACAGATAAGGAACAGAACAAACAGAAGTAAGTACTGCTAATCCTTGTTAGGGATCAGCCTTTTATGATCTCAATGCCAAACACTGCTTTCAAGGAAAATTACATGTTTTATACCCGATTTTTTTCATATTTTCTGTGACCTGTATTACAGCCTTCCAATCTCTGCCTTATCCACTACCTGCCTTCTGTTTATGTGACAATTAAGGATGATCTAAGAAGCACAGATTTCCAGTGTGGTGGCCCCAGATCAAGAACAGGAGGATTGTAACACCAGTCACCCAAAAAGTCAAATTACTTTCTCACAGTTATTCACTATGCTGCAGGCTGTAGACAGCCCATGGTGGAACAGTATGCATGACCCGTGTTGAGAAGAGCGTGTAGGCTGGAATCAGAACTTAAATTTACCTGGAAATTTCAACCAAGTTGCATATAATGAAAAGAAACGAAAGAGGAAGCATGCATCACCAGTCAAACCTTCTGTGTTTGCAGCCCTTTACCACATTACCACTATTTTCCATTCCCACATAGTTTCATGTAATTGTTGAAGACTGAATTTATAATTACCATGACCACATTTTACCCTTCCCTCAAGACAGATGTGCTGCTGATTCCCGCAGCACTCTAGTAACTGCTATAATCCTGGGAACACTTAGAGACCTATGTTGTGCTGGCAGAGAAAAAAAATCCCCATTGTGAAGAAGTGTTCTACAGATTGAACGAGCTGCAGGTAGAAAGCTCAGCATCGCTATGAGCCATTTGAAAAGCCATTTGGAAAACTATGTAGGTCTAGAGGATTTACCTCCGCTGGTTTTGGGAACAGCTCTGAAAGATGCCCTAATCTACTTTCAGCTCTATTGCTCCAAAGAATTGCAATGACAGATAGGAATAGCAAGAGAAAAGGTGCTGTAGCAGGGATGACTGAAATCTCTCATCCACAGCGTCAGCTTTAATTAGATTTATAAAAAAAAAAAAAAAACCAAATAAAGAAAGCAAGTTGCATTTTGCAACAAACCCATGAACTCTCAGAATACAATCAGAATATCTTACTAAATTAACATACGACTTCTTATTTTCATACCAATGGCTACTTTAAAGAAAACCTGGCATGTTTCTGAGCTTAAAAAAACCTTACTTTTTTCCTGGAATGAAACCAAAATTAAAGCTGTAATTATTGTTATTTAACTGACATGTAACTATCATTTATATAACATATAAACAAATATATAACAAATATATATGTATAATAAATAATTATAACAATAATAAATATAATATTTATATATATTAAATATAAACATATAATATTTATATTATATGGAATATAATGGAACAGTTACAAAAGGATATATCTGCCCTATTCTGTCTTCCTCCCAAATTATTTCAGAGTTGATTTTTCCATGGTAGTTCTTTTTCATTGCTTCGTTTGTTTTTTTTTTTTAAATGAGGCTTTACCCCTTTCTGTGCTTTATGAATGCAAAAGAAGACATTTTTATTTTCCTTTAAAAACATGTCTCATTTTTAATGCAAATTAGGGCAAAAGGACCTTTATTAACACTCCATTATCTGAACTGAAAGCAGTCCAGGATACCATAGGTAATGGAAAAACCTAGGAAACAGAAGTGCAAGTTAACCACAGATACAGTAACTTGGCCAGTGTTGACACAGAACTCATAAGGTTGTCCTGAGCAAGTTGAGAGGGTTATAAACTGTCCTGGGTCTGGCGGGGAGAGGGTTAATTCTTCCCAGGCTCTAGCAGGGACACAGATGGTACCATGGGGGAGCAGAGCAGGCTGGGGCATCCAGGCAGGCAAGTGGTTGTATCGTAATCGTGGTTGTATATTCCTCCCTCAGTCTTATTGTTGTTTTTTTCTTGTTCCCTTTGCTGTTCTGTTAAATTGCCTTTGTCCCAATCCACGAGTTTTGCCTTTTTCTTCCCATTCTCCTCTCACGGCCATGGTGGTGGTGGGGGCTCCGGTATGAGCGAGCATCTGCCATGTGGTTCTTTGTTGCCGGCTGAGGCCAAAGATGACAGTCCTTTTTGGTGCCCAACATGGGGCACTCGGAGGTGGGATCTGACAACAGATAACAACGACATATCTGACCAGAGCGTCTCAAAACTAATTTGTTATATGTATTTATTGTATTAGTTGCTGGGCATAATGTTGCTTCGTTTGTTCTCATGGCTGTGTTATGTAAATTCTTACGTGTTCTATGTACTCTCCGTGATGATGTTTATCACCTCTGGCAGAGGGATCAGAATTATAATTTTGCTGTCCTGTGTGATATCAACTTATGATATGATAGCGTCACTGTTCAGATGGTTATGTTAGGGCATTTATTTGGCACTGCTTTCCTGCCCATACCTTGGGGAATTTATTAATAATCACACCCAACCTATGGGGGAAACACGGGGGGGATGCTTTCCCCGGCTCTCCCACCTCCCCTTTCTGCTTCGGGCTGGCTATGCCAGTTTTTGAGAATTTTGAATACTCTTGGGACATGCAAACCAGCTTGGTCCTATTGCTAGGTCTCCTGAATGTGTTTCAGTTCTTGTTTAGGATTAAGCAACTATTTAAGACTACCACCCAGAGATCTGCCCCGAGGCTGGAGAGTCATGGGTGGCACGGCATGTGGGAGAACATGGGCAGGTATTTAGAGAGTTTTTCACCTCCAATGGTTTGGGATTTCACCCCCAAACAGCTACAGGACCCCGATAAGGTGACAGAGTATTTGAAAGGGAAATGCAGTGGCTATGGCAGAGAGGCACAGCTCACCGCACTGTGCTGGGGTCTGGCCAGTATCCACCAATACCGTGCAGCGTTGTCAGGAGAAAGAGAGGGAAACCAGGCCAAACGGCAGCGTGACTACTGCCACTCCTGCAACAGACACCGTGGCTACTCCAACCCCAGTGACAGGCACTGCAACTGAACCAGAAAACCAACCTGTGTCCATATAAGTTGCCCCTATCCAGAAGAAGAAATACACCAAGAAATCAGTTTGCTTAGTGAAGGATGACAATGATCCAGGGTCATCACGAGAACAGGAGGAAGAGGCAGAACCAGAGATAATCACTCGATCCCTGTCCCTGAGTGAGCTGCGGGACACGCGAAAAGGTTTCAGCCGATTTCAGGTGCGAACATTGTCACCTGGCTGCTCCAGTGCTGGGATAATGGAGCCAGTAGCTTGGAATTGGAGGGTAGGGAAGCCAGGCAGCTGGGATCTCTGTCTGGAGAAGGGGGCATTGACAAGGCGATTGGGAAAAAGGCACAAGCCCTCAGCCTCTGGAAGCAACTCCTGTCAGGCGTGAGGGAAAGGTACCCCTTCAGTGAAGATGTATGTCATCTGAGCAAGTGGACCACCATGGAAAGAGGTATTCAGTACCTGAGAGAATTAGCTGTGCAGGAGATGATTTATCATGACCTGGACAATGCACAGTTACCCACAGATCCTGATGAGATCCAAAGCACAAGGTCCACGTGGTGGAAGTTTGTACAGAGCGCCCCATCATCATATGCCAACTCATTGGCAGTGATGGAATAGAAAGGTGAAGAGGGACCAACGGCAGATGAGGTGGCTGCCCAACTTCAGCAACATGAAGAAAGTCTCTCATCTCTCCTCGTCTCAGCTGTGGAGAAACTGTCCCAGAAGATCCAGCAACTTGAAGAGAATATGTCCTCCCCACCTGTACGAGCCAGTATCTCAGCTGCTAGGAGCAGACATTTCTCCACTCAAGGTAGAGAATACAGGGGGTACACACCACGAGGCACCCTGTGGTTCTGCCTGCGTGACCACGGAGAGGACCTGAGGAAGTGGAATGGACAGCCTACTTCAATCCTACAGGCATGGGTACAGGAGTTGCAAGGGAGAACAACCATGAAAGGGGATCCCTCCAGGAAGAGTGCCGCCCCAGTTTCCAGCTCCCCAGACAAAGTAAAAGGCTTGATCTTATTTCTGATCCTCTTGAGGGAGCTCCTAAGTCTTTTCTGCAAGAAGTGAGTAATGGATACTGTGGCCAGGATCAGAGGGGCCCTGCCTCCAACCTGGTGGGGAAAGGGACAATCGGGTTTATTGGACAGTGTGGATTCAATGGCCTGGCACATCGGAGACACAGGAATACAGGCCATAGTGGACACAGGTGCACAGTGTTCCCTGATACCACTAAGCTATAGAGGGGCAGAACCCATTTGCATTTCTGGAGTGACAGGGGGATCCCAGGAGTTGACTGTACTGGAAGCTGAAGTGAGTCTAACTGGGAATGAGTGGCAAAAGCATCCCCATTGTGACTGGCCCAGATGCTCCA
>JAOXNO010000013.1:24431240-24456332 GCA_028565335.1 Limnodromus scolopaceus
TGGACTCGGATGAAAACCGATTAAAGTGCAGCAGTGAAGGGATCAGAACTGACCTCAGCAGCAGGCGCCCAGCAACTCTTATTTTTTTTTTTTTTTGTTCCCTTTGCTGTTCTGTTAAATTGCCCTTGTTTCAACCTGCAAGTTTTACCTTTTTTCTTCTGATTCTCCCCTCATGGCCGCGGTGGAGATGGGGGTCCAGTTTGAGAGAGCAGCTGCCATGTGGTCCTTTGTTACTGTCTGAGGCCAAACCACAACACAAACCCATGTCAAAAATGCCCCCTGCATCATGTCTTGATGGGACCAGGTCTGTAAGGTATCTGTAGATTTGGATGGAGAAATAGTTGTCAGAAAGCATCATGCCAACTATAGGAAAAGCACGTGTTGAGAAGGTAAAGCATGGAAATTTCCCAAGAACTGGAATTCTGAGTCCTGCTGAATATGCTACATGGTCCCTTCTCCAAGAGGATATGGGGCACACCAGTTGATCTGTGCTTGCACAGTGTCCTCACTCAGCGCTATGTAGGAAGCCACAATTCCCCCTCAGAGCATGAAGAGGTTTGGAAGCAGGTCAGTAATGGCCAGTATGAGTTTCAGAAGGTTTGACACTGAGGGGGGAAAGTACCAAAGAGCCGTGTCTCTGCTTCATGTTTCCAGATCCTTGATTCTTCACAAAGCCACTCCAGATCTACCAGGATGAAAAGTCCAGTCTCTGCTGGGTATGGAAACAACAATACTGTCCCAGCATCTAATCTGGGCATGGGAGAGGTACATCCTCCTCCACGGAGCTCTGTGCCTGAGCTGAATACCAAAATAAGACACTGCTTTCAAAAAAACCTAGGCAGTGCGCAAAACACATGTTGTATAATCCAGCAGGCATTTAAAAGATATGTCAGTGGTAAATACTTTTCTAAGTACATCAAGAGTTGCCATGTATTTTTATTAATTCATTATGGTTGATTTAGTTATATAAACAGGAAATGGCAATAGATTAGCTCCTGGGAGAGTGTTTCATATGGGATTATGTTTAATGCTGAAATTCCCATCAAACTCTTAACTTTTAAAATACTGATTACATAGTACATACTGTGCACTTTTTTGAACATTTAAGCAATGCATTCCCAGCAACACACTCAGAGTCCTAATAATCAAGACCGCGTTTAGAGAAGCTTAATTTTCTTGCTATTAATCTCTCCAGTGGTAGGAGTAATTATTCAGTATTCACCAAGAAGCAATCCCATAACGTGCACAGGGTGCCAGTATGTTAGCATGGTTTGAATGACCACATAGCGAGAAGAAATGTTTCCCTCTCACCAGCAAATTATTATTTGGTCTTTAAAAAGACTGTGATCTGTGATCTGTATTTGCTGGAAATAAAATTCTCTCTGCTATAAGGATCATGTCACTTCTCTTTACGCCAAATTACCTCCAAAGCTTTTTTTGTATCATTTTTATGGTCTCCCTTCCAAGACTACCTTTCCTTTTATGACTCTATTTCTTTTTTTTTTTTTTTTTTTTTTTTTTTGCCATGCACCTTTGCCCAGCACTACATTCTGTTAAGGACTTTTACCATTATACCTATTTCTTATTCCCTTTGTCTCATCTGAAGCCTTTTTAAACCACTCCTCCTGTGCATTGTGCAGCCCCCGTCAGGTGGTAAGGCAGAAAGACATTATGTGAATAAGGTAGGAACCACTGAATTACTTGTCTTTGTGTTGAAGCCATTTCAATTTCCAGGAAGGAAAGATCCCTTTCTCACCGTGACTTCTCTTTGAAGAAGATGCATCTTCTAACCAATTAATACCTTCCATTGAAAAAGATGCAGAACAGTGAAAGACTAAAATGGTCTTTTAGGTGATATATCCTGTATCTGTAAGCAACTAAACCTACAACCTAAAGGTTGTATGTTTCTACCTTATTGTATCTCACTGCCTCTTGTGTTTGTTCCCTTCTGCAGTCTTCTGTCATATTTTTTTGAGTCTCCTGAAGACAAAACCCATCTTTTTTTTCCCATATCTAGTTCATCCTGAGTCATGATTCAGACTTGTAGAAACCTCTGTAATGCATTTCATAAAATAATAATAAACAAAATAAGTACCAGTTTCAGAAACTATTGTAAATTGAGAACAGTCTATACTGTTTTTGAGAATTTTTCCTCTGTGGCCGATAGGCAAATATCTGGACACTCTGACTTGGATTTTGTTCAGCCACCGTAAATTTGAGATGTCAGCTGACACATGAAGCGTAGATACCGTAACTGCAGCCACTCTGTGCTAACTTCCACAGGCAGCCATGGTGCCTGCCCCTGACTGCAGAGGCTATCTGCTGTTCCTTGCTCACTTGCTTAATCCTTCTAAATCTTCTCATTTCTAATTATTGTTCCATCATTTATCTCAGTCTATCCTCCAGCTGGTCCACCTCTCTCTATATAATCTTTGACTGTTGCTTATTCTTCTTCCCCACGTGCACTCTCAACTGCTTCTTTACCAACTCCTTCAATTCCAAGTTTATCAGAAATTTCAAGTCCTGCAGGCTAGGCAAACGTATTTCCTCATCAAACAGGAATGAACTCATGTATGCAGTGTACCTGGACTCTCCTCTTGATTTTTTTAAGGGGCACAATTTAATGAATAAGCCTATGAATCACATGTGGAAGATGCCAAATTCCTGCTATACGAGTATTCTTGAGGGTCTGAGGGTACTATTATATTTGCTTCGGGCTTTATGAAGATGGTGAAGTTTTGAAACAGGAATTATTAGCTGCAATGAGTCTACCACTTCTGAATGTGAGTGATCACGTAGGAGTCAGTACTGCATGCACATTTTCTGGCTTCCCAGTATCCTCCAAAGGGAGCCAGACTCAGTGTCTCCCTTGCAGAACAATGCAGTCTAGGATAATACAGTGTGAAAGGAAGGCTCTTAGCATGCCCCAAGGAACCAAACCACCACAGCTGTAAATATTATCCTTGAGTCATACAGGCACACATCATACTCTGTGTAGATATGTTCTCTGGCTCTGAAGGCTGCCCTGTCCTCAGAGAGTGCTCAGAGTTTTGTTAATTCCATGTACTACAGCTATTACTAAAAATTATTTATCTGTTTTAAAGAGATACTGTATGAACTGGAATTATGCATTTTGATCGCCAGGAGAGAAAAGTGTTGATGTTATTTCATATTTATGCTAAGAATTTCCCTTCACTGCTGATGGGAAACACAAGCTTCCTTGGGCAGGTAGTGCCCAGGCTGTGCACTGACCAGGAGGGCTGTTGCAGAAAATAACTGCTGTCAGTAGCTCTCTCCACGCTTCACACCAGTTTACCGTATGAGGAGGATGGCTCCTGGTAATCTGGATCTCAGTCAAGTTATGGAAACACCTCTTGACACAGTTTCCATTTGCAGAAGACAATTGCCTTTTCTGTCCCTCAGGCTGGCCTGGCTACCATTGTGCTTTCTTTTGAATCCCCCAAAGCTTAACCCTTTCTTGTCCAGCACGCCATCATTTATCTCACTACATCCTTCATCAGCCTGCCTCTTTCAGCTCCCTCCACGTAAACTTTGACTCTTCCTTAGACATCAAATCGTTAGGCTTTTGCAGAGTGTGTATGCAGCTGTGTTCATGGTCAGATCCGAGTTCTGCCTGACAGCCAGTAAGGCCAGGGTGAACATGTGTAAGCAATGAGGAAACCATTGAGTGTGACCTTGAATCCTAAACTAACGTGACAGTATAAACACAGTCCCAGTCATTGCTCATATGCTCTCTGCATGTCTGAACAATCTTTCTCTTTTTCTCTCAGGCTCAACCATTTCCCCTCACCAAACTTTCATTGCTTCCTCTACCATTCCTCACTCTAACTGTGTGATTGGAGACCTTTTAAGCAAGTTGAATAGAGCTATTCAAACAGTACAGAAAGGCCACTAAAAATCACCTCGTCCTGAATGGCTTCACATACGTCCATGCCATAATGAAGTTCAGAGTCTGTATTTGGATTCCCAGTGGCCTCTGAATTTTTTAAATTAATCACTCAGTGATTCCTTAAAATTATTTTGGTACAGTCCTCAGTACTCACCTGTGTAAGAGAATTGTGCACTCTTGTCCCCAGTGTCATGATACTACCCGGTCATTCTTCTGTCTGAATAATCAACAGATTAATCAGCACTGTTTCCCAAAAATATTGATACCTCACTCATGGCAGAGACAGAATTAGAACCCAGAAGATGCCTCAAACCCTGCTTTAATTACTTACCTATACAAAGTAGAGGAAAGCACTATTATACTAAATAGTTTTTAATTAAATAATAATGGTTTTGTGTCCTGCTTTGCCTTCATGAAGGGTTACCAAATTTCAGCATATTCCCCAACCATTGCCATCACTCTTCATTCTGATAATTTTTTACAGGCAGGAAGTCCCATGATTTATAAAATTTCTTTTTAATGAACTTATGATAGCAACTAACAACAAATGAAACTAGAGAAGACAAGAAGGGATCATAATCACAGCCATCAATTCAGTCTAAAAGTGCCAAGCCTGATGCTAATTTAATTTTAGATTCAAGAGGGTTACAGAAACTGTATTATATTAATTTCCATTTCCAGCAGCCAGCTAGCATTGGACAGATGGCATCATAACCAAAACATTTTTCTTGCCACTTAAGTACACTTCCTCCAGTAATTTACTTTAGCATGCCACGGCACGTCTGAAGAAAACAAAAATAACAATGTCTATTAGGATTGTAGAAGACTGGTCTCGGTTAAGGCTTATTATGTATTTTGCTATGGTTTTTCAAATAAGTTACTTTTCAGTATCTAGTTCTCAACAAAAACTTTAAGCTTTTCATCGTCCCCCAATAGCCCTCATAAGGCTGGTTTTCATGATGGACTACAAGCCCTACTTGATGAATCAGCAACAGATGGCATATCATGGAATAAATAAACTGAGCAATAGAGAACGACAGACCAACAAGAAACCCAAATAGAAATTGTATCAAGTCCATAACTGCATATTTGAGTTTGGGTTTTCAGACAATATTTGTGCTTAAGGAGAAAACTTTTAGTTTTCCCCTTTTGCCCAAATGTTTTCCAGTCAGCCCTAGTCTCATCTTGATGCTCTGACTCTTGTTATAAATGCTTTCTCTAGATTGCATGATTTCTATTTCCAATTTTCATTAATTATATAAAAAGTGCTGTAATATTTCTAGACACTCAACTACTCTGTGACAGACAGACAAGGATTAAACTAGATGTTCTTTTCAAAGTTCAATAATTTTAATAGGCTTACAATTCTTTTTCCTCTCTTTTTCCAAACCTGGCCACCTGTGACAAAGAGGAATTGTTACCAGCCATTCAAAATATAGTATGTTTCAGCATTTAGATTAGGGTGATGTGCTGCCCTAATTATGAGGTACTGAATACAGAAAAAAATATATTCTAACTGTACTGTGGCTTAGTGGGTACGCAAGAGAACCAGAACTAATGCTAGCTCTAGTGAAGTTCAAGAATACCAGGGAAAATACCCTAATGTAGTATTCACCAAGGTAGGTGGCCTGCTGGATCAAGCAGTACAAGTGAATTCTTTATTGAGAAGGAAAAGGAGAGGCAAGAAAACTTAATCAACATTCAGGAATGTATCTGCAGAAGGAAAAAGACACCTGGAATTTTAGGGGATGCAATGGAGGGAATAAAAAACCTAAGCAGGAAAGAAGACTAGGATGAGGAGACGGGCAGAGATTTATAAAATGGGAGATCTATAAAGTTTATGTGACTCTCAGGTTTCAGTTGCCAGAAAACCATGTCTGTAGCAAACATTTCCCAAGAATCTGCAAAGTCAAGCAGTTCGTACGGAAACTGAGATACATAAGAGTATCATTTTCAGAACACCACTGAGACAGAGCAAAGACTCTGTCAGCACAGTATCCTGCATCTGACAGTGATTAATACTGCAGGCCACTTTCCTTAGAGAAAAAGCAGAAGAAAGGCAATAGGTACAAAGTGACCTCTACCTACTATGTACTTCCTGCAAATAGTTGCTTGGGAGGAAGGCCTTCCCGAGACAGAGGCAAGTTAGCAGTCATGAATGGATCTGTAACCAATTCCCTTGTTAAATAGATTGTATTTGCCTATCCATAAGAACAATTTCATATTTTCATTCTGAATTGCAACTGAATATAACTGAAAATGTCAGGCAGAGCAGTTTCTCCACTTCATGAATATCAACTTTTTAGTCCATCTTACCATAAGGAGCAGACTTTCCAAAAATCACAACTTGGAGACTTCCAGAGCAGTTCCACCATATGAAGGGTAGGCTTTGGTACCCTTCCTGTGCCTAATGACACCCAACTCCTAAGTCTGGCCATGTTATGTTCTCCTCCTCTGGATTTATGTCTGGCTCACTTCTCCACCTAAGTGAGCTCAAAATATTCTGAAGCACTCACTCACACTAGCCAACTCCCTCTTCTGTCCCTATGTGACAGATAAAATGGGCAAGGAAATGGAAGTTCATGCAGAGCTACGAAGGGGCAAGTGCTGCATCAAGGAAGGAAATGAACACATAGTTTTATCTCTTTAACAAGTCATCCCTGCTGTAGAAATAGCTAAAGTCAGTCCAGAATGGCAGCATGCAGAGAGATAACAATCTCTTATGATTATACTTTCCTGGGGCAACTGTCAATTTAACTTGTGAATATATATATACACACTACACTGTGGCATACATGGAATAAGAACGTCCCAAACCCTTCAGTCTTTACCACTACCATTACAAAGGGCTTGGAAAGGTATGGGGCCTGGATGAGTTCAGCCTCCCTCCACTGCCACCAGCAGAGCGCTTGTGCTCAGTACAACTCTAAAAAGTCAGCTTCAGCTCCCAACCACTTGTCTGGGTGAAAAGCAAAGTGAAGAGTCAAGTAAAATTGAATCACAAGCAGAAGTTAACCACAGTTTCCTGCTAGTCTGCTGCAGAACGCCAGAGACCTTCACACATTAGCTGGCCATTCAAAGTCAATGATCAAGATATGTTAAAGAGAGAAATAATAATATAAAGAGAGAAATAATAACAGAAATAATTCTAAAATCAGATTTTTTACTCCCAAATTAGGTGTTTTTTCCCATACTTCCAGCCATTGACTTTAAAATGCCAGCAAGTCAGATTCTATGCGAGCAAGCTTCATCTCCTTCAATCACTGATTTTAAAACATCCGCTCACCTCAGATTGTCTACTGCAACTTCTAGGTAGGCTGATTTCCAATAGCATCAAAAAGGCAATCGAAGCAGTTTGCTCCTCTCTTTATGTTTTTACCACTCCACTGAAATATTTGTCTTTTTTTTCCTGCACTGAGCTTGAGGCTGTTAGACCACTGAATGCTACAGCAACTAGCATGACTTCCAGCACCTCATAGTGAGTCATTTATGTATGAGTGGCTGTTTGAAAGCAAGTAGTGCTGTAAATGAGTGGTGCCCAGATTCCCCACAAAGGCATGCCACAGCATCTAACTCACCACTTCTGCAGGCACACATGCAGCATGCACAGCAAAGCTGACCTGTCAGAAAAGAGCCATATTAATGGCATGTACCCCTATCAGCTATGTTGGACACAAACAATATGAGCCTTCTTCCCACCATGTGTGGAGTATTTAATCTTGTCAGGACTTGCTCCTGACTGACGTCATTGTGAAGGCACCTCCACATGAGCAGTGGATCACTACGGACTCAATGAATAGCACAGGCAGGCTGGTACCCATCACTACACTTCTGAGATCCCCAGCATTTTGTACTCCCCAGTCATGTGACTTCACACTCATCTACAGGTTGTGTGTTGGACACGTTTTGTCTTAACTATAATAAGTATCTCCACTCTCACCAGCATAAGAATTGGGACTTACAGAAGGAAAAAAAAAAGAGATCATGTTCTAAAATTAGCTTTCTGAGCATGGATGTATTCCCTCACTTTACTGAGATCCATCATATACCACTTAGCAAAAGACCTGTAAATCTGAAGGCTGTCTTCTTGTCAAGAGCTAGGAATGCCTTGGGATATGCATAGTAGTCAATATCAACAGCAGCCAGAGCAGAGAGAGGTGTTACACCTTGATCCTGAGCATCTGCAAGCCCCAGAGACTACAAAAGTCATTTCTCCTTAGAAGTTTGACTTTACTGTGTGTCTGTAGATAATTAAACACTCCTGATTTCAAATACCACAGTAGAATAATCGTTTGCCTATGCTACATTCCTCTTATAGCAACCACCCTCAGATTTGGATAGCGTTCTGAAAAATGGTAAGCTAAACAGTTTCAGCTATTTTTACAAATATAGTGAAAGGAAAAATGAAACGACATTTACAAGCAAGGGAGATAATTCCAGGAAAAGCTATTTTTATGGCAGGGATTATAATAGGAATAGGAAATGATATAGACTTTACCCATTTTCATTACAGTCTTAAGACTGCAATTTTGTGGTTGTAATCTAATGTCATGCCTTTGCTATTAGTAGATTTGCTCCAGAGTCCAGACAGAAGTAGATGTGTTCAGAAAGACCTCAGGAATATCCTGTTTTTCTGTCACCAATTTAAAATATATTTCTCATTAGATTGGTGCCTCTTTTTCATTCTTTTTTTTTTTTTTTCTAGAATTAAATATACTTTACCTTCAAAAGAAAGGTAAACCTTTGTTTTAAATGACACTGAAGTCAAGATCCTATTGCCAGAACCAACATTCTGTCATTCATATCTCAAAATTTACTTTGTGATATGGTGATCATCTACCTACAAGTCCGATATTCAAATTTAACAAAGAAGAAAGAAGTGCTGCTGCTGGAGCACCTTCATGTCCACCCTATTCTTCATATCCAAAGTCAGTAGCAAGGATCCCTGAGATTTCTATGGGAGCAAGACTGCGTCATCAGAACATCAGCATTCAGGCACAGAGAACAGGTCATTCTCTGTAGTATGAATGGTGACAAACACAATAGTTGTGCCAAAAAACCACTAAACACTAACAGCAATGAGGAAACCACATACAAATGTTGTGGATTTTATTTGGTGTACTTAAAAAAGAAATATCTTTCCATAGGTTTAAGGCTGCCTCCAAAACATTTCAAAATGAGGAGGCAGATCCATGTGAGAGGGAGCCCTGGAAGATTATCCTGCTTTAAGAAAGTATGATGACTCTAAGTCAGCCCCTGTATGTGGAGGAATACACTGGCTTCTCCCAGTCGTTACAGAGCGCCAACTGCTTTCCCCTCCATAACCATCCCTTTGCAACACGGAACCGAAGGGATGTCCCTGTTGTCTGCCCCCTCACTTTGTCCCCAACAGGGCAACGGAAAGGGGGTGAGAATGGAACAAAACCTGCACCTCGTACATATACAGCCTCATCTTCCTCAAGCTCCCAAACAGATTTTCAAACAAGATGGGACAGTAGTGTGGGCAGTGCCAGGCAGAATTTTGCCCCTTGCTGATATATATCTGGGTGGGGTTTTTAATTGGGCTTTTTTTTTTTTTTTTTAAAGCCAGCAGCAGATGGATCACCAGTCTGACTTCATCTGGCAATTCCTCTGCTCCTGTATTGCATTCATGGACCACTCCATAGCCACTGTATGGGGCGTTTTCAGAGCTTTCTGATGCTCACAGCTATTCAGAATCATAAAGTGAGATACTGACAACAGCAGTTATTTTAAGTTCTGGGCTTATTTCTATACAAGGTTTTCTTCTACATTCAATTTCTTTCTAAGCTGTGAACCATTCAAATTGCACTTTTTATATAGCTGAAAGCAGATTTGATTAATATGATTTCTTTGTGAAAATTTGAGAAGATTACGGAGCAGTGATGTAGAGAACATATGCTCTTTCTCAATATAACATTCTCTAACATTGTACAGGGGTCTGCAGACGCTTCCAGTCATTTTATTGTTCCTACTAGTGGTATCAAATAGAGAAAAAACTATCATCAGGGAAGAATTTCATTTTTTTTTCATATTATAGTTTCAGTCTTGTGCAGGTCAACAAATCTGCAGCTGTGTATCAATTTCATTCTGTAACTAGGCAGGAAAGGCCACATTTCAAGGGAGCGTTTGCAGATTGTTTTTCCTTTGTGTTACAGGGTCTTTTTGTGATGGTCCCTTAGATTGGCCAGATGACTTCTATGCTCAGTGAAGCAAAAAGCCAAATAAATATGTTTACAGGCACATCAGCTAACTGTTCTTTCTCTGTGTATCCCAGAGTGTTACTAACCACGAAGACACTTTCCAAAATCAGTGGGGGGATAAAAATCAGTCCTGTATTGATTGAACATGGTTTTCTCATCTGTCTCATGACCTTTTCCATCACATATAATTAGAAATTGAAAGGTCTTAGCTGCATGTTTGCAGTACCCTCCAGAATACAGATATGACGTTTGGTTCAGCGCTGTGATAAAATGAAGGCACTCAGTCCACAGATTCAAGGCAGTGCCAGTACTTGGTCCTCAAAATAGGGAATATAGACCATGCCAGCACTTCCAAGCTGATGCAATATAGTATCAGTAGGTCTCTTAACTGTTTCAGTGTAATATCTTGGATTGGATTGCATGTTGTAGAGGTTGTATTTGGTTTACAACCACGTACGGCACAGGAACACGTCACACCTGTCAATTGTACAATACGATCTTTGTTACTCGCTGCTGCAGGGCTATTTCTATGTCAACCAGTCAACATGATCTGCTAACCAGTGTTTAAGGAGATGATTATTATGCCTGTTTCTAAAAGCATTTATATGGATCCCTTGTGGTGAGCGAAGCGACTGTTTCTGAAAGTCTAAAACATCCATACTGACCATAGGCTCTGTGCAAGCCTAGTGCAATAGCGTTTCTGTTTTTGACACCTACACTTCCTTGCTTTTTGGCTGGACTTAGAAGGTTTGCTTGAATGTCATTGTGAACTGACCCTGACCCATTAAATACATACAGAATTGTACAACAGAAATATGCCTTTCCCAATGTGAAAAGCAGAGATGATGATCGTGGGAGCACAACAGAAAAGTTAAATATATTTCACTTTCAGATACAGCTCTATTCCTACTTTGATGTGAAAATATTCTAACAAAGCACTAGAAGAGTTGCTATGAAAACCAGTAATTTGGGATGGAAACTTCCTTCTAGTGTGGCGTAGGCTTGTAGCTCAGCAGAAAGTGTTTGTTGGCTATTTGGAGCTCCTGAGCAAACTTGCTTCAGAAACTGATAAAGAACATGCAAAATAGTACTTCAGTATTTAGGATGCTGGATTGGTTCAGAAGATAAGCAGCTGTCACTCTCTTACGGTTAGTTGCTGGCGTCTGTGTGGTTTCCAGTGGAGAGATGCCCACACTGCATAGGACATGACTAAAACTGTCACAGACCCAGATGAGAAGCCATTGTAGAGTCCACACAATGGGTGGCTGAAGAGACTGATCCAATCTTTGAGACTGTCATCCCATTTAGAAATCTTCTCCCATAATCTGCCTGGGATCTCCTATGGACAGTAGGAGCATGACATCTGATTGATAACCCTGTGTCTTTCAAAAATCATATGCACACACAAACACATTTTTTAAAACAGCTGACATTCCTTCCTGATTTCAGATACCTGCTCAAACTGCTGAGAACTCTGATAGGCTGGTTAAGTGTCTTGCAACATTCTCTAATCTTGCTTTAGAAGAAAAATAGTATATGCATTTCAGGAGTTTGTAAAATGTAAATATCTCGCACTTATTCACAGACCATTTCAAGTCCCTGCTTTGGTTTCTGGCTTTTAAGAAGGCCCTGTTTCTGTTCCAAGAGAACAGCTTTATTGAATCACCGTAAATCAGAGATTTGTTCTTTTAGTAGTATGCAATTCCCCTGTTGTGAATCAATGCAGTATAATTTCTTTTGGCAACATTATAAATGATTTCAAACATAGTTGTGAACTGAAATAACATTTCACAACAGAGTACATACAGGTAGTACTCTGGATAAAGCTATTCAAATTTTTTTGACCAGAAATGTAGCTGGATAGTAAAACAGTAATAAGCGTATCAGTCTGCCAGCAAAGTTAGAGTACACAGGACACTTTTTCAGCAAGGATGAAATTTGTTTGAATGATGATTTATTGCATCTACAAAAACAAATAAGCCCTGCCCCCCCCCAAAAAAAAATATCTGAGTTGGTGTTGTTTGTTAAAAAAAAATGGTTTGCGAGCAAAAGACATGATATAATGCCACCTTCTGGTTAAAATGTAAAGAAAAATATACCAACTTTGTATTGAACATTTTTACCTATTCTCACATGGGTTTCACTAGATCATTTTGTGTATGATTTCACAATAACCATACAGTGGGTTGCTTGGGCTGGTTTCTTTGGCACACCACAGTATCTCCACTACTGAACTTTCTGGATCAGTCCAGCCTGGACTAAAGGCATAGTCTTGCTACTCAACAGCTAAAGTTCAGTGCAGGTTTGCATCTTAAGACAAGAATCTCTCTATTTCACACTCCAGCAATGGGGTTTGGCCTCCAATTTTAACACACTCACTTTTCATAGACTATCTGATTTATTATAACATTTCCTTGTTCAAAGATTTAATAACTTTGGCAGGAAAAGTGGTCTAAAATTAGGCCTTTGTGAATTTTTTCTTGAAAGCCTCATGTGTTATTTGAGTCATATATCTACAAACCCTTAACTCTGCAACATGCAGAGACATTTTCGTAACATCTTGGAGATAAGAAAGCTTTAAGTTTTTTCCAGTTTAACCAAAATAAGTATCATTTGCCTCTAGGGAACCCAGCAGCTCATTAAAGATACATTCAGTACCTCACTCCTCCAGTTCTTCTGAACTGCTGTGTGCTTTAAAAAAGTGACAGGATTAAGGTAAAGATAGTACTACTGCTTATTAAAGTTAATAGTTGGAAGAGACCCTGGATACACATACAGACACACACACATCCCCATCTTAAATTTCTCCAATACCCTTCAATCCAGTGGCAGAGTTTGGCCATTCCACTTCGCTTTTGAAGAAACTCTAGGACTAACACCAAGATACTGAGGTTCTCCCTAAAACCTTTGGCTGTTCCAGGATCATTTATAATGAGGGGACACTCCTTGTGTATCAGTTTTAGTGCCCCATCCCTTCCCTCCCAGGCTGCATGGTCCCATAGCAAACTGTGATCTCCAGAAATCCTCTCTATGGAGACAAGCCCAAAGGGGACTTGTGCATGATGAGTAGGATTGGTGGTGTTTCCCACTTCTGATTCACCAGCTTCTTTTGGAATCCCGCTTGCCTTATCTAGATTCTCCATACGCACTACGTGAATGGCAAAGTGGGAGATGTGTGCAGGGAGATACAATTGCCACTGCTCCAGAGGAGCAGCACGGAAAAGCTCCATGAATGCACTGGTATGACCCATCCCACAGTTATTGCAACATATTTCTACAGCTTTAGACTTACAAATATCAGAATTCCCCCTTACGGGTAGTAAATTCCTGAAAAAGAATCTGAGCTCTTTATATGATATGAGAATAAAGCTGATCAATGGAGAGGCACTGTGAGGCCACTGTGACAACTACTGGATATTTATTAAACTGATTTTCCTTGAGGAATTTTAATGGGGATTTCACACTCCATAACCACATGCTTTAGATTCTGTCAGTAAAAATGTTAAATTCTTCTGTTAAAGTAATGTGACAATGCTTTTACTGCACTATTCCTTGCAAGGGAATGATATTTTAGTGAAATGAGAGCATGACCATTTTTTTCCAGATGTTCTGGGAATGTCTGCAATTACTTTACCTTGTGGCTGAATCTCTCAGTATGCCACTGGCCGCAGGGAAAAAATGACAATGCCAGCCCTGTAGTGGAACAGTTGTGGACACAACTTCAGCTTTTCATGTGTATGTTTCCCTGTGCTCTCCATCTAGCTGGCAATAACATTGTGTGTAATGCAAAAGGAATTATTATGGTGGGATTAAAAGTGGCAAAATCTGTCAATTTTATTCAGAAAGTTCCAAAGTTAAACTAATTTATTTGCAATTATGGCCCCCATGTTATTACTACTATTATGGAAAACCTAAGCTTTTGGTTCCCAATGCTTAAATTTAACTTAATTACCACAGCAGTGGAATCCAAATAAGAAGAGATCAATTAAGAGTTTGGAAATTCAATTTGTATTCTAGACTCAGCCACAGATCTACACCGCGATCTTCAAGGGCTTCATTTTTCTACTCTTCTCTTCCACTCTTGTCTTGCAGAGTCTAAGTAATGTTTTCAGAAAAGTCTGTCTCTCACTATGTGCTTCTACTATGCCTTGCTTAAAGAGATGCCAAATTCACTGAAGCCTCTGAGCTTAACTATACTATACATAATAACATAATAACTCATAATGCACAGAAATCACCCTTCATAAACTGAAAATTTGAGTTTGTTATGCCAGATTGCCATTACTTTCCTATACTTCTGACATGGACCTCTCTGCAGCTGTTCATGGACATGTCCCAGAACTTTCAGACAACATGGCAATGTTTAAAATGTAAAATGTGAAAATATCTTTCAGGTAATCTGCACTAAATCATTCATTGCTGTGGTCATTTAAGTATTTCCATGTATATGGAACCGTCTGCTTTTTCTGCTTGGATATTTAAAGGTAAATAATCACAAAAAAAATAAGTAGAACTGTATGACCTCCTTGAACAAAACAATATACTTTTAGTTTTAAGCAATTAGTGTTTCCATAGATGTTTATGCCAGACCACTGCAATTTATAGCTCTGTGAAGCAGAACTGAAATTTCAAGTTGGAGTTTTACATTCCTTCTTGGTGTAACTCTACTATATTTTATGAGATTACACCAGAAATTAATATAGTCCAGCAACAGAAAATTACTATCTGCTACTTTGGTTTTGGAAACGTGTGCTGAAAGGGAAATGTCTTTCATATTGCAGACTTTAATGTCTCTCAGTTGCAGTAACTAAAGTCTTGATCATGCAGACATTTCATGGGAATGGGTCTTCCTCATTCTGTCAGTTCCACTGAAACCAAATGGATAACTGGGTAAAAACAACTCTTTGAGAAGAGAAGGCTGAGGAGGGATCTGATCAATGCCTATAAATCCTTAAAGGGTGGATGTCAAGAGGATGGGTATGGTCTTTTTTCAGTGGTGCCCAGGGACAGGACAAGGGGAAATGGGCACAAACTTGAACATAAGTTCCACCTAAGCATGAGGAGGAACTTCTTTCCTGTGAAGGTGGCAGAGCCCTGGAAGAGGCTGCCCAGAGAGGTGGTGGAGTCTCCTTCTCTGGAGGCATTTAAAACCCACCTGGACACGTTCATGTGCAACCTGCTTTAGGTGGACCTGCTCTAGTAGGGGGTTGGACTAGATGATCTCCAGAGGTCCCTTCCAACCCCATATTTCTGTGATTCTGTGTGATTCTGTGAATAAAACCTGTAAGATTTTTCTACTCCAGCAATAGGCCATACCTTTTAAAAGGTATATCAAAGAAGCGTCACAAATTAAAATAGGTGTGGGTGTTTGGTTGAAAAGAATCCTCAGCACTGAGAAGGGGAGAAAAAGAAAAGTGAAAATTCTGAACTTTAGTAAGGGCTGAAAGGGAAAACACAACGACCAACAGTGAAGCAATTAAAAATGCAAAGACTATAAAGAGCAAGAAGTATCCAACTAATGGCAATATGTATTTTGGAGCAGTTATGAATAAGTCTAAGAGTAAACTTCCTGGTATAAACTATAATGGTGATTCAGAAGCCTTACATGAAACCAAGCTCTTCAAATCTCTCTCTAGAAGCTGTGCTGCCTTTACAGGGACCCTCAGCACCCTGACAGAGGTTGATAAGCTCTAAAGCTAAATTTGGGTGAAAATCTAATGCAAATATAGACTACACACATCACAGAAAGCAGCAGAGCATTGGGGGTTTTTAATTATAAATTGCTTGGGATAGATATAGATTGTGTCTGCTTTCCTTTAGGAGGTAGCTCCCATTGGCACAATAAGATGGTGAATAGTAATAGCAATGGTTTTAGTTACTGGTGATCCGGGCAAATACCTGTTGCTGCATTCCTATGCATTGCATAGCACAGGCCAAGGGACAAGCCCTCTTTGTAGCTCTGATCACAGCAATTGCATCCATGCATGCAAATGAACAGGCTATAGAATGAAGCACTGCCCGCTTCATCTTTATCACTGTCCTTCCCATGGAGAGGCTGCAAAACACCCTCCTGGCCTGGGCAGGACCTGAGGGAGAGTGGGCTGGAGACTGGATGGCAGGAGTGAAGCTACCCTGTTTTGAGTGAGAAGAGAGCAGGTGCAATTTGTGCAATGCCATTTGGTCTCAGGGTGAAAGGATGAGGCTTGGCCTATTTTATGTACTAGCCAAGGGGTTTTCTGTGAGTGAAAACCATCTCTAATTAGCAATAGAAACGTACCAGCAGTAAACGAGTGCAATATCCAGCTTAAAGATAGTGACATCTGCTGCTCCAGAGGAAGGTGGAAAAGGAGACTCGACTTTGCCAGAAGTGCCATGCACTGCACAGGGGAGAGAAAGTCCTTGCTAATAATGTCTGCGGGGACCGACGCATTCCTCGGGCTTATGCCACCTCATATATCTCCCAGGTTTCTAGCTAGGAGAAAGGGGGATGACAACTCGAGCTCAGGAGGATTCACTCTCTCATGAAGGAGCTGCCTTCCCTCGTAGCGCTCCCTCAAATGAACTTGCAATTAAACATGTGGGGAGCTGAATCCTGTGCATGGCCAAGTGAGATTATGGTTAGCTTTCAGTTTGTGTGGCCCTTTTGGCAAGCACCCACTGAAATGAATATATACACAAAAAGTCAGTTATTCTTCTGTTAAAATAAACTGCTTTTTTTAAAAAAGGAATCAACAAAACAAATTTTCTATTGAAAAAAAAGTCATTAAACAAATTCTAGTTTAAAAGCATTTATCAGCACTGAAGAACTCAAAGAAAGAAAAGAAATAGGAAAGCCATAGGCAGTCAAAAAAAAAAGAAAAAAGAAAGAGGGGGAGGGGGGACTGATTCCTTCTGAATGTTTTCCTTAAGCTGAGGAAGTCAAAACAATCATGAAGAAGAAAGGGAAAATGTGGCATCTGCATTAATTGGCATTAAGTACTTAAAACAAGAATCTTCAATAATTGTGTAAATTTAAATTTTTGAACTTCTGCTTTCTATCTATTCTCGTTGATATTCATGGGGCAGTTACCATTATTTGCAAACAAAGATTAAAAATGGTATTTACTCTTGCTGGAAAATGCAGCTATAATTTGCTATGAATGCATTCAATTTAGTGTGAACCACTTTGCAGAACTTCCATAATATAACCCAAAACAGAACTAGACAAACAAGTAATTTTTTGGTTTAGTCACTAGAGAAAAAGGAAAAGAAAATATAATCAGTTGAGTTTTAACCAAAAGAGATTTTGATTTTACGATTTGGGGAAAATAGGAAATTATTTTTTTTTAGGATCAAGCTAATCTATAGTGATTTTTCCTTTCATTTTTAAATCTTTTCTTTTTATGGTGCACCATTGTTAAACACTAAAAATAAGTTTATTTTGTACATGGCCAAAGTAAACATTCCAGCATTTCTAAAATGAAAGTTTTGGGTTTCTTCAGAAAATTCAGGAATTAAATGCTTCTTTTTTATATAATATCTGTTTTACTCTATTCAGCTGAATTTACCTGCAGATGATTCATATTCATAAATGGTTTCAGTCCCCTAAAAAATTTCTGTTTTGTACTATTCACCCAAAACATTTAATACAATTTCAGTAAAAACCAGGAGCTACTTTCTGTTTGTTTGGAGTTCAGTTCTGCACCTGAAGACTCAGGACATATTTTGAAAATGACTGCTTATTTGCTTGGCTTGGCTTCGCTTGACTTTGCTTAGTTGAGTAAAACCAGGCCAGGTTCCAGTAGATCCTGGAGTGACTTACATGCTTGCCTGGAAACTCCTGAATGCCTTTCCAATGGGTTTCATGCTAAGCACTAAAATCTCTCAGCAGGTGAGAACAACTCTACTGGTCAGGTCTACTGGCTCTGAAAGGCCCTAAATATGGGACAAGTTCATCGAGAGCTTCTCATAATACTAGCAAAAGAGAAATTTACAACCTCAAATTTTAGGATTCAGAGCTAGGCTACACCCATCAGAGGTGGCCTGATGAGCAGTCAGTCCTTATGGCTGCTAGTAGAGTGCGGAAAACCAGGGAAAGACTGCTGCTGGGAGTGGACATCCTCCCTTTTCCCCCAACACTAGCTACTGCTCCAGACACCTTGTAGAAGCAAACACAAGTTTCCAAGCTATGGCAGAGGGAAAATAGGCCTACAGACATAAGGATGATCATGTCAGAGCAAATGACCATTTGTTCAGCATCCTGCCCCCAGCAGTGGCTGAGTGGCTGGTGAAGCTGGCAAGTGAAGACAAACATGCAGTAATGCTCCCCTGGCTGCTAGCACTCTATGAGCTCCAAGATTTTCTGAGCCAGAAATGGCATCTTTGTGTTTTACAGCCCACAATGGATTCTTCTTCTGTGGATTTATCTAACCCCATTTGAAGCCAAGTAAAGTTCTGGTATCTTCAGGATCCTGTGCTAATGCCATCAACAATTTAACTACCCTTTCTGTGAAAAAGACCTGGTTTTGTTTGTCAAACCTGCTATTCCATGCTCCTGTTTGTGCTACATCCCTTGTGCAATTCACGATTTATAGATTTCTATTCCCTCCTCCCTCAGATATCTCTTTTTGTACTCAGGATACCAAGTTTATCTAGACAATCCTCATCTGGAAGCTATTTTATAACTTCGAGCTTACTTTCACCCTTTTCTAGTTCTGCTTTATCTTTTTTGAGATGTAGGGGAGAGGACTGAATATAGTCTTCAAGATATGTCCACCTCACAAACTTATGCAGTGCTATATTGATAATTTCTATTTTGGTTTCCATCCCTCTCTTAGTAATTCCAACTGTCAATTCCAGACTCAACATCAGTGAGTGCATCAGTTTACATCTTCCAACACCAAATTGTATCTCCCATTTTATTATCCAGTCAGCACCTTAAGATCCCTCCAAAATTATCTTGAATTGCTAGTTCTGTTTAAAAAAACCAAAAAACGTGTCACCTCATTTTGTTGACTCCCTTAACATATATGTTTGAAAGCACAGAGCTCAGCAGCAATCTCTGTGGGTTTCCACTGGTGCATTAATAACCAGTGGAAAAGGCACTCAGTGGAAAGGAAAGCCAACCGGGCAAGCCAAGCAGTTCCGCTTTTGGTTCGATTTGTACCTCCAAACTTGCTATTTAAATGTGCTAGGACCCTTCATTTTGTGCCCTAGCACTTAACTGCCTTAAGATTGATGAAGACCTCCCCAAAATCCTTCTGGAAAACCCCGTAGAACATATCAACAGGATTTTCTCATCCAATGCTAATTGATGCCTTCAAAGGAATCCACATTCTTATGTAAACACAAAGCTTGTGTCCTACTCATTAAATCATACATAAGTATGTTCAATGGTTCTGTTCTTTATTATAACAATCATATTTATATATGTTTATTGGTTCAGTTTGTTAATATAACAATACTATTTATAGGTGTTCATTGGTTCTATTCTTTATTATAACCATTACCAATTTGCTAAATGCAGATGTCAGATTTCCTAAGATTTATATATCCTCAACTCCCCCACTAAGCTTGCTTTTCAAATTGTGTCATTTTCTTTTCATAAGCAAGGGGGAAATTTTAGAAGACTGTACACTACAATTAATAGTTCACTCATTTAATAACTAACTTCCTATAAAACTCTTTAGTGAGCACCACATGGTCTGGCTGATCTGTTATATTTCTAGTTAAAAAAAAACCCAAACAAACTATTTCTGTCTATCATTAGCTATTTTCTTCAAAGACCTCTTTTATTCTTTTGCCAACACTTCAGCTTATAACAGATCTTCTGAGATGTCCCATTTAAAAATATACTGGAGCAAAAATCCACCCAGCCTCCCACTGTGAATATAGCTTTAAGTAATTAATTTATTTTTTCTGCTTTTATAGCTGGATCACCTATTGGTCCCTGCACACTGTGTCATGTGTTTTAAAAGGCATTTTTAAACTCTTTAGCAAAAAATGCAAGGATGGCCACCCTTGGCCATTAATCAAATCAGCTTTGGTACTTTCCTATCTGTATTACTGTCTTACATTAACAAAGAAAAAAAAAAAGGATGTAATAAAATATTGCTCAAAAATTATTTGTTTCTTCATGTCTAATGATGATTGCGTTTACTGTAATCTTGACTTGCCAACCTGCAGTGGAATATTCAGGGAGGATTTGTGCACTCTCCTCATTACCCTTTCCCTTTTCCTCCTTTTGGGAGATTACTGACAATGGCTGTCTTTGCCACCCAGGCAGAACTCTTCTTTTATCTTCTTCCCCAAAACATTTCTGAATTTTTGAATTTGTGAACTTTGATCCACAATCTGGCCCCATTTGTTTTATTTACAAAATATGACAAGTCAGTATAAACACTCCCGTCTCAAGCAAGTTCAGTTTATGATTTAAAATGGATGAAAAGCATAGATTAGATACTGCTGAACCTAACTTTGAAGCTGACATATTTAAGTTAAACATTAGAGAAATCAGAATCCTTTGTTTGGAGCAGGGGTTGATAAATAAAGCAAAAATGAGTAACAAAAAGCAGATTAAAATACACAATGTCTACACATTTTTGCTTCGACAAGAGTGCTTCCCACCACTTAGACCCAATGGCATTTCCCTGCTCATCAAGGTTTTCACAGGAAAGAAACCTGGCTATGAAAGCTAAAATGATGCATCTCCTAATTTAAACATTTTGGGGAGCAAGGCTAAGGTAGTCAGAACCCACTTGCCATATAGAGGCCAGACAGTGACAGGTACTGGCATTATGTCTGAGAGCTATAGCTTCTATGTAGCTTAATCATGCTTTCCACCAAAAGCAATACTGGTGTAGGAAAAACATAGTTGTCAACATGTGGCATGTATAGCTGTGAAACTTACCTTCCAGTCACACACAAACGAGTAGGTCTTCTGTAAGAGGATAACAGCTTAGCAGTGGAGGAAGGTGTTTTCCATTGCAGGTCAAAGGCAATCCCACATTCTGTCATTTGTTTTAAGGTCTGAGTTTCAGCTAAAAGTCAAGAGCAAGTGAAAATATTTTTAGCATAACATCTTTCAATGGGAAATGCTGATCTATTTATAGAATACTAAGTTTCAGTGTTTTTTTCTTTTTTAAGAAAACCTTTGAAGAACTTCTTGAAACTGTCAAAAGACCTTTTGGCATTTTTTAAATATATTTTTTCATTTCAAAATTGGAGTTCATTTAAAGTAACAAAAAACCCCAACCATAAAATCTATAATGTCAGAATTGAAAAAAAGCATGGTGATCCCATTGCACCATCTCAGCTAGTGCACTCTGATTACCCGTTGAGTTATTGTTTCTGTGGCAAAAATGCATTTTGATTTTCCACTCTGCTTTTAGACAGGAAGACTCTTTGAAATAGTGGAAATTTTCACAGAACAGGCAAACTGATTCTCCTCCCAACTCCAGCTAAAACCTTAGTTCAGGACTGTCCATTGCCGGTGGTATCCTTGGCCATAGATTAACACATGACATAAAGTGGAGGACATTTTTATATTTGCAGCATTTTGAGGGGTAGAAAACACAGATACCCTGACAAAAGAATCTTAAAGCTAAATCTTGAAGTGATATACACAGAAGTGCAGGATTTACAGTAAACTGGTATCTAACTTTAAATTTAGGAGCCAAAGTGGCTCCTAACTGGATGAAATTTTGCTAGAAGGTTCATGCAGACCTAGGCCTGGCCTCAAATTTCTACACAGAATTAGCATTGGTTTGAAGGCTTGTATCAGCTACACATTTTTTATCTAAGCATCCTATCTCACCTTCATCCCACTGCTGCTGCCCCTGCTGTTACCATGGTGCCCTCTTATTCACACCATGACATTGGTTTCCTCTGAAATTCAGATTTGAGTTCAGGATTTTACCAATAACTTTCAAGGTTCTTCAAGCCTTGACCCCTCTGTTCTTGCATAACCTGGTCCACATTTTTGTTCCCTTTCGTAACCTACTTTCTGCTTCTTATTTATCTCTGCACCTCTGTCAGATTTCAAGTTGACTGTGTCAAAATACGGTGGTTTTGTACAAATGACCCCAGTGTGGTGGAACTCAGTTCCTCTTGATATCTACAGATTTAGGAGACAAATTCCCCCCCTCTACATCTCCAAGATTTTGATGGCCTGTGTCATAGGGTACAAAGTGTGGTCAGGCCATGTGATATGGCCTTCATCCTCCCCAGAACTCCTCCTGCTCCAATTTTTTAAAGTTAAGGGCAGGCTGTGTAAAAGAATCAGAGCTCACAGCAGAATGATTGGAGTCATCTGAGACTCACACAAAGGTCACATAGGTTAGTTCTTTCGAGGAATCCCTGATAGGCATTGGCCAAGAGGGATTTGTGATCCAAGCCAATATTGCTGCTTAGTGTAATTTACAGGAGAATTTTAAACAAATTCGTAATAGGAACAAACCCACTTTATGCTGTGCTCCTTATTGCAAAGTTTGCGAGTGTTGTGTGCAATATTGGACCTGCAAAGTTCCTGTCCTCTTGTTTTCCTGAAAAGTGTTTGTAGCTGTTTTTGCAACCTAACTCTGCCACAGAGAGCTTTCTTCTCACATAAATAACCCTGAAGTCACCTCAAGTATGTTTAAAAATTAATTCCTCCTTGAACACACTGTATTTCATAAGTGCGTGTTTTGATTTTGAGAGAAATATGAATTAACTGGGAAAATGTTAGTTTCAACACTGTATTAATTTAGCTTACAAAACCACCTTTGCTTTACTTACATAATTTCCTATTTCAGAAACCCCTGGAAACAGTTGCTGCTCTCAGCTTCCTCAAACTACGACAGGAAAAATGTCCTTTCATATTTTTCTTATATACCATCATTTTTTCATTACTGTTCCAAGTTAGTTTCATCCAGATTCTGAACTTTATGACCACAATACCTAGTCACAACAGCCAATCATAAGAAGCACAATGGCCCTTACAAAGCTGTTTCTTATTGTAAATCATTGTTTGCATTACAGCCGATTCTTGACCCAGGATTCCAGTATGGTTAGCAATGAAGAAGGATTGAACAAGACACCTTCTCTGGGATTCTTTTGTAACTACTTATTTCTCTTAAGGCAAGACTTAAAAAATAATGAGAACCAAATTTCAAGTATATCTGGATTGTGCTATTACTGCCATTACCAAAGTTCACAGTTTTCTGCATTTTTACCAAACTCCATAGAGAGACAGTTCTAACCTAGGTCAGGAATGAACCTTATGGGGCTAAATTTTCTCTGGGCAGGAAATGGAGACCCTGGTGTGGCTGAAAAACTTGACCAGACTGTCTTGGGGCTTTGTAAAAACAAACAAACCAACTTTAACTTCCCTTAGAAATAACAGGGAAATTATTCATCTTTCTGCCAGCGAACACTTCTCACCTGATGCCAGCTTGTCATCATACAAATTACTTGAAAAGTCATGCAGTAGACAGAGAAATCTTTACCTTTTGCATTCAGATTTCTAGTAACTCTGAAATTAATATAAAGCAACCAATAGTAATCTCTATTTTGCAAAACAAGAAATCAAACCTCTGCTTCAGCAGTTTTTTGAACTCAAGCAAAATAATGCCTTCAAGGGTATATTTGGAAAATCAGCACTCTTTCACTCAGTTCACCTTTCCAGCTATGCAGTGCCCTGACTTGTGTGTACCATTTCAGGGCAGTCAAATGTCCACAGTGATATAACAAAGCCCAAACTTGCATTGAACATTATCAATTTGTGAAGTCTCACAGGATCAGGTGATTTGGGCCTTTCAAGGAACAGTTCAGTGAAGCTCTGCCTTGGCGTGAACAAAGACTTGATAAATGTTTATCTCTTCTTACCACACCTCCCTCCTAAAATGACTGCCTTATCTTCAGAAATGAGAAGAAATCCAAATGGGTGTAATTCAGAATAGTAACTATATCTAAAACATGGATTTTTGCTAAAGAGAATGTTTCTTCATCAATCCCTCACAGTAGGTCTTTACTTCATAAGCACAATTAAGCATTACTTCCAAAATTTACTTTCTGCATACTGCACAGGACTCTTCAGTGAGGCAGGCTTGTTGGGTTTACTGACCAGCAGATTTATGAGTTGTAAACATTCCTCAGGAGCGCAGCATCCCACAGCATGAAGAACAGCTCCGGGAATTCTTTTTTCCCACTCTTTTTGAGATTTTCTGATGTGTAACAGATGGTCATTATTATTTCTCTTTTTTGGTTTCTGTTCCTTTTATCTTTACCCAAAGTATTTCATCACACATATTTGTACAGTTAAATTGCACCATGGTGGGATTATGCACGCTTCTGGAATATGGGATCATCTCTTCAGTTCTTTGCCCTTCCTACAACTTCCAGATAAATCCTCACTTTTACTGACATTCCACTTCTGAGAATCATCTTACAAATGCCATACTTTCTCATTCTCCCTAAATCACAATCTCCATAGCTTAGAATAATTTTCAGTTTTACTGGTGTTTTTCCTTACTTCTCATTTATAGTAAAACATCTGAATACAAAAATAATTATAATACACAATGTCCTTTACCATAAAGTTGGTACCAGAAAGCACCTCAATCTGGACAAAAGGTAGGATCCCCCAGGACTTCCAGTGCTCATGTCACCGCCAGGTTTGTCATCAGTTTGGTACCTTGTTTTCTTCCTCCAGATATAATCCTGCAGTGCTGAAAAGTTTTCAGACACATTGTTCAGATTTTCATTTCTCTCTTTATGAGACCATGACTCTTTCCTAGGGAAACTATCCCATCCATTTTTTTCATAAGGGCTCTTCAAGCAGTAGAAGATGCCTTTTAATTGTTGTCATATAGTCTGATATAGACTTTAAAATTCTTAGAATTGTAGAATGGTTTGGGTTGGAAGAAAACTTAAAGATCATCGAGTTCCAACCCCCCTGCCCTGGGCAGGGACACCTCCCACTAGAACAGGTTGCTCAAAGCCCCA
>JAOXNO010000013.1:24456432-24472436 GCA_028565335.1 Limnodromus scolopaceus
GGGCATCCACGACTTCCCTGGGCAACCTGTTCCAGTGTCTCACCACCCTCACTGTAAAGAATTTCTTTCTAGTATCTGATCTAAATCTCCCCTCTTCCAATTTAAAACCATTACCCCTCGTCGTATTGCTACACTCCCTGATAAAGAGTCCCTCCCCATCTCTCCTCTAGGCCCCCTTTAGGTACTAGAACGCTCCCCGGAGCCTTCTCTTCTTCAGGCTGACCAACCACAACTCTCTCAGCCTGCCTTCATTGGAGAGGTGCTCCAGCCCTCTGATCATCTTTGTGGTCCTCCTCTGGTCCTGTTCCAACAGGTCCATGTCCTTCTTATTTTGGGGACTCCAGAGCTGGATGGGGTCTCATGAGAGGAGAGGGTAGAATCACTGCCCTCACCCTGCTGGCCACAGTTCTTTTGATGCAGCCCAGGATGCGGTCAGCTATCTGGGCTGCGAGAGCACATTGCTGTCTGATGTTGAGCTTCTCATCCACCAAATTAATAGTATTATGGAAAAAAATCTAATGAAATATGACATCTATTCCTAACTCCCATAACAAAAGCATCAACTGGCACTCAATTATTTAAATAATTGGTCTCCATCTACACTACTCTACTATACTGACATTGTTGGACTAATTTGTTCAGTCTGGCTATGATTAATTTCACAAATTTCATCATTATTCAAACAGATCTTCCAATGTAGACACGTTTTATATTGTAGTCTTATCATAACTTTTAAATAAATTTCAGCAGAAATATTCTGTCATTTGCAATTACAATCCAAGTCCATTCATTCTGAGCAATAAATCAGGAAACATTTTATTCAGATCTTACATTCTTCTGAAGATAAACATGTTTATCAAAATTAGTGCTGTGGTTTGTGTTTGTAGGATGAGGTTAAAGAAATGACAAATTCACTTTGGAAAATATATATCTTCAGGATGTTTTACCCCACTTCTGGTCCCAAGAGCTATGTCTTCAATGTGCTTGAAAAGATTTCTGTATTGGCAACAGGAGTGTGTGTTTTAATTTGAACAGAACAAGTATTATAGAAGGAGCTGCATATGAAAGCAGCAAGAAGCCTTTGAGGTTCAAGAAGCCTTTGTTACCTTCCTATGAGGTCTGTTTAGCTCTGGCATGAAAAGTAATTTATACACACCTACTCTTCTTTATTTTCATAGGAATAATTATTTCTTTCTGTTACAGTTTTCCTTCTTTTGCCACTTTCTTCCTAGTGCAGTTTAACTTCTTCTAATATATAGTTACAAAACGTTACTTGCAACATTAATTTCAAAGAGGTATCTCAACTGTCTTTGAAGGTGGCTTTATTTCAGTATTTGCAGTATTTCTCCTGCATTAAGATTTTTTCCTCAAATTAGTTAAGCATTTTTATCAAGAATGAGCAGAATTGCTGACAGTTACAAAAAGCAGAAGAGACAGGGTTTCACAAATGTACAAAGGAACAGATCATAGATGACAGTATGAGTTATGGGTTTTCGTAAGTTGTATACACTCCTGCTAGAAGTTATCTCTCTATCTAATATGGATATCAGGACATCTTTACTATTCTGTCTTTACTTAGACAATTCAAGTGTCAACCTAGCTAGAACAGTAAGGGGTCAAGGTGGCAGGTAAAAAAAGCCATCCAGAAATGGTCTTATACCAACAAATTGATGTGAAACTTAGATTAAAAAACCCTACACTTTTGTCAGAGATAGCTGGATTCATTTATGTATGCGATTAATCTCTCGGTTGAAGCTGGGAAGCCAAGAGAAGAATGTAATGAGTGGCAATTCCTACACTGAATTACCTCCCAACCAATTCATACTGGGCCATGTAACTACAGGAAAGGAGAAAATTATTTTTCCAAAGTTGTCAGCCTTCTTTGCTCAGCTCGGGTTTGCAAAACGAAGCTAGGCATTTTCTCTGTTTTACACTTTCTTCAGTAACAGACAATGCTTCTGTAATTTAAAATTCTCTCATTACTTTGATACTGATTGAAGCAGAATACGATCTACTTCCCTTTTCCTCTAGAAAGCTGCTTTAGATCTGCTGCACAGAAAACAAGCCATAAAAATGTGGTTTTGTCAGTTTTATGCAAGTAGACAGGACTTAAAAGACATGTGGGGTTAAAGGTTGAAACACTTTCAGTTCATCATCCAGCTCTAGTTCTCAAGTGTTTGGCTGTTCAATTTTGCAATCACAAGACAGCAATTATATGTGGAAATTGAGAAATCAGAACTCCTATAAAGCCGAAGTATTTGTATAAGGGCACAATTTCCAAAAAAAAAAAAAAAAAAAATCCAGATTCAAGGTGTGTAAGGGGACATACAAGGACTGAAACATGGTTTGAAAGTGTGCCTGCCAAAGACAGAATGTTTTAAATGTTCACTGACCAGAATCCCTATATGTGTATGTGGGAGGCAGTAGTACTTAAAAATGCCTTTAAAATAGATAAGAATTTTTCCACTTCTTTATTGGTAGCTGACTTTCTTCGAATATGCAATACCTCTAAGCATTTCCAAGAATTATTATCCAGCTCTGTAGTGATATAAAGCAAGTGAAAAGCACTGAGTTGACCAAAACATATATAATGAGTATTTAAACCATAAAAATTGTGTTCAGTGCAAACAAATGCTAGGTTTTACTAAAATCATAATTTTGATACGGGGTTTGATTTTCGGGACAATCACATTTTGTACTTATAAGAAACTGCTGCAATTTTCTAAGTAAAAATGTGCACAAGCCTGTTATTCCAGGATTAATCCTCTTTCCAAAAACCAAAAGTGAAAGAAGGTATCACCTGTTAATCAGGAGCTTGAAACTATACCTTTTTATTTCCATTTCTTCTTCAATCAAAGTCAGCTTTCTTACTCTCCCCTTGATCCATAGGTGAAACTAACTTGAGAAGTTTGGCCTCTCCTCAGTTATTATGAATGACCAGCACCATAAATTAATGATCTACAAGTTACAGCTCATGCAGAATTAAAGCAAGTAGTCCTACTAACCAGGGGCTCTCTGCATCCCTAGTTCATTGAAGCCTCAATTCTGTTCAGAAAAACTGCAGTGAGTTCAGGACAAGACCTTAAAAATTCATCCCACAATGCTTGCAGAAACCCGACAAGCTCTTTCTAAAGACAGATAGCCAGGTAGATATCTATAAGCTACTTGATTCTGTACTAATCTTCAAAACATGCCATGGCCATGCAGAACACGAAACTATGGCAACCCTTTTAACAGGACCTGCAAAACCCCAATCTTTTGATTCATTTTACCCAACTGAAGGACTTTCCTTTGGAACAGAGAATTTTCTGAGGGTTGAGAATTTTAAGATCCGACTTTTGCTTTCTGGAAGGTTAACTTATGCATGAAACTGGCGAAGTTTGCTTGCAGTGATTAGAACCCAGTGTCCATATTCCGTCTCATATACTGTCTGTGCAATCCAGGTATCACAGATGCTGCCTCCTGCTTTCTTTTTCATTGTGAATACCACTGTCTTGAAAAGGAAAGGATGAAAAATGTTTCTACAGTGATTTGAGGAGAGGATAGTGAATTAAGTAGAAATTGTTACATCAAATCTATTTACAAAGTGACTGTGCGTAACTGGCTAGGATGAGCTGGAATTTGCCATCAGAATTTAAAGTAAATTCCACAAAGAAATCTTCTGAGTGCTTTGAGGTTTACAAAGAGTATGTTATTCTTTATTTGAAATATGTTGATATATTAGAAACACTATTCACTTAGGAGTGGGATTATACCCCAATTCTGTATCAGCAGAAAGTCCCAATGCAGCAGCAGTCCTACAATCAAAAACCCCTCTGTTGGTGCTACTTCTTTCATCCAGGGCATCTGCCTAAGGAATGGCATCAAAAGAAGACATCTGCCAATATTAACTGTGACTCCATTATACAAATTATACCAGGAAAAACTTTTTCCTTTCCTAGGCTCCTGAGGAATGACAGAGGAAGGATTCCTCTAGAAAGACAAATGAGCCAAGTATCCAACCATGCTGCAATAAAGAAAGTGACAATTTTCTGTCTTCAGATAAGGGGCAGATTAGGCTGCTTTTAGCCTCTTATCAAAGTGTTATCTGACTGTTCCACTACAGATCATGTTCCCAGTTACATTTACCCCAAAATATAAATTCAGGGGCAGACACAGTATTCTGCAAAAGGAAACAAAATTCCACTGCAATTTTGAATGAAGCAAAATTCAAGTAGCAATACTAGTCGATTAGAGCAGTAGTAACTGGAACATAAGTGAAAACTTAAGAGCAGTTTGGGTACTCATCCTCCTAGACTCCTTTGAAGTAACTTGCTAAGGAGGATGCATGTTGTTGTAAAAGTAATTAGCCCAGCAAAAAGAAGGGGAGAAAAGAACCTTATAATTTCTTGCCATGTTTTCTCAGCTTCATATTTCATTATGGATATCCAAGCTAAAGTGAAAACGAAGAGAAGGTGAAAAAAATTCAGTTACTAAAATAATATTTATTTTAATCATCTTGATTAGCCTTAGTTGTTATTATGGTAAGCAACTTTTATTCTCTCTATGGTATATAACACCTCTACAGGCCAGATTTTCAAAAGGTGCGTCAACTCAGTGTGTTGAGTTGAAGCATAACTCGCATGTGCCCTTTTTCATATTAGTGGTTGAGAGCAAAAGTGACAGAAATGGTATTGATATCATTCAGCCTATACAACAACAACAGAAAAGTAGGCACAAAGCCCAGGAGTTCTGGGTTTAAAAGTTATTATTTGTTAATACAAATGGTAGCTGACAGAAGAGCGTGTGTGAGTGACTTAGGCGTCTATGAATGGAGATCACAAACGGTTTCTGAAAATTTAACCTGCATTAAATTTGCAATACTTCTTTCTTATGCTATCTGAACAATGTTATGATTGTTTCATTGTAACTAGCTAGATTTAATGTTAAATGTGTCTGGTATTTTAGATATTTTTATCTTTCGGAGCTTTCTATCAGGGTAAAATGAATGCTGTGGATCCTTCAGCTGTACTGGAAATCTCCAGTGAATATTCTCCCCTTATTACACACAGTGAACTTTCATTAATATCAATACTGGTTTGGTGTATAGAATACACAATATGGATCTATACTACAGCTCATGAAACACAATTTTTCTTTCCATATTCAACTTCAGCTCTTTTATTGATTCTTTTGCTACCCACTCTCCTCAAGGATAAGACTAAATTGCTTGCAGATTTCATTATAAAATTATAAATTGGGGAAAAAAAAAATCAGTGATGGAGACCTGTAGTGATTAATATGTCACTGACAAGTAAACTTTCCCAATTTCCCCACGTGCTATTTGCTCATTTTGTAAGAGAAACAGAAAAATAGTTTTAAAAATATAAAAGTGAAACATAGTCCTTTATATCTGGGGAAAAGAATCTACAAATTTAAGTCACTAAGCTATAATTATACTCTGAACATTGGAAGGATTTGCAGTAAAACTATCAGGTTGAGATTAAGTCAATAAAATTAATCACTCATGCCCTTGAAGGAGCAAAGGGGTTGAAAAAATGCTACAAAATTGAAAGCTACCATGAGCAAAGGGACTTGGGGAATTCATTTTAATTCACAACAGCCAAGTTCAAATACAAGCTGTTCTTTGTTATTCAACCTGAGGTATTATTTTTCATACAGACACCCACATCTGACCAAGCCATAATCACATACTGTAGAGTTTTCTTTATCTGATTGTAGAAGTTTCCTGTTTTAGCTATATATTAACAATGAACTGCATATGGATGGGGTGGTGTCACAGAGTAGACTATATTCTACTCACATCTATCAGTATATTAAGTGCCTCAGAGCTGGGACTTGAGCAGTGGGTAGTAAAGTATCACTTAAGTCACTACTCTCCCCCTTCCATGGTCTGACAGACATTTTATATTGTGAATTCTTTGCTTTTCCAGCAGATTAGGCAGCTCTCCTGCAGCTGCCTAAGAGAAGGTTATGAATTACAACAACCCCTTCTCTCTCATCTGTGTTTAATGGTTGACTGTGCTGTCTAAAATAGTACTTTTCAACCCCCAAGGTATGTTCTACCCATGAGAAACTGCAAACAGAAAATGCAGCCATCTCCCCTCCAAGGATCCACATACTATTGTGATGATGGGCAGAGACTTCTTAGCAGAAATTATCTAAGAAATGAGGTGTGAATTTAAAGGGTTGAGAAGGACATAGGAAAGGTCGTATAAAGGAAACATGATCAACCACCTATGGACTAATTCATAATTCAAATAGAACATGCTTGTGCTTTTGAATCTGAAGTGACCTGATGTATCTGCTCTGAAAATCAAGATGTGTTTGTGCACTGTGGGACTGTGCACTAGGGGTGAATTTTAATCTGACTGCAGAGATTTAGGTTCTTCCTCCAGCCCTAAGAAAATTAAAACCAATTAATGAGGTCTCTTTTAGCATCAGCATAATATATTACACATCTGATTTTACAGCTATGAAAGTGGGGACAGTTGTATTTGAAGACTTTGAAGTAATGGAGAGAATTGCTTAATACATGATGTAAAGTAACACTTCCAAGTGAAACCAACCAAAGTTCAAATATTTTTTTCAAGGTGTGCTTTGAAAAAATACCAACTCAGGAACTATTTATGTTACCAGAAACAGTGAAGTAGGGGTGCATGAAAAAGTGTATATGTCATTGCCCACTCATACGTAAAATCAAAGACCACATCCAGTATTTGGCAGCCAAAAAGTTTCAGCGAGAACATAATCTATGATAGCACAGCTCCACATTATTGGCCTGACATGGATTTCTTTCCAGAATATTTGCAAGAATTAGCTGAAACCTTCGTTTATTTATAAGATTTCCACTGAAGCTAGTTTAAATAGACCGATGTTTTTTAAAGATTTCCAGAAACATATAGTGGCCAACTTCAGGCAAGTTTATTCCTTAAAAGACATTTATGAATTTACATCCAACATAAATAAAGAGGTGTTAGGCAATTAACCTGGAAAATGTGCATTTTTCAGACAGAAAATAAGCATTTGTTTCCAACCAGATGATGTACAAGTACCATGATTTAAAATCTGAAAACATAACTTTCTGTGCTCAACGTTGAGACCGAATTTCTGCTTAAAAAATAGATTGTGTAAGTGTTCTTGACTATGTGGATTTTTTGGCATCTCCTCAACATGGAAGGTCCCAATCTTCCACATTATTTGAAAAGCAATCTTCACTCACATCTCCCTCCTTTTCTTACCCTATACATAAGACCTTCTTAACGACCTGCACCCTGCCATCCTTTTCCAGGCAAATGAAACAGCACCTCTGTTTCAAGTCAAAGGGAATTTTGCTTAACAAACCTTGAGGAAGAACTTCAGGAGTAAACATAATTCCTGGAATGAATTTCTTATCACCTAGGGATATAGGTAGAAATTGAACTTTATTTTAGCCTGCCAGTTCTTAGGCGCAGAGCACTGAAGCACTACTGCTTTGCTTCAGTCACTCTACAGTAAAGATAGAGTTTCTTTCCAAGCCCCTGTTTCCAGCACTTTCCTCAGCTATATTATATTATATGAAATATTTTGCCCTTGTTTCTATCTCCAATGATGTTTCCCATCTTTTGTACTCTTCATGTTTGAAGAATATTCAGCTTTTCCTTTAGATATACAAGGCCTAAAATAGTGTAAGGGTATTTATTTAGCTGAAGATCTGTTAAGGTATCTTTGGAATAGGTAATGCAGAAACCATGTTTTTAAGATATCAGATGTAGCATCTGTGGAGCTCCCTGTGAGGAAAATGATACATTTTTGTGATAGCAGAGTTGTGAAAGAAAAGACCAAGATAGTTACAATCCATACCGATTTCTAAGGTATATTAGGTCTAGGTCCAGCAGCTAGTTAGAAGATGACTTTCCACATCTATGTGAAACCCCAGTAGCATTATTAATAGGAAACTGCATTGATGCATCTACAGTCATTTGTCTTATAATTACAGAGGCTCATGTACTCTTCTGGGAATATAAAATGAGTGACCAATGAGGAATGTGACACAAGGATGTTAATTCTCTAGTCCGACTGGCCTAAAACTGAATTTCTTATGCACAGGAAAAATGAGTTGTGTCGTGTAGTCCTGCTGAGAAGGACTTGGGGGTACTGGTGGAGGAAAAGCTGGACACGAGCTGGCAATGTGCGCTCGCAGCCCCAAAGGCCAGCAGTTTCCATGGCTGCATCAAAAGAAGCATGGCCAGCAAGTCGAGGGAGGTGACTCTGCCCCTCTACTTTGCTCTAGTGAGACCCCACCTGGAGTACTGAGCCCAGCTTCAGAGTCCCCAAAATAAGAAGGACATGGACCTGTTGGAGCAGGTCCAGAGAAGGGCCACAAAAACGATCAGCGGCCTGGGGCAACTCTCCTAAGAAGACAGGCTGAGAGAGTTGGGGTTGTTCAGCCTGGAAGAGGCTCTGGGCAGACCTTATTGTGGCCTTTCAGTACGTAAAAGGGGCTTATAAGAAAGATGGGGACAAAATTTTTAGCAGGGCCTCTTGCGATAGGACAAGGGGCAACAGTTTTAAACTAGAAGAGGGTAGATTGTGACTATATATAAGGAAGAAATTTTTTACAATGAGGGAGATGAAACACTGGCACAGGTTGCCCTGAGAGGTGGTAGATTCCCCATCCCTGGAAACATTCAAGGTCAGGTTTCATGGGGCTCTGGGTAAATTCAGCTGGTTGAAGGTGTCCCTGTTCATTACAGGGGGCAGTGGGCTAGATGACCTTTAAAGGTCCCTTCCAACCAAAATAATTCTATGATTCTATGAATGCTGGGCTTGCTACAGCAAAGGAAAGCTAATATAGTTATTTTGAATATGATTTTCTTTGAACTAATACCTTTAGATTGCTGCTGTGCTCAAAGCCACTACAGCTTAAAAGAATAAAACCATTACATTTTTTGTAACAGTAGAATTCAGGTGTGGTTCCCCAACCTGCTCATGGAATAAAACATGTTTCAGAGTTAGCTAATGGTTTCTGAGCTGTGCTGTACCACTCCCTAAAATAACAGCATTAGCAGCTAGTCCACATTATTTCAGTCTCTATAGTATTAACTTTCACCCACACTAATATTTATGTCATCTGTGGTATTTACCTAGTTTTATTTTACAGTTTGTTTTAAAGAAAGAATTGGATGCAGGGGGGTTAGGAGTCTGTTACATACAATGATCTAGATGCTTCTGGCTGTACAAGTCCCTATACTGCTGAGTGGCAGAATCCAGGAAGGCAAATCAGTATCTTACTTATTTACCCTAAATAGTCAAAATTGTCCACCATCAAAAAGAGAAGCCTGTGCTAGCCGTTTCTGGTTTTATGTGGTACAGACATTTTTATATTCTTAACGTTATATACGTTTTCATTGCAGCCTCAGCTAAGGGTCAGGACCCCCTGTCCTAGATACTGTACAAACACAGAATAGAGTTCCTGTCCTAAAGGATTTAGAAGGCAAAAAATGGAACAGGCACAGTTTGTCAGAATGAGAGGGGCACAGAGATCCCAAAACAGTCAGAGGCTATTTGTTCACTAGCTAGAGAATGAAATCAGCAAGTTTATTTCAAGTGTTGTCTAACTTCTGCTCACCATTCCCTGCAACATATTCAGAGAGATGCAAGTAGTTCTGATGTTGCAATTGATATGCATTGTAGATTGAATTTGCACCCTTTGCCTCTGGTTAACGAGACCGTAAGCTACGCATGTCCAAAGGAAAAGAATGGCAACTGCTGTAATAATAAGTGGAATCCAAACACCTGTTCTAAACCACACAGGCTGTGACACAAAGGCTTCCTGCTATAGAAACACACCCAGAGAGGCCCAGGAGTGTTCACACACAGTCCTACCACCTGAGAGATCTGCAAATAAAGGTGACGGAGGGATCCAGAGGCCCAACTGGGAGACTCAACCCAGAGGCTGTGTCCTGCCTGCGAGTTATGGTAGTACATCCCAACCTCCAGTCATCACTTTATTCTCCTCAAAACCCAGTTTACTCCATCTCAGTGCAAGCATTAAACTCTCAGATATATGCAGAGCTCTTCTTTCGCTTCAAATGATGTTCCCTATGACAGGAAGGATGACTCTCAACCTGTATGTGTAAAGACTTTCATGGGACCTCAGAAAAAGAAAAAGCCAGTTTCCAGGCGCACAACATCCATGTAAGATCTTGAATATCTAGCCCTTAAGCATCTAAATCCCCACTTTAAACCATAGTAAAGTCAAGCTAAGAATAGTCCTCTGGCGCTCCAGTATTCCTCATAAGTGATTTTCTATACAAATTGCAGAAAAATGTTTCCCAGAGTCAGCTTGTAAAAAGGATTACTACCTTGTTAATTAAGATTTAAAGTACAACTATCTCCTGAATATATGCAAAATGAGACAAAACTTTCCATGCCTTGAAGAGTGATTTAAAAAAAAATCTGGCAAGTTGACCACAAATTAATAAAAAGTAAAAGAAAAAGAGAGGAAAAAAAGGAAAAGGAAAAGTAGAAAAAGTAGGAAAGAAGAAAAGGAAAAGGAGAAAAAAGGGAAAAAGAGAAAAAAAAGAAAATAGAAAAAAAAAGAAAGAAACTCCATATTTTAAGCTTTAAATTTTGTGTTCCTTAAGAATACTGTTTATTTAAACCAGACTTTGGAAACCTTGCTCAGTTTCAGACTGTAAAGCAACAATCTGCAATGCTAAAGATATTTCCTTTTGGAGTACTAATCCAGAATTTCCTTTTTTTTTCCTTGATTTAAGAATATTTTAATTTGAAAGATTGTATTTTTTTCAGTTCACTTAAGCAAGCAGATTTCTTCTAAACCATCTAGCTTTCTGTTAGCACTGCTAACTACTTCATCTTCTTTCCTATGCACACAAACGTCATGTCTGGAGCAGAAGAAAATAAGAATCACATGTTTCATATAAACAGTTATATGCTTTGCATATAGATGCTGGTCCTTAGCTGGAACAACTGTAAAGGAATAAAACAGAAGGAAACAGTAGGTGGAAGACAGCATTTTAGTAAGAAAGCAGGAACATAAGCAATTAATCATTAATATGGAAAAAAAGTGGACAACTATAGGAGGAGGAAAGCAGTTTCTACAAGAGAGGAAAAGATTTTGCTAAGCTTTCATTTGAGGTGAGTCTCACCCAACCACAGTTTGAGTCTTGTTTAAAATGCACATCCAGGGCCACACTCTGCCTTGACAGAAGCAGTGTCAAATCCTAAATATTCATTTTCCATAGATAAAAGTAAGAAAAGAATTTGTCCTTTCATCATTCCATAAGTTTGCTGAATTCCTTGTTCACATTTCAATTGTTCAAAATGAAAGACAACAATATAACTCAGGATTTTGATCTTAATTGCACCTGGTAAAATGCAGAGTAACTCTACTAAAATAAAATCTGATGTTTAATTTTGTTGAGTAAAGCTACATAAATTTATCATGCTGTAACTCAGATCAAAAGCTAACTCAGTCAAAAGCAGTATCGGACTGCATAATGCCAGACTTTTCAAGCCTCATACTTCACACAAAAGACATTCATCTGGTTCCATCTCGCTCTCCTCAGTGTGGTGTTTCAGTCTCAGGCGACCACACAACAGCTCCTCAGCTTCCTTCCAGCTCCAGGATCCAACATCAGATACATGTGTTTAGACTGCTAACAAATTGTGCTTGGCAGTTGGGGTCCTGGATGGAGAGGGAGGATGGAGAGGGAGGATGGAGCACACCCTCAGCTGGGAGCAGTTGCTGTCAAGGGAGATCCCACCCTCCGAGTCCTGCAGACTCAGAGCAGCTCCCCAGCTGCAGCCTCACACCACTGCTTCTTCCCCATGTAGTCCTAAGCCCCATGTTCCCCTAAAAGCAGAGCAGTCCTGTAAGAGCAAATCTGAGTTCTTAACTTCAATGATAAAAATATTCAAATATTCATATTCAATATTCAAATACTTCGACTCAAATACTTCGACGATTCTCATTACAATGAAACGTTTGTTAAACAGAACCACAGGCTGACAGATGCCTCCACAGTAGGAAATTTTGCATTTTCTCAACATTTTGTGGAACATGACAGTTGATAACTGTTGAGTTTTCCATGGTGATCACCATGGCAATGCACTATAAATTCAGTGGATGGTCTCTGTGAAATGTATTTTCCTCCTAAAAAGAAAAGAAAACTAAATACTGAACACTGTTCAATGGTTAACGCATATTTTTTTTTTTTTTTTGTAGGCTAGGAGTCACAAACAAGACAAAAAATGAGGCAAATGAAAACCAAAAGGTTCTGAGAAGGGCAATTCCAGTACTTTACATAAACATATTTAGCAACTTTCACTACTTCTTATAATGATGCATAAAAAAAGATGCTTTCTGAAAAGTTTTTGCAATATCTACATGATTAGTGAATTGTTGATTAAATTGCTAAACAAAATGTTGCTTTATAGCTAAACCAAATTAGCCAATAATAGTACTCTCTAGTTACAGTCATACTTTTAATTTTCATTTGCATTTACAACTTTGAGATTATTTCCTATAAATGAAAAAATCAGAAAAAAAGATTAAGGATTTGTCTTCCTCCAGGCTACAAAAAGGTTAAGAGCCAGATTCTTCCTCCATTTTGCCTGGGGATTGTAGGGGCTGGGAGGGGGCGTCAAAGCACAGTGAATTTTAGTTACTCTTTTATGTCCCTCTGTTTCATCCATTATCTTCATCACCACAAGTGAAATTGCCTTTTAAGGATAATTAGGAAGCAGTTGTTTAGAGCAGCCCTGTGGCTGTCCTTAAACAACTGGTGGGAAGAAGAATGATAGAAAATAGCCTCATTTTTTTTTCATACATGGAAGCACATGGGACTTAATGAAAAATATATAGAATTAAAACCAGAGAAAGCTCAAGATTTCCTGGTTCCTAGTTCTATCTAAAACCCCTTATTCCTCATCCAGACATAGAGGTACTTCAGAGCTTCATTTAAACTAAAATCTATAATGAGAGTCTCTACCAGATAAGGGTATAGGTCCTGGGACTACAAATTAGGAGGTAAAAATCACTGAAATTCAGCAATCATCAACTTTCCAATTCACTGTTAATACCATAAAATAGACTGAAAAGACTGTTTGAAGCTAAATCATAATAAGACTTTCTTGATTTTTCCTGGAAAAAAATAAATATAACTTTTTGGGGAAAAAATAGTTTGTTCAACTTTTTTTCATTTCGGGGTTCTTCTCACTCTTAAGATAAAAAATAAGCTTCAAGATGATGAAAAGATACATATCATGCAGTCTGCATCTTATTGATGCTAACCTAACCCATCAACAGCCTGGGAAATATGTGCCTAGACAAAAGGAAGCAGATGTGCTCTTAATCCTCCTAAAGTGAACTAAGGGATGGGTATCCTCAATCATCCAGGACAGTTTCTCTGGTGCCCTTATGTCTCTTGGTAAAGGCTGAAGAGAGTATTTGTCATGGAATCAGACAATCACTTGGGATTTGTGTACTTTTTAGTCCTTTGATCACATCTCATATTTTACCTTAACTGAATCTTCATGGACTTTTGAAGATAATCATTGCTTTCCATTTTTCATCAGAGAGAGCTACTGGCATGAGCAATCCTCCCCCTCTGCAAGCATTCCTCCTGAAATGTAGCAAGCCTGACTAGTCCTGCCCAGACTACTTAGAGGCACATAAGATACAGTAGGTGCCAGATTTGGGCTTTTTTCAAATAACAGTTTTTAAATCGTTGCTGTTTCTTGTTGATTGGAGGCTTGATTAATTTTTCACTGTTCAGATCCAAGAGAGGTGAGAAAACACCTTTAATGCCAAAAAGGGATATAAGTGGTGTTTATTATACCTTGTTTATGACCAAGATACACTGGCTTGTGTAACAGTGACAATGTGCAGAGAGCAGTCACTGAGCTCTGCCTGGCCATAGCGCTCTCCAGCACTGTGTATATGACAGGCTAAGGCAGTATCAGCCTTGTGACAGGAAAGCTGCCTTTACCAGTTTTCAGTTAAATTCCTTTCCTGCTTCATCAGCATGTACAGGAGAAAGAATCCAGATGTCCCACCCAAATGTCTGAGAACACCAAAAGAGAATACACCATGTGTTTAAACACAATACGCACAATGGATTCAATTCCCTTTGGCTTTTTTAGGAAGCAGAAGACTAGACAGCAGGTCAATGCAGTCAGCAGAGAAATGCATTACTGCAAAGAAAGTATGAGCTGGGGTCCTAGCTTTTCTATCTGTCTATTCCACGGATTCATCAGAGCAAGAAGAGATATATATGGTCAGGATATTCTGCACTGCAGCAAACCCAGACTGACATTTAATTGCTGCTCTGAACTCCACCAAAGCCAGGACACAGTCATTCAGAAATTCAGAAGCTTATAAATGGTTCATTTTCTTGGTACACATAGTACCCTTGGCGAAACAGTATGTGTAGCATTCAGTATATCAATCCTCTTCCCTTGAATGAGAAAGCAGTGTAGCTTTTTTTTTAATATAACCTCCTTTGCAAGGTATTTAGAAGTGTGGTATACTGGACTGATCACAGAACAAAGCACTGTGCACGATCACACATAAATCTTTTGGTCCTAGGAATAAAAAAACGCAAGGCAAGCGATTACTCAATAACATCACATAAGACAGACAGAGCTCTGACTGAAATACAGGTCTCTTACCACCCAGATCCATGCGTAAAACACTAGGCCACAGTTCCTACAATCAGATTACTTAACCTTTTCATGCCTCATTCTCCCCAAAAGTAAAACAATATGCTACAATACTCTTTCATCGATTACATCGATGTAACTGGACTGCTGATACGGCGTATGAACATTCATAGCATATTTTGAAAATGTAAGGTACTACATAGGAAAGCAGAAAAAATGTTAATGTTTTACTGCTTGGTTATATAGCAAGAACACAAACATGGAGTAAAACAGGCATCTTCCACAGAGGAGGTATCACAGGAGTCTTCCAAGCCCAGCCCAGCTTAGTATAAACAATATGATGAAACGGTTCTGTGGCGCTCTGGAACTCCACAATTTCTCTCAATTACATCCTAGTGAAGTAGTATAGCTGTTTACCACGGTTTGATAACATTCTTTATGCAGCTAAACCCCTGCATAAAGCACTGACAAAAGATAGTGCTTAATTCTGCTAACTAGAGAAAACTGATTGTTTTGTACAAAATTGGCCCGTGATTCAGGAGATCTGGATTCAGCTACCAGCTCTACCACATGTTCCCATAGGACCTTGAGGTAGTCAAGTGCTCTTTCCATTCCTCAGCTCCCTATCTGTAGCTATCTCAGCCGCAAAGCTGGGATTGACAAAGGAATTACTAGATAAAATTCTACAGTAAGTATTGTAGACTGTATATGATTATCAGGGCATAAGTGATATAAAATCTATGGCTCTGTATCTTCTAGATATAAAGTCTATGCATATGTTCAGTTTTGCAAAGTTAAACATTTCAGCTGGATCTATTTAACATTTTTAAAACATCCAACTTTTTTTTCCCCTTAGCTGCCAATGTGTTGTGATTAGAAAATATTTTATTCTCAAAGCCTTGCCATGCTTTCACTGCCATGTTTTTATAAACTACGTGACAAAGGAGATAAATGAGGACTCAGCTGTCCATAGTTTAAGAAAAAAGAAAAATGCAGTTAAAAACTTCTTAACAACTGGGTACAAAACCAGCAAGATGAATGATTAACTATTGGTTAATTTCATGAAATGGTCTTGAAGAATAAATATTTAAGGGAAAAGAAAAAAATGTTCTTTTTTCCCTCAATTGGTTTATTTGTTTTATGGAATAACAATGCTCCCTTCTTCCCATCCCCTTCAAATTCCATATGTAACCCTCCAAGTCAATTACATACGTGCAGATAATGCCTAAGAAACACAATCTGATAGAATCATAGAATAGAATCATAGAATGGTTTGGGTTGGAAGGGACCTTAAAGATCATCTAGTTCCAACCTCCCTGCCATGGGCAGGGACA
>JAOXNO010000013.1:24495640-24508387 GCA_028565335.1 Limnodromus scolopaceus
CCCGCTAACTCCCATTTATATACTGAGCATGATCTCTATGGAATGGAATGTTTCATTGGATGTTCCATTGTGCTGTCTGTTCTTCTATGGGAAGCTGAAATAAGTCCTTGAGTAGTGTAAATATCACTTAACAGCAACTAAAACCAGTAGGTATTATTGACATGCCTTTCACAGTGATCGCTAGAAAAAAAATGAACCCTTTTCTAGCCGAAACCAGAACACCTCGACAGTCTGGAGAAATGAGCTGGCAGAAAACTCATGAAACCATAGCAGCATGAAAGAAGATGCTAGAGGAAAGTTCACATGCTTTCCCAGTGGCAGAAAGGAGGAATTTCAAATTTCCATTTCATTACTGGGATGTAACAGTAGTCTACAGGATCCTTCAGTGATTTGAAAAAAAATAGGTGATGTTATGTGTGATCTAACTTTAAGTCAGGAGGGGATCCTGCATTTCACAGTAGTGATTGGCACTGTTGTTTGGGTGTCCTCCTCCTCTTCCAGGATATGCAACTGTAAACTGAAGAACAGATAGCTGAGGAACATCATAAAAATTTTGGCTTGGATTTGGATTGACTACTAGCAGGGAGATTGATAGAGATAGCAAATGCACAGAGGTTTTGTATGCAGTGTTCTCCTTTCTTCAACATAAGATCATAATTTATATTCCTGTGGACCCCGTCTTGTTTTCTACGCACCTTCCAATTTACAGTGAACGAGAAGGTAATTTTACAAATGACAGTATCTCAGTACAGTCTGGGTGGTGATTAAGGCCAATCCCATGGGAAAAAATATAAAGACTGTGCTATAATGCATGCATACTCTGCATTTTTATTTTTCATGAGTTCTTTAAATCAAATTGGACAGTATTTTTCTAACGTGGTCAGCTTGGGTAGATAATATTCTTGGGTTTTACTTGAAACAAGATAAGAATAACTTGAGGTACAGAATTATATTATCTGATAACATGATGACTCTTATCCTGGGTGATACTGGGCTGATGCGGTCAAATCTTCTCATGCACTCCAAAATAAGTCTGTATTTTTAGGTATTGTCTTCATCTACCAAGGATGAGAAAGAACTCCTTTTTGATTTGGGCTATAATGATCATGTAGGTGTATCTGTGTGTGGAAAATTGATTTCAAGTATTTTATTAGGAACTCACTCAAATTAATGTAAGGAATGCCATAAAACTGGTGAAAGTAAATCTATTCTGGTTATTTTTCTGCAGTTGAAAACATAAACATAATAGTGTTCTGCTTATGGTTATTTAATACATAAATGCATCCAAACCAGAATATCAAAATATCAAAATCAAATCACTAGTGTAAGTAATTTGTATTTAGAATCCTGTTATTAGAAACATGAGAATCATTAATTTCCTTCTTGAAGCTTTATGTTTTCTGGTTTTATAGTTTAATGTTAGTGTTAAAAGATCTTTGTAAAAATGTAAAATGTCAACCTTAACTTTTAAATATGCAAGACAATTACTAAGTGGAAGAAAGTCTCTGTGTTACAAACATAAATTTGCAGGTTGCCAATAATTTGATTGACAAGCATGGTGTGGAGATACTGGCAACTGTTGCTTTTGCATACTTTTGTATTTTTACAGTTGGCTTCTAACTGGCAAGGACAGGTGGCCATAAATTATGATTTTTATATGTTTCTGAAGTAGAGAAAACATTTATATGATTTTTTAAATTGCATTGGCTAAATATCATGTTTATTCTACTATTTTCTTAATAATATGAAAGGTTTCTGTGCCCAGCTTTTGAGTAATTGGAAGGTTTGTTCCCAAGTAATTTCTCATTAAGTAATCAATGTTACTTTGTGGTAGTAACAACCTTTTAAAGTTTTTCCTGAAAAATAATTAATCAAATTTGACTCTATTAGGCCTTTCTCTTGCTGATAATGAAGAATATTTTACCACAAAGTCAGAATTGGTTGTTTTGGTGGTACTTCATTAAGTTTTTGGGACTTCTCAAGCACAGAGTTTAAAAGGATTTTAGAGAAACCCTGTGAACTGCTTTTTGGGGGATCAGGCTTGTTCTGCTCATTCTGTGAAGCTGAAAATGAGGACTAAACTCAGTTTTCTATGGTGGGAATTCATAGCTTTTGTTGCTATCTATTCTTGTTTGTCTGCTAGAAGCTTACGGAGGAGCTAGGAGAATTGAATGGCAAAAAGAATCTGAAGATTTTTTTATAGTTGTATATTTAGCTTTATTTATATAAAGTCAGTGTACTGTTTCTCTCTGAAGTTAACGATCCAACTTATTGTGACTTTAGGGATCCCATAAAATAAAAACATATCTCCTGCTTTGTTACATGAAACTAGCTCTCTCAGGGATAAATTGAAATTAGGTGTGGTTAATAAGGAGAAAAGTTACTGAATACTAGATGCAAAAATAAGTTTTTCTTTTACCAGAAGGAAACTTTGCTCTTTCTATCTATTATTGCAGAAATTTAGATTGGAGTTTAGCCTTACCTTGGGCTCAGGGAAAAGATAGAGTCACTTTTTTGCTGCCTTGTGGCCATAGGAGTGTTTTCCTAAGGTTATTTTTTGTGGGAGAAAATTACTGAACAAGACAGAGATTTATTAACTTTTTGGGTGTGTGTAGTATTTAATGACATGAGAAAAGCAATGGTTTTATTGCTTTATATACTATTCCTATTCTAGAAGACATTTCCTTTGACTTGAATATTTTTTGAGACCTAAATATAGTGAAATAAACACACTTCATGCTTAACTCTGTTACTGTATTGCAGTTATTTTCTGAAAATAAATTGTTATTCTGAAAGAACTCCAAGGGATTAATTAAATGAGTCTCCAGCTGTTGATTTAACTATATATATAGTTAAATAGCTGATATAACTGTATGCTTGTTAAAAAACAGGTGCTCAACCAGTTGCTTTAAGAAGAAATAAAGCGAAGTAACTACATAAGCAATGCTCAGATTGTTAGTAAATTTTGTTTAATGATAAAGAAGGCAACATACTTACTTTATGACTCTTGAAGATTGTGACAACACTGAAGGTTGGTTAGTATCTGAGGATAAATATTGATATTTTTGTTTCTAAAGGGCTGTGAGATAACAAGTTCATGCGGTCCAATGAACAGTACTGTAACTGTATGGAAAGCAACTAATGTTTTCAGAGTATCTAAATCTTCATATTAGGATTCGTTTTCAAGAATGAATTAATATACAAACCCATCTGCTGGGTGCCTGTTTTCAAAACACTGGTGAGGTGTGAGGAACATCATGGCAAGGCAGTGAAGGTTTCCGATTCAAAAAGTTCGTAAAGAAAATCATATGACTTGTTAAAAACTAGCAGTTTAACGAATTAAGTAGTGAAACTTCTTCCCTCCCCCCCCCCCGCTTTTATAAGGGTAAAATGTAACTGAAACATTTGTGTCTCCTTTTTCAAAATTTATTGGACCAAATTTCAGCTCTGGTCTGGAATTTTCCTGGCTTTGGCAAGCTGGATGGTTTTAGAAAGGCTAAGGGAGGAGAGGGGGAAATATTTTTCCTTGCTGGGGGCTGAAAGATTTTCTTGAACCCATTCATTAATCCATTTGTTACCATTCTGATAACTTCACCTTTGTCCCCAACTCCCCTCCAAAAAATTGTTTCAAGAGGTTGTGGGACATTGAAGACTGACTTTGTGCCATTGGGCTTTTTTTCATCCTAGCTGGAGAAAGCTTCAGGGTTCAGTTTTTAATTAAAGTTGGTGTTACACATAAACCTAGTGGAACAGGAGTGCATTTCTGTCAGTGCAACTCTTTTGCCTTCCCATTATTACTGAGCCTTGAAACTCTGGGCAAAAGCCAAGGCGAGCCCATGCCTTTTGAGACAGCACCTGCCTGGTGACCTCCCTCGCTTCACCCAGAGTGAAAGAGGCTCTGTTTTATCTCAGCGGCCCAGGCCTTGATGTCACAAAGGCTTCATAATGTTTCAGGCTTCAAGCATGGACAATCTGCCCTTTTTTACAGAGCAGCATGAAACAAGCTTTCTATTGCCCTCTTATTTTTGTCACTGATGGCTTGGCCCAACCCGCTTATTTCCTCTTTGGTTTGGGGAAATACAGTACCGATGCGGGTCGGATGCTTTTTTCACTCTCTGTGTCAGCAGAGGCAGTTACACAGCATTCAGTAGCAGACAGATAAAGTTTAAAAGTAGATAGGAGCAAAATATAAATCATGTATGTAGAAGTAGGTTAGTTAAGAGATGAATTGGGCAATTTTTTAGTAGTTAGTTTGAGGCATTGCTTTTCCTGAGGCAGTCCGGCATTGAAATGACTGTGGTGTACTTGTGTCTGTCATTGTAACCCGGCTTGAGAGTATTTTCATACACTTAACTTCCATTCCGTGTCCAGAAAATAACCCAGTTGTAATGAACTTAGCTGTTCCTAGGTCTGTTCCTATTTAAATTCTTGGGACATGGAGGAGCAGACTAGATCAGAACCACTCTAATTCTGAGGCTTTCCAGCTCACAGGGCCATCTGGAGGGGTTCATTCAAGTTCAGCGCCCTTGGTTATTAGCACTGACAATAGTACTCTAACTTGCTAACTCTAAGCTGCTAAAAAGAATTACCCAATGTGCTGTTCCTCTCACTATCCCGTGTTGTCCTTCATGGTGCTTCACCTGTAAATGTAAATTCTGGTGATCCTATTGGCTTTCCTCAGAGTTCTGCAAACGAACAGCTGTCTCTGAAGCTGAAAGACTCTCAAGCTTGAATTTAAGTAGAGACTGTAGCATTTCTTCTTTGGAAGTTTTCATAGCCTTATTGGCACCCTCTAATACTCATGAGCCACTTAAGTCTCCATAAGGGGAGACACTGTAAGCTCTTACTCATGTTATTTGGGAAAATCTGACTAAGCACAACATAAAAATTAGTATATTGGAAATACTTAATTCATGGGTGATTATTTTCTTGTTCATTCAGCCTAATATTTCCCATTTAGTAAATTCAGAATCTGTTGAAAGGAGCAAATAAACTAAAGCTCCATTTGCCTCTACAGATAAGCCAATTGAAACTTGTAAAGAACATTAATTCTTTACTTACAGTTTGTATTTTTCAGCTGTGTAACATGTTGAACATACTTGCAGGTTGCTTGTTCAGTTGTCTTCTTTCTGTAGGTTTTTATCTCAGGATCTGGAAAGAGTTGTGATACTCTCCTATTTGTGGATTAGCAGAATAGAATAATAGAACAGAATCAATGGACTTCACTAGAAAGATGTCTGTTTATCATCTATATTTGATAATTTTCCATCCGGTGGTTTCTCATGGTTTCTCTTCGTTGCTGCCAGGACATGCTCCTTGCTCATGTTCAGCTTGCTGTCCACCAGGACTCTCAGCTCTTACCCAGCAGAGCTACACACCAGGCCAGTCAGTCCCCAGCTGTTACTGCTGTGTGGGATTCCATCCCAGGTGCAGGACCTGGTGTTTATTAAATCTCATGCAGTTCTTGATGGCTTAGCCTTCCAGCACATTGTGGTCTCTCTGTATGGTGGTTCTTCCTTCTGGTGTATCTGGCTTTCCTCTGGTTTGGTGTCATCTATTAACTTGGTTAAGGTCCATTTAATTTCATCATCCAGATTATCTATAAAAATACTGAGTATTACAGGACTGCCAATTTGACTTTAAGCCATTAACTGCTGCTCTGAGCTATAGACAGGAAGATTCAGACATCCTTGTCTTCTGATATTGACTGAGTGAGCTAAAGATGAACCTGGTCCAGCACAGAACATTTCTCACTGGATACCAGGCAGCTTGAGAACTTCTGACACAGAGCAAGTCCCCCTCAGCTGAATGTGTCCTACTTGCAGAAGTTTAAGCAGTATCTGGAACATCTTTTGAAATTATAGTAGTTGAGAAATGCAAGTCCATGATGTAGATCTCCATTCATGCCTTTATTGTACAGTGTGGAAATGGAAAAGAATAATTACTTGCCTGTAGCAGCTTCTCTGAGGTTCCCTTTTGTTGTCAGTCTGTGAGTTCACAACTTATCCTTCTATGCTGCTTCTTCAAATGTGAGTTAAAAAAAGAGATTTTTTTAATTAAAAAGAACTGTGAGGGACGAACAGACCCTGCTCTTTCTGTAAAAGCTGGCTATGAAGCTCTGAATTTGAGGTGTAAGCGTTTGATGTTAGTTAAAATTTGAAGCTAATAATGTTTGTGCACAGGTACTTGAAGTGCTGTCCTTGTACAGGATACGCTACCTATAACCTTCTTGTCTTAGCAATTATTTGTTTTTTAAAGAATAAGTTCAGGAAATATTGTTTATCTTATTTCATAATAGCCTTCTTCAGAGGCACTGAGCAATTCCAGTTCCTGTTAATTGCAGTACCTCTGAAAATGAGACTATCCAGATCTAATACGTTGTCTGAGAATGTTAAGGAATAATAAGCAGTCATAAGGCAGCATCTAGTTTTAAATGAAACTTAATGTGTTTCTGTTTTAGAAAGTCTTTTATGCATGTGAAATAAAAATATATCTATTGGTGCTTTATAAATGTAACTTTTTTTAATTTTCATGGATCTTTTCAGTATTTTCTTGTGCTGATATATGGACAGTGATTAGATGTTGTGTCTTTTGTTCAGATATTTTATATATTTCTTAAATGCTTAAGAGGAGATTAAGTTTTGAATTCTGTTGGAGCCAAATTTTATTTTAACGTGCACTTCTACTCTGAAAATAGTTCAGTCAGACCATATTTGAAATTAATCGATGGACAGCGTATCGCAGCAATCTAGATGGCTGGTACAATTGCCAAGGTTCAGAACGTGTGGAAGATAACTGAATAAATAAATAATGATGCTGCTGTAATTAGAGCAGCACGTGAGCTATCGTAATTGACTGGTTTACACAAGTAATCCCCAACACTCTGCAAGTTAGTTCCCTTCTGTCTCAAGACTATTTAGTTTCTAATAGCAGTTGATTCTCATCTGCTTTTCTGACCTTCTGCCAGTTGGAGGCTGTCAGCATTTAAAAGCTAAAGTAGTGTTGTACCAGGTGTCTGTAATTCTGCTGCAGTCTGTGATGTGGGATTGGTGCTAGTATAGTGTTATGGGATTCATAAGTAGAAAAAAGTTATAATTAGAACTATATAAATAAATATATCCTCTAAATATCTAAGTTATTCTACTCAACTGTTCTTTTACTGTGGGAAATTATTTTGAAAAGTATAGCCATTACTTACGTGCATGCTGCTCTGTTGTAGTCTTGTGACTTTCACTAAGTGTTTTTCTGTTTATAAGAGGCAACATGCCTTGAGCATCCACAGAATTTAGTGCTAAAATCCAGTCACTTCCCATTTTTCAAACTAATGGAAAGCTGAGCAGCTGTTGTAAATGGCACTTCTGGAACTCTGAAAATAAACATGTAATTCTTCCTGGACAATTTTATTGTAGGTTGTTATGCATTAAAATGTTTCATTCATTCATTTTATTCATAAAATGTATGTTTCATTCATTAATTTCATTTCATTCATTCATAAAACGTCGTTTCATTCTCAGAGTTTAGGTTAAAACTTCAATTTATTTATTACAATTAAGAATTTAATTGTACACTGGATATTTAATAGAAATAATTCAGACAATAAGGATGGAATCCGTAATACAATGGTTTTGATTGCTGTAAAGTGGACATGTTGGTTTCCAAGAGGATTGCTTTTTTTTTGCCTGAAAGCAGGACTTGAAAAACCTATGAGCTGGAAATGGCGAGTTGTTAGCTATTTCAAGTGCAAAGCTGAGAGTTAAGGAGAAGGAGCAAAATCAGCTGTTACTCACTATGGAAAACACTGATGGAATTTTTAACAGGAGTCAGTACTGTTTGGAGGATCTGAGGTCTTACCAGCATTATGGGAAAAGCTGGAGACAACGTGCTAGCAGATGGTCAAAGCAGACTTGCTCTTCGCAGATGTGCTAAGACATGGTGAAGTTGCATCCCAGCTGACTGTGCTCTTGATGCCTTCCCAGGGTAAGGTACTGCTTCTCTATTGCTCCTCGGAGGTGGATCGAGCCTGTTCTGAGCATTCTTCAGCTTCTGGGTTTGGATCATTTCTCCTCCATGAGTAACTCCTGTGTTTACATCTTTGCTTTTCCTTGCAACTTTTGTAACTCAACAGAGACTTGACATTGAATTATTTCAAAACTGCAGATTCAGCAGTGGCAGTGTTAAGTTCTCCACAGGCTGAGTTTTGGTGTTAGGAAGCTGCTGTGCCTGGAGGACAGGGTGAAGGGCTGTATAGTTGTATCAGCTTGCATTTGTGTCACATTTTGTTCACACTGGAAAAACAGAAACACAAAACATGGAAGTATTTTTCAGTTTTAATTAAAGTTTTAATTCTACAAAATTTATTTTCCTTAGTTCCCATGACTGCTGTTGGACTTTTTCTTGCTTGTCATTGAAATGTAGATAGATCTTCAACTCTAGTCCCTGAGTCCCATTTTCTGAACAAATTTGGTATCTGAGACTCCCCTGTCTTGATGTGAGCATCACAGAGTGTTTTTGTTCAGCAGTAGCTTTTTGTTATGCTGACTCTGTCATTTCTAGTTTTCAGAATTTGATTAAAACGTGGATTTGAAGCTAGGTTACGTTAGTAGCTGGACAGCTTTGTGTATACATGAATATGCAGGGTAAAAAGTGCGATGATTTGTGCATGCATCCGTCACTAATAGCGTAGTTATTTCCAAAATATTAAATGCTCATACAGAAATTGTCAGTTGAGAACTTTTGTAATACAATAATACAACACTTTAGTTTTCATATGCATTTAGCTTTCATGTGTGTACATCTTCAGCAATGTTTAAACAGAAAAAAAAAAAAGTTTCTAACTGAGTTTAATCTTGTTAATTCTGAAGAAGTGAAAGTCGGCAAATTAATTTGGAAGGAGAGATATCTGACATACCCAGATGCCTTAGCTAAAATATGCAAAATACTTGAGGAGAGACATGGAGTAATTCACTTGTCCTTGAGCTACATGTCTAATTTTTTAGACAAATAAAGACTGTAAAGCTGCTTTAAAAAAGCCAACTTAACTTTCCATTACAGAAGGTTTCAATCAAGTTGGGGAAGAGAGTTCTTGACCGGTGGCTCTACATGTCTCTCATTCTTTAAAAACAAAAAGTAAAAAAAGAAAAATCTTTCAGTAGTTACACTTGAAATCAGGTTGTCTGCTTTATGCCATTGTGGCATTTGGACAAATTCTGCTTGTCTTTTGGATAAATTGAAAACTCTTTTATTGAGGTAAATTTACAGTTCTAGGAGAATGTAGTAATGTTGTAAGGAGACAACTGGAACCTTACGCCCTTCCCATTTTTGAGAAGCTAAATCTATGCTGCCTTTTTTTTTTTTTTTTTTTTTTTCTCCTCGGAGGTCTGACTCATGGTTTTTGGCACTCGGGGGCTGGTGAAAGGCAGCTCCGGAGAAGGTCGGCCCAATTAACGGCAGCAGCCCTGGACTTTTCCTCCTTGTGATTCTGGCCAGGTGTTCAGAGGAGGCCGGCTGCCTTGCTGTGATGTTCTGGTGGTTTTTTTGTGTCAGGGAAAAAAAAAAAACCAAACCCTTCTCCCAGCTGTCCCCTCGGCACGGGCAGGGAGCAGCCTGGGACAGGGCTGTAAATGCTTTGGGGACAGGGTTATGATTTCGGTAGGTGGTGGCGTGCCCTGATGAGACCCCGACGGGCAGGGGAACCACAGGGGCCACCCCTCTAAGTCTCTCCGGTAGAACTGGAGGGTCCTCTCCTCAGCTGGGTTGTCCCCTGCTTGTTGGGGCTGAGCTCTGGCACACTCGATGCATGAGTGGTCCACGGAGCTGCCGCCCTGGGCTCGCTGCCTGCATCCCGTGCCCGCATCCCCGGCACGCGGGCGCTCACCGTTGCCCTGGCTGGTGCAGCTGGATGTGGTGAGAATTAATTGAGCACCGGCCGGAGGCGGCTTTAATTAGAGCTGAGGTGGAGGGGGGAGGATGCCCAGGCACCGCTGCCGCCTTTCTCCGCCCAGGGGGGTGATGCCGGGAGAGCAGCCAGGCACCGCCAACCCCCCGCTGCCATCCCATTCCCACCGGGAAAACGGCTTCATCCGCATTACGGCACGGCGGGGCCCTGCGGCGGCAGCGGGCAGGAGAGATGGGCAGCTGCCTCCAGCACAACCCCATGCCCGGGGTGCCGTGGGCACGGCCGAGGAGCCCAGCGGTGCCCATGGGGGGATTTGAGCAGAGTCAGCCGGGAAGGGGCTTGTTTCTGGGCTGGAAAATAAAACGGTAAAAGCAGTTTGGTGAAATAACATTTCTTTTCCTCCTTTTCCTTGTTTTCTTCTTTTCCTTTGGGCTGGAGGTCCCGAATCCCTGAGCTTCCCTTCAATGTCCCAGGGCTGGGACATGGGGACGGCTCTGTCCTGGGGGGTTCCTGGAGGTCCCAGCCCACGGGGAAGGAACTCGGTGCAAAGCTTGGCTGGAAACCAGCAGCCCCAAAGCCCAGCAGGATGGCGATGCTGGTCCTTACACCCCCACACTGGTGGGGTCTGTGGTGGCTGTGTGACAGGGGCACAGCGTGGTGTGTCTGTCCTTCTGTCTGTCCTGGCCCCCACTGGGCTGGCAAAAGTGGTGCTGGGGTCCTCCCCTCTGCTTGGGGTAAGGTGTGGGATGGGGATGGAGGAGGAAGATGGAGGATGGAGATGGAGGAATGGGGAAGAAGAGGAAGATGGAGAATAAGGATGGAGGTTGGAGATGGAGGATGGGGATGAGGATGGAGGTTGGAGATGGAGGATGGGAATGAGGATGGAGGTTGGAGATGGAGGATGGGTATATGTATGAAGGATGGATATGGAGGATAGGGATGAGATGAAGACAGGGATGGAGGATGAGGATGGAGCAGCTCTGAACATTTCCAAAAGCTCTAATGCAGGAAGCAGAAAGCACCTGTGAGCTGAAAAGCCCCACTGTGGCATGTGGAGCACCAGTGAGGAAGACCAACATCCCAAAACACGTGGTTAAATGGCTCGGCACAATGGCAAGAGAGGGATTTGCTTGGGAGTTTTCCCAGCAGCTCCAGCCCGTGGTAGCGGGGGGGCTGAGCCCTCCTGGGTGGCACTGCTGGGACTTGGGTGGTGGGGATGGATGCCAACGACTGTCCCCAGCTGCATCCTGCAGCCTTTAGGAGTCTGTGGGGACACGGCGCAGTGCTTGCCCCAAGACGCCTCCTCTCCCTCTCAACAAGGCAGCTGGGCAGCGGGCTGCCAGGACTTGATGATTTGTGGGTAATTACTGCAAATAATGAAATATTTAACCATCATCTCTATTATCGGGGGTAGTGCTGAGCCAGGCAGGAAGCCGGTCGGCCAGGGCCGGGTTGCCATCACTGATGGGTTTGGTGCCAGGTTTGGTGACAGAGCCGGGCGGTCCCCTCATGGTGGCCGATGGATGGAGGTCGTGGTGGTGACGGCCACCCTGTGTTCCCGAGCTGTCCCTTGAGAGTCCAGGGCTGCCCCTGTGCAGGGCACCGCTGGGGGTCTCCTTTGGGGACAGGGAGGGCACAGACCCAACCTGAGGGTCAGGGACTTGTCCCCATTGTCACCAGAGATGTAGGACTGGCTCTGTTTTCCACCCAGGGCTTTGCTATTGATAGCGGGAGGGGGTTTGCGGGTGGTTTTTCTCTTCCTTTGTTTTCCTGGCCAAGCCGTGGCTGAGGCAGGGTGGCTGGTGTCAGCTCTCACGGCGGATATCGCTCACGGCTGAGGGGACACCAGGACAGTCTTGTGTCCATCCCTGGGTCAGCTCCACCTGGGTGGAAGAGGGGTATCTCCAACCGCCTCCCTTTAATGGAGATGGGGAGTGTTTCCCGGTGGGATCTGCACGCCTCCCCCACCATGCAGCCCTCACCCAGCTGCCCGTTTATCTCACGTGCTCCTCCATCTACCTGCCCGGCTCTGTATCCCACACGCTCTCAAGCTTTCACAGCAATGAATTTACCCACTGCTGGGCTCAGCATAAAATTAATTCCCACTGGGGAAAAGCAAGCCGAGGCTGCTGTGGAAAGCATCCTCTCCTTCCCCCTCTCCTTCTCTGAGGCCCTCAGTGGGTGAAGACTTCCCCGTGGGGAGCTTCCCCCATTCCCAATTTGCCTTCCCAGCTTTTGGCTTCGTGCCCCGATGGGAGAAAGAGGAAGAGGAGCCCCCAAACCAGGCTTTTCCGCAGCATCTCTCCTGTCTGGGGGCTCCCTGGGACATGGAGGGGGCTGAGGTCAGGGGTCCCCCCTGGGCAGGGAGGGTTGAGCGGGGCAGCTCCTTGTTGCGGGGTGTCATGGGGCTCGAAATGTGGCTGCTGCAGGCAAGGGGGGGCTGAGGGACCCTCTGGCCGCTCTAACAGGGACGAGCATCCATGGGGTGCAGAGCCCCTGCTGGCTCCTGCTCCACCGGCAGCATCTCCCGCTGCCCGTGCCCCTGCAGAAATAAAGGCTGCTGGCTCCTCTCTGCACGGTAATAAATCGGGGGAAAAAACAGGAATAAAAAAGCCTTGTAATTAAGCAGTCAGCTGCTGTCCTCCCTGGGCAGGCTCGTCAGGAGATAGATGAGTGTGTGGGGTAGCCAGTGGCAATGGGAAAGCTGGGGATGTCCCTCGGGGATGCCACAGGGTGTGAGATGCCTTCACAGAATCACAGAATCACCTAGGCTGGGACCCCCACCACCCCAGGGAGGGCTCTGAGGCTTTTCCTCTGCTCAAACAGCAGAGAAACATCCTCAGAGCCCCCCC
>JAOXNO010000013.1:24508487-24544049 GCA_028565335.1 Limnodromus scolopaceus
ATATGCTGTGTTTGTTTTTTGGTGGAGAGAAAGGTTATGCTGCCTTTTTTTTTTTTTTTTTTTTTTCTCCTTAAACTTTGACGTTAGGAGGAGACTATCCTTTCTTTTCCTATTCAGAATTTGTGGAGTTTATAAGCTTTAATAGGATTTTGGTGAAATGAGAAAAGTTGCCTATTTAAAAAAATGGAAAAAAAATCATAAAGTTGAACTACTTAGAGATGAAGGAGGAAGTAAGTATTAAATACATAGGTGAGCATATTTGGCTCAGCAAATCTTCAAGTCCTTCTCCTGGAAACAGAGCAGGAGCTGTAGGCCAATCTGTCAGTTGTCCTAAGGATGGAGAGGAGGCTGAAAGAGACCCATAAAGAAATACAAATAAAGGGACAAAAGCATGAACTAGCCAGAAGTCAGAACTGATCAACGTCAGGGATGCGTTTATTTAGGCTGGGGCTTCTCAGCGATCGTGGGGCCGGATGAGAACAAGAGAGCACTCCAAGTGACGGCTTGCACTGTGGCTGGGCAGGGGATCCGTGTGTAGTTTGAGTGTTGCTGAAGAGGTTGGATGGAAGCCTGGCTTTCTCGATTGGTGAATATCATGAGCAAACATGCTACCTTTTCTGTAGCTGTTTTTTAAAATTGCAGCAGTTTTATAAAAAATGCATGTTATTTGGGTATTACTTGATGTAAAAAGTATTTAAAGCTTTAGGGTCTTTATTTGCATGCTTTGTATGTATGTTGGAGCCACATTTTTAAAACATATTGTAGCACTTAATTGATGTTGGACTCTTCAATTGGAAAATAATGATTTTTGTTTCCAGATTTTATTGGTAAGATGTGTCTAGTTTTGAATTAATTGGTAAAACCTGCTGTGCTTGTTTTTCTTATTTGAACAGAAATTCAGTTCTTGTTAAGAAAAAAATATTTTAAAAGGATTTTCTTGTGTAAACCACTATAAAGTGATTAAAAGTGATAAGCGCTTCAAAAGGCAGTGTCTTCCAGTATTTGAATAGCTTACATACTAATTGGTTTTTCAACTGTGTGCCTGGCTTACCTGTGACTTTTTGTTCATCAGCATGTTTTGTTACAAGGTAGTGTATTTGGTGGTTTGCTCAATGTTTTTAGACTGTCGTAATGTGTTTTGCTACTTCTTGATGATGTTTTCAGTAACTTGATCTGCTTTTTGAGTTCTAACACAAACTCACAAACTTTTTAGAAAACTTGATATGATACTTGGTGGAAGGATGGTTTGCTTTTATCTGTTTCTGGCATAAAACTTAGAAGTAATTTCTTTAAATTAATTTTGAGGTATTTATCACTATAAAATTGAAAAATTAAAACAGAAGTTATCTCGTTGCATTTGTCCTTTATATTGACGTTTGTACCTTTACCTTTGAATGTTTTGATTTCTAGGTATCAATCTATCGAACAGTAACTTGCTAGTGTGAGGCCAGAAAGGAATTAATTCATAGGTTGTTGTTTTACATTTAAGATTTTTTTTTTTCAAGCAAACTGTGTAAACGGAAGAATAATCTGAATGTGTCTCAGATACGCAGCATTAACTTCCAACTTGTTTGCAGTCGTGATTAGTTTGACGCTTATGTAGAACAGCTGGTAAGCCTTCATAGAAGATTTCGTTAGTAATAAAGAGGAAAACTTTCACCTTTAACAAGATTTTGTCTCCTGTACAGCTTGCCCAATTTAGGCAGCGGAAGGCACAAACTGACGGTCAGAATGGATCAAAGAAGCAGAAAAAGAAGAAGAAAACAGCAAACGTCAAAGATGAAGAATCAATACAAGGTGGGATTGATACTGATCAATCTCGAGGTGATGAAACGTCCTCGTGCAGCAGCTGGAGAGGAGCAGCCGCTACTGCTGACTTTGCTATTATCAGGACTTTGCATAGTGGAGAAATTATCAGACACAACCAGACTTACACCATTGAGGTAGGTTCATTTCAGGTGACCAGTTACTTGTGGGGAGGGGCAAAATAGTCCGTTAATTTTGAGAGCAGGAATAAAGGAGTTATATGAGATTTTTGCTGTGATTTTCTTGCCTTCGTGGTCTGACCTTGATATGTCCAGAGACAGCACTTTCTACCTGCCTGCCAGCATCATGTTTTCTGTGGTAGTCACAGTCCTGTAGTTTATGGGAAGTTTGTTGGTACTGCTGTACTCCCTTAATGGACATTAATTGGTTTTAGTTTATTGCTTAATTTTGTGCATTTTGTTTTATTAAAAGTTTACAAATTGAAGTGGATTTTTGATCATTGCAACTATGGCTACAGCAAAATGCAAAACTGAACATCTTTCTTGTATCCAAAATGTAGTTTGAGCCTTTCTGGTTAAGGAGGAGGAGGAATGAATTTAGAAAACACTACTTAGAACTGGATGACTTAAGAGAATGATAGACACATATTCTACTTTTACTACCTAATGATATATAATCCTGGTTGCTAGTGGCTGAAAGTACATGCTCCAGGAAAGTTGTAAGATGCCCCGTGTGGTACACACTGGCAGCCCAGTTCAGTTCTCAGTGGACATGAATTCAACTAACGTTGTCTGGTATTCCAGATACGAGGGACAAGAGATGTTGATGTTATTTACAGAATAGCGTATTCCATTCATGAAAGCAGTGCCTCTAAAAGCACAATTGGTATTCTGAACAAGCGTTTCAACACAGATCCTCAGCTCTGTGCATGTGAACGCGGTCTTTTCTGAGACATGTAGCACAGATGAATGCTCTGCATTTTGACTTGTCAGTCCTGTGCTAGAATAGACGACTTGTAACTATTTTGGATCCATTATCTCATTTCCAGGAAACTTTAAAAAAATTTCTTGCATTTGTGATTTGTGTTTAAAAAAAAAAAAGTTGCCCTGGTGGAGGGGCAGACAGACTAAATCATACACACAGATAGAAACTTGTAAAGTAACTGATCCATTTATTTTACTATTTTAAGCCTACAGTATAGCAGTACACTAGATATTTTGAACTTTATGGATACATGCCCTTAATATGTAGCTTTTCATACTTACAAAGTTTATGTTAGGGCCTCAAACTGTAGTAACTCAATAAAACTGTCTGTTCAACTCATGACTTTTCCTGGAGGAGGTATTAAAAGGTTTAAAGAGTATTTAATGCTAAAATGACTCTTTTCATAGGTGATGATGCCCTGTAGGAGAAGAGAAAGGTGTACTTTATGAAATGCAGCAGATTGTTTACAGCTAAGGAGAGAGGACTGCTAGGGCACAGAGCTCTTTAGAGGGAATCGCTTAAACTGTTGTTTTAGCAATATTATAGTCTACATAAATATGATAACTGTATGAAGAAACTTTCTTAAGCAAATATATTTTGAAGTACATCATGATTGCATGTTACAGATGGACTCTACTGATATACATGCTCTCAGTCAGGATAAATGTCTCTGCTACAATTGGAGAAACGGGGTAAAGTACAGAATCATAGAATAATTTAGGTTGTAAGGGACCATCGAGGTCATGTAGTCCAATCCTGTGCTCAAAGTAGGTCTAATTAGATCAGGTTGGTTCTAGTAGCCTATGTTGGCCTCTGACTGCTAACAATACAAGACAAAGATGATTTTAAAAAGTGAAAAAAAATCCACACTGCAGTTGCTAAAGATTACACGCACAGATATATTCTTAAGACTAGGTATGATTTTTCTGAGTTCTACCTTATTCCCAAAGCAATTTATCTTACTTTCAAATAAATAAATATAGAGATGCATGGGCATTTTGGTTTGTTGGTTGTTGGGTTTTGATATTTTTTTAAACATAGCTTGAAAAGAATAAGCGTGGTGATTAGTGTTTACTTGTAATTTGACTCTACTGAATTACTCATGTCTTGGTGACTTCTAAGGCAGTGTTCACTTGCACCAAAAAAAGGTGTTCTCAATTGGGAGAGCTTTTTTTTGTTTTTTGTTACACGCTATATGTGGCCTACTTATTCATGTTAAATTGGTGTTTTGGAATTGGAAGATGATTGCATAAGTCTCGATATCTGTGCAGTATTAATAGAAGAGGAAGAATTCTAAAATGGTTTCAAGCAATCTCATAACTTACTGGTTTTAGTCTAATAAGTGCAATGATTTGGACAGAAAACCTGTTTTACGGTAATTGGATTAGAGCTTGCTCAGTTGAACTGGCAGCCAATGTAATAGGCAGTTTCAGGCTAATCTCTGCAGTGGAGGATTACAGACAGCTTCTTTGAGCTGTTTGCTTTTCACCCAACATTAAATCTTTATAGGTTGCTGTGTCAGAAGAGTAAGGCAAGATTACTGGAGGCACTATGCAGGATTATTTTCTAAGTAAATTTTGTTTGCACTTACTTATTTCATCTTTTACTGGAATCCATATTTACAATTGTTCTTCCTGTGCCACAAAATAGACTCAGAACATCTGACTATACTGCCTATCTATCTAAAAATCCTGACTGGCCTCTTTTGTGGTAGTTTTGTGGATAGAAGTTGATCTCCCTGCAATTTTTCTAGTATGATTTTTTTAGTCCCCAGAGGAATTAGCATGCCCAAATAAAAACAACAAAGAGTTCTCTTACTGAATATGAACAACAGAAAGTGAAATAGAAGTACTCCTCTGGGAGCTGATTTCCCATCTGATGTTAGAGGAGTTACTTTTCAGAGAGGGCAAAATTATATTTGGAGAATTCAAAGTTATTTTTTGCAGTCATCACTTTCCCTTTTTTTCCCCCCTGTCTTCCGAAGAATGGGTTACTCCATCCCTTGTAATCCCTCAAGTTACAGAAACTAATTGGAAGAACTGTCATTGTTTTGTATTGTCCTTACCCATTCCATTTTACCTTCTATCTGAACTTATTTGCAGCTTCTATAAGGTTTTCCATCCTCAGTCAGAGGAACAGCTTGTTTACAAGATTTATTAGCGACATGCCAGTTGGTATTTCTTGGTTAAAGTCTTAGGATCTTAACTTGTTTCATGTTAAATGATCTCACATTAAATTGTCCTGGTCTCACAAAGAGGATAATATCTTGTGGATCTAGTTGCCTTTTTGTCTTTATTCTCTTGCACCCTGATAACTTTTGGTCTTGACACCCATAGTATCTTTTTCCGTACAAAAGTAAAAAAAAATCTAGAAGACACAGCCCAGGAAATAAATTTGATCAAAGAAACTCTTGGTTTTAGGATTGCTTCTTTTTGTGACTTCCTGCAGTTAAGAATGGAAGAAAGCAAAAGCCACTTCTAGAGTAAATAATTGCTGAAATCACCTTCTCTGAGAAGTCTTGAAATGGTGCATAGGGGCAGACTGGTTTGCAAGAATGTACTAATGCCAGGAAAGCAAAAGAAATTAACTTATGGCACAGTAAAATTGTCCTTGAGCCACCTGAGTAGTAAAAGCTATTATACAAAGCTTCTTAGAAAAGAAAAGTTCAAAGTTCTGTGATGAAGAATACCTGCTAATTGATTACAGTTGGATTAGTAACTCGTCTTTTGTTTTTCACAGGACAAATCTGTTTGGTAATAGTTTTAGAATGGCTTAACTGTTTACTCAAGAAGGTGATAAAGTTTATGGCTCCATGTTCATTGTTCATTTCTGTAACTTACTCCAGTTGTTAGTACTTGAGACTAACAACAGGAACAGAAACGGAGTACGAAGGAGACACTGGGTAGGATTCTCGAGCTAAGGAAGGACAGTTACAGAAATATGGAGACATGCGCAGTATGGAGACACAGAGAGGACGCTTCAGTGAGAAAAGGCATAGGTGGCGAGTGTGGGTAAGGCATCCCTATGTGAGAAGCATGAAAGCAAAGAGCAACCAAAGGCTTTGACTAGAGAAGAGATACTCTGGGATGAACAATTACATGGAGGATTTGAAAAAAGGGGTGGATAAACAAAACACAGTAAAAATTAGCCCAGTCACTGCAGATAGTCGAGTATCCCTTGAAAAATGTTTTGAAATTGGAGAATGAAGATAAACAAATGTTTGGAAGTGGTCTGTTCAATAGTAAAGACAGCACCACGAGAGAAGATAATAGATTCTCAGCAGCATGAGGTTCTGACTGAAGCCGGGCATCTTTCCATTCACTGTCTGGACAAAATATTGCCAGGGTATCGTGCCAGTTTTCTCTGATGCATGAGACAGCCTCTGGTATGATGCCTTTCTTTCTCTCTGTAAATCTACTGATATATAATAGATTTACTGACATGGAAATTACCTGTATGGAAGAGTGGTCTTAGCAGACTTACAGAGTATTTCATTGTAGATTAAACATTTATAGGGTTGTATTACTAAAGAACAAAAACCTAATTAAATGCTTAGGTTATCTCTCTGATGATGTTTTCTGATACAGGAAATGTATACACTGAGGAGTGGGGAAGCTTGCTGCAGATTATATTAAAATTTGGCAGTGGTTTATCTCCACTAAAATGTACTTTATTTAAATTTGATTGTAGTCAACTCTCTTGGGTTATAAATTACCAGGGAATACATTCCTTTGAATTGAATGGGTTTTGGATTAGGAACTAAGGCTGGCATGATGAGGTAATAAGTAAGAATAGCACTTCATATTCAGAATGTTCTACAAATATTAAAGACCCGTAATATTTAGGATAGTCTAAAGAGGGGCTTCATGACTGGGATTTTTTGGTTTACATTCTCTTTGCCTCCCTTCCTAGTTGTGATCCTCCTAATTAGTCTTACTCAGGTTGATGATCGTCTATGGATCACTAGTGACCCATGTGAAACTGGCCAAGCTAAAATAAACTTATTTTCACTTCTTCTGCTGGCTAACACATGTTCAAGAATGAATCCAGAATTTTGTAATTACATTTTTGTAACAGTTTACACTGAGGTCATAAAAAAGTCAGTGATTTACTTCAGGTAGAATTCTGTATCCTTTAAACACTTTCAGACATTGCAATTGGAGTAGTTTAGTACTGCATGTCTCTTCTTGCAAAGTGTTTTATTTGCACCATGAAATTTTTCTAAAGAAACGTAAAAATCACTTTTTGGTTCTCTTGGCTAATTTGGTATATGAGTTGTTTTGTGAATCCTGTGATAAAGTTGGGCATCCAGTGCCAAAGAGTGTGATTTTGGAGCAATGCTTAACAGCGTATAGAAACAAGCTACTTTGAAATGGACTTCCTGCCTTCTTTTCTGTATCATGTTGCAGTATTTCCTCTGGAGAATGCATACAAGTGAAAGTGATTTTATTTTTCTGAATACTTAAGTGTTCTTATTATTAAAGGTACTACCTGCAGAGTTGATGGAGATAGTTGCCTATAAAGAGTCTTTGGGACTGTTCAGTGTATTCTGACAATTCAACCACATTGGCAGTGAAGAAAACATTAAATAAAGAATTAAGACATCTTGCCGGAAGATAATAGCTGTTTGTAGCAAGAAATGTTGTGGAACATAGGTGCTAGAATACATGCAAGCTAACAGCATGAAGTCAGGGTGTAGCAGAAATCTACTTCAAATTGCATAAAGTATTGAGAGAGCTGATGAATCACTTTGGCATTAACCTGTCAAAAGATACTGTATCACTATCAGTATGCGTATATGTGAATTTTTTGAAGTATTTCCTTTTAAACTGGACTCCTGTGGTTCAGGCAGATTAGCTGGGTAAAACCTAATTACTCCTGTTGACCAAAGAAGAATTTAAGCATACAGAATGGATGGCTTAGTAATAGAAGGAGCTGGATTTTGAAATAAAGTTGGTAAGGTCTTAGGATCAGAACGTAGCTGCTTGGAGTGCAAGATAAGTGCCCAGAAAATGTTGACTACTTGTACTGTTATTGAGTCTGGCAGCAAAAGAATAGTATTAAGTCTTACAGTGTTAGAGTCTAATGAGTGAGCTCGTAGGATTGAAGTCTTTTTAACTGATTTTTAGCAGGATTTGGATAAATCTCTTAGTGGAGAAGACAGACCCATTTAACTTGAGTTCATTAAGCCATGTTTCTGTACTTATCTTCAATAAATTCCTTGGCAAAAAGAATTGGACTTCACAGCCAAAAGGCTATCTAGATGCAGGATCAAAAGAGATACTTCAGAAAGATCGTTTATGCTGCTAGCAGATTTTGCACACCTGAACTGATGGAGCACTATATGGGTCTTGATTATTTTTTTTAAATTCAGATGTGGGGTTGTTTTTTTTTTTAGTTTAGATTGGTATTCAGAAAGGACCAGCAATATATTAATTTTTTAAAAATCTCGTATCGGGCCAAATTACTATAAAAAAATTAGAGAATTATTTTCAGTAATCACCTTCCTTTGAGAATTCATATTTTCTCACTCTAGCCTAAGCTTCAATCTACAAGTTCTTTGCCTTTTACTGTGATTTTCTACTAGGTTTGAGCTTATCCCAGGATCTAAACATTCATTTATCATCCTTCTTATAAAAACTATGTAAGAAATCAGACTACTTGGTTGGTTTTTTTTTTTATGTTGGGGAAGTGCCTGTATTTCATGCACTATATAAAGAACTTCAACAGTCCTTAGATCTAATTAAATATGGGAATTTCTAGGAATACTTCTGAGCTTCTATAGGAATACTTCTAATCTTTTGTTGTGAAGTGTTCTGAATTTGAACAAACCATGAAAAATTGTAGGGCAATATGGCCATACATTTCTAATCTGTGTTATGAAAATAAATAACGATGTGGTTTTCCTTGATTTTTGTTCCTTCCAGAGGATTTTATCCTAGATCAAGGACATAGACTACAAACAATATGTAAAATTTGTTTGTGTCTGTATGCATATGTATACAAATACAGATATAAGTATATGTAATATGAATAAACATAAGTATTTATTTTAAAAATTAAATATTGTTAAGTACTAATTGTGTATTCCACAGCAGCAACACTTTTGTCACCCTATGGTTTTAAAACATAATTTTGTTTCAGTTTGTGCCTTATTTTTAAGGTGGATCTTTTTAATTTTGAAAATTGTATGTACAGCATGAATTTTAGCTTCCACAGTTGGATTTTAAGTTAGTTTTGTGCACTCTGTATATAAAATAGTAGCATTTTTTTTACATTAATTACATTGTGGGGCTACATATTGGATTAAAAATATGTAGAATTGATGAAGTTGGAATTGTAAAAACTGCAAAGCTCCGGTAGACCTGTCAGATTTTGTGTAAAAAAAACCAAACCAACAAAACAAAACAACAAAAAAACCTCAATTGACAGTTCCAATTTTTACTTATGTCTACTGATGCAAAACTGACTATGTTCCTTGAAAATAAGCCTGACCAAATTCAATGTAAAATGGAGACTGACTAATGAGTTAAGTGAATTTTGAAAAAGCCCTATTATGTACCCTTCATTTTTGGTAAAGTAGTTTTAACTCAAAATTTCATCTTTTGAATTCGAAAGGGTACTTATTTATTCCTCAATAGTGCACCTTAAATAGATAATTTGAATATTTTGCATATTTTCCTACTAACCTGGTGTTTCTCAAACCTGATACATTGTGTGTAGTTCATCAAGATACTCTGTGTTTAATTATAGTGTCTTCCATGGCACGTTTTTGCTCAGTTTGTTAAGGCTTTGTTCCTTTAATTGCTCTAATTCATTAGATCACAAGATTTGAGTCTTTGCTCTTGTTCTTCCTGATCACTTTTACCTTTCCTTGGTTTCCATGGAAGCTGAAGGAGAATATGAGTGTTTGTTTTAAAATTCTAGTCAACATCAGCAGCCTTGCATGTATGAAAATGGCATTCTATGTATGATTATGTTCTTAAGCCAGTGAAGTTCCTAGTTAGGTAAAATTGATCTATCAGAGAAAAGTCCTTTTCTTGGTACTCCTTATTACTTAAAAAATAAACAAACTAACAAAAAGCCCAACAAAACATTATGTTACATTTCCAAAATAGTATTTTATACCTGTAGGTTGTATTTTCATTAGAAGACTTTGTCATGTAATTATAAGGTTTCCGTGATCATGGTTGAACAACAAAGTAACTTCTTTTTTAAAGCTGGGATTTCAAGAGAGTGAAGGTGGCTTTCTCTCTCTATATATATTCTAATCAAGTTTATGTATACCGTAACATTTTCAAATACTGTCTACATTCTCAGAAACAGATGGAAAACGTCTTGTTTAATCTTTTTAGAGTGCCATTGTTGTAAATATTTTAATATTTTGTTTTAGCCGGAAAGTGAAATTTCCACCACAGTAGAAGATTACAGTTCTGAGGTAAGACTTAAGTAATGCTTTTCCTAACTTTTCTTTCAACTTTTTCTTTCTCATGTTTACTGTAATGCTGTCCATCGTTTTTCAAAAAGAGAAGGAAAGAAAGAGCAGACTTGATACTATAGACAGAGCTGTTGCATGTCATTACGGGTATGATTAATGTGCCATTAAAGCAAGCATTATGTCAACTATATAATGGGATGGCTACTATAATCAATAATGCAGTAGATATATGAACTGTTGTGACAGCGTCACTGTTATGGTTGTATTAATGCTTCGTGTCGCCATTGGAGTTGTGGCTGTGCATAATTTCTACTAATTTTCTGTGGGAAATTGTTTAACAACTTGATTATGTTTTAATGAGTTCCAAAGCATCCATTGCTCAGCGACTGGCCAGGCGTCAGTCTGCTGGTGGAAGGTGGTGAGTGATTGCCTTTGCATTGCTTATTGTTTGGGGGTTTTGTTTTGTTTTCTTTCACTTATTAAGCTGTCTTTGTCTCAGCCCGTGAAATTTTCTTGCTTTTGCCCTTTCGATTCTCTCCTCATACTCCTGCTAGTGGGTGAGTGCGTGAGTGCCTGTGGGGGAGGCTTAGCTGCTGACTGGGGTCAGCCTAGTCACACACTGGTGTCTGCTACTCTACATCTACATGGAATATCTGAGTACGGTAGATGCTGTTTCTAGCAGGAAAACGAAGAGATAAATTCATGTCTTAATTACTTTTCTGACAGTCTGGGTTTCGTTTTGCAGATCTCTGTGCTAAACAGTTCTGCAGAACACACCCCAGAATCTCAAGTTTGACTTGAAGTAAAAGGGGATGAAGTAATCAAATGAGTCCCATTGGTGAAGTAAATTTGGTGTGAAACACTTTGTTCCTCTCTTGATTCGGCCTTTTCTAAGAGATGACTACACCTTAGAATAACTATGTGTTTCATACTAGTATTATAGCTAGTTATTGTGCAGCCTAAGGGAATACACACAATAGACAATGCGTCCCTGACCTGTTGCACTGCATGGTGCAAAAGTAAAATTATGACCACAATGGGCAGTCTAGACATGCCCTGAAAACTGAAACGACTTTGCCATCTTAAATGCTCAGTCTTCATTTGCTCCTTCTCTCACCCTATTCTTTTGATCAACGCCGTGTCTGTTTTCTGTCCCCTAGAATTTGTAAATTCTTACCTTTCTGTCAATCTTTTCACCTTCCCTTCCCCATCCCCTTTTTCCCATTGCTTGATTTCCTTGCTCAGTGTTATAGGCTTTTCAGCCTGTTTCTATCATTCCTTTTCCTTCCTCAGTCATTCCGAAGCCCAGTTTCTTTCCCAGCATTTCCAACTCTATCCAAGGATTGGTTTTCCTTCTTTTAATATCTTTTTTCTCCCTCTCCCTTGAAAACCTCTTCTCCTATATTCCCTCTCCCTACGTTGAGGTCCTCCTAATGTTCAGTTCAACCTGTCCTAGATGAAAGCAGTAGTTTTTCTTTCCAACCTGTCTCATCAAATCCCAGTTTCCTCCATAGATTTGGTCTCAGCCTTTTTAGTTGAATTCTTTTCCTGTCCCTCTCTTCCCCAGTTCGACTATTTCTCTCTCACTTTTTCCTCCATCCTTGTTTATAAGCACTTTCTTCTGGTGTGGTGGGAGAAGGCACTTAGAGTACAGGGAAACTGTTCCCTCACCTGCATTATTGGCTACTTTCAAATACAGAATACTGAACCACGTGGGCCCTTGGTCTGTTCAGTTGTGATCGTTCTTATGGCATATTTTTTGTGATGCAAACTTTAAAAAAAAAAAAAAGGCTGAGACCAGAATTGGTCTCTCACTTTTGGAATTGAAGACTCCAGCCCAGCTGCTGAGGAGTGCTGTAAATGGAAGAAAGAAAAAACGATTTTTATGGAGGGATAGGTGCAAGCGGTTGAAGCAAACTCTACCTGGAAAAAAAAAATCAGATTAAAGATTTAGTATTTTTCATAGATAAAAAGTTTATTTTGTCCAAGGAATTAAAGTAGTAAAGAACAAAAAGAATGAGTTTGCTTTATGTATGGTAAGGTAATAGGGCAGTATTTTTTGCAAACACAGTTTGCCATTAAGAGCGTAGCAACTACACTTCTGAACAACAGCTGTGACCTTACTGCACCTTTTTAGAATATACATTGCCATGGTGTGTGATTACTATCGATGGAATATGAGTATGTGAAGAATGAACCCTTAAAAACAGTTGACAGTCGCATTAATGTTCATGTATTTTTACAAGTGAGAGGTATTGCATATATAATGAAATATGACTAAGAAATTTTGATCACTTCTGAGGTTGTAGGAAGCAATGTTGGAGACTGATTGTGAGAGCTCTAGAAAACACAACTTTGCACAAGGAGACAATACAGAAAAGATCTAGCATAAGGCTTCATGATAATTGTGGCTACGTTCTGATTTTTAGTGTTTTGTTGTTCGTATCAGTTCAATTCAAGGCTCTCATTGTAAAATGAATTTTCACATCTGAACACTTTACTTTTCATTCTTCAAAGGTTTCTGTAGGTGCCTACAGACTATATTAGGGAGCAATATTTCAGATACTACAGATAATAGAATTACAGCCAGGCTGCCTCCTGAATGTGCCTTTTAAAAAACAGCATATTTCCTTGAAATTGCAAAAATGCAATGACAGATGCACTTCTAGGCACTTCTTATTCTCATTCCTGCAAAAGCGAACTCTCCGCGAGAGTTATTTTCTAAGACATAAGTAGGCAATATAAAACTACTGAATAGTAACATGATACTGGATCTGGTGAAGAACAAGCTCAAGTGGTGGGAGCTGCTATTTTAATAAGCTCTTTTTAATTCTAATTCATTACAATTGATTGGTATGTGCAATGAGGAAACAACATGTTTAGGAATGTGTATGTTTTAGGAACTGAATTTTCAATATGTTTTGTGTCAGCTGTAATGTTGCTTTTATTATTAAAAGTTCTACTTACATTTATGGCCATCCTGTAAATAAAGCTATCTGAAGCCTTTTCAGTTGAAGATGAGAATGAGTTAAATTTTCTCTGTAACAGTGTAACTATGAAGTTGTACGAAATCTTGAGCTCACCTTTTTTTTCAGGTACATGACCTCCTTTTTAGAATGCTAAGAAACCATATCTAGAAACATAGGCCTGTTGATCCATCTTTCCCCTCATTGTTTACGACATCTGTATTGTTTTTAGTGGTTTTTGTCAGAAATTATGTTGAAATGAAGCCTATCATGCTTCAAAATGAAATAGGTTGTACATCATTTGTTCTGTTATCGTTGGTAAAATAGGTCAGATGTTTTTAATTCTTTAGCCCCTTGTCTTGAGGAATTGGATAAAATTCAGTGATAAGTATTTCCCTCTTTGAGACTTACCAGACACACAATTATAAGCCCGTACAGTTGTCTAAGCAAAGTTGAAGGAACCAGTGAATGTTTATATAAGAATTCTTGTCTTGAAGGAATTTTATTGTCAGCACACTCTAGTTCATTTTTGTTCTGCCACCTCTCTAAATACCTACACTATCAAAGGTAGTAGCCGAACTGAAGGCTGATAAATCCTTCATATGACCACCTTGCCTTTTGTAACATATTATTCAGTTTGAGTAAGAATGAGACCTAATTGCATAGTCTTAAGTAGCTAATCACCATTAGAATTTAATTTGTGGTCTAAACTCAGAACTAAGGGAAGTTAAACTTTTTCTAACAGTTAGAATTTTTTTCATTATTTGTAACTGTGTAAGGTAAAGTTGCCCCCATTTTTTTCTATATGCCTCAGTTTTATGGTGTAACTGAAAGACTGTTCCGCCTGATTATTTTTTTTTCTCTTGTTGACTCTTTTCCCAACTTGCAAAGTGTACCTCTGAAAAGATGGTTAATATCAAGTCTACAAAGTTGGTGTTTTTTTTAAAACGTTAATGAAATTTTATACCTCAACCTTAACTACTACATAAAGAAACCTTCTGTTGTGTGCTATTAATATATAGAAAAATATATTAAGCCATGATATTTTAAAAAGACATCAATTGTTATCCTTCAGAAGTTATTAACCTTATTTATGTTATATAATTGTAATTATTTTCATCACAAACTGAAAATGGTTTTGTTTATGGAGTATAAAACAAGCCCCACAACTGAACTGCATTTTCCCAAGTTGCCCTAATTTCTCATTTTAGCTAAGTTTCATATAATCAGTTGTGACATAACTAGAAAATTGAGAAGTTAAGAACGTTGACAAGCAGTGTTGGAGGTCTAAGTATTAATTTTTTTGAAGAAATCAGATGTCCAAAATGTAAAAGAAAGGTGTGTGTGGGGGAATGAAAACATGAGGTAAAATTGTTAATCCATTCCAGATACATCTCTTAAGTTTCTACTACCAAATCAAAGCACATTTTTAATCACAAGTCTGCTTGCCAGTCTCTAATAGGTTATATTATTTTCATGTATTAAGGTATTTTCTACAATTTTCAGTGATTAAACAGTATGTATTGATTTATGCTGAGCACAAGTTTGCTACTTATAAAGGGAAATCTCTGTATTATTGGCATTAATGTTATAATAGTTACACATTATATATTATTACTGTAATTTCTGAGGTATAATTTCAGGTCTTTCAAGGTCTAAGAAACATTTAGAGGGGTGCAGTTCATAAATTTAATCCTGACCTCTGGTGGCAATTGTCGTGAATCGCTGCCTTAATTCAGTGGTGGAAGTTGGTTTTCCTTGTGTTTCTCTGGAAGAAGATTCCTTTCATTTTTCTTAAGCATATGTGTTTACTGGTGAAATATATTTTATATCTTTATTTTTATCCAATAGACTACAAATTATGTTTTACTTTGTATTAGTAAATACTATTTCTGTGAATTATTTTGAAAATGCAAGCAAGGAAGACAAATCAGACAGAATGTCCTTTTAGAGACTTCTGTAACCTTCACTTTTTTTCCCGTCTTTTGTTCACCAGAGCAGTTGCTTCTGAGTAGCTAACGTGTTATAGAACTTAATTTTTTCCTACTTCATAGTTATTTGTTTATGCAGTTACATCCAGAGCTCTTGTTACTCCTTCCTTCTGTTATCTTAAAATGCTATGCGGTTTGATGGTTTCTTTAAATGTTTAATTGTTTGCTGGGGTATGTAACTAAGCACGTAATAAGGCTTTAAGGCATAAGGACATTTCAGCATTAAAGGTGAACTGCAAAGCTTTAAAAGAAGAAATTACGAGAGTCTACAGCAATAGTATTTATGAGCTATTCAGAAGATCTCTGAACAGGGAAACCACTGTGGCCAGGAGACAAAACACAGAAGACCAGTAGGCCTTGCGCAGACTTCTTCTAACACTGAAGTTGGTATCTGGGCTACAGTCTTCATATATTGCACATGAGTGAAATCAACATATTTTGAAGCTAATAACTCAGCCCCAACTGTCTGTCTGCTCTGACACAGCAGAATCTCTGTCACGCCAGAGGCTGCCAGGCTGCTCGCATGGCTCCCATTAGCGTAGCACCCTGATCTTCTAATCCATAGATTACAGAGCAATCTGGTGTCTTGTCATGTTTCAGCTTGCACTTTATCAGAAGGCATAAGGCGTTTGTAAAGAGAAGGCATCGGATGAGGAAGAGCATGGACTGCTACCATGTTGTAGTGGTTCACCTGTGAGGTTTAAGAGCTAGGCCGAGGCGAAGAGATAGGTGAGATGAGGCAGGATTCCCCAAGTTCCAGACGCTTGCTTTAAATGTGTATGGCAAAACCTCCTTTATAAGTAAAAGGTCTTTTGTAGAAATTTCATCTGCTAAGGGGTCTGGAACATCTAACGAGATAAGGCTTTTGTGTCTTTCCTAATAGCTCTTGTTATAAAGCATCTAAACGTCTTTGATTGTGGCACACAGAAGTCATTCACAGGAAGAGGAGTGTGTCCACTGTGCTGGATTACAGGAATAATACACTACATCTTTATCAATTAAGCCTAAATAAAAGGAAAAGAAGTATTTGATAATAGAGTTTCTATTAAACTACTAGTGTTATTAATCTGGGACACTTGCCAAAATCTGAATAAAGCTGTTGGTGCCAGGCGCTGTGTAGACACTTGTACGTTTGAGTATAGAGCGAACATCTGGCAGTACACAAGCGATGTGTAGTGCCTCGATTAATTGCCTGGACTGCTGTTTGCTGCAGTTTTCTTTATCCTTTCTAAAATAAGGGAGTAATCTCTCTGTGGTGTCTTCCCTTTTACTGAGGAAGTCAGGAATCGAAAGGGCACTGTGTCAGCTCTGCAAATCTTTGTCTAATGCAGATGTATCCATCTTCTTAATACAAGCTCCGTGACTATATTGATCCCATTTATAACAGTGTACTTTTATGTCGAGTAACATTGATTTCCTCAGGCATGGTAGTCCTTTGTAGATAATCCCTGATCTAGACTATCACAGATCCCTGAGCAGTATAGCTTCTTTTTTTGATGTAAATATACTATTTGGGTCTGAAATGTTATGATGCCTTTACATCTTGAGTACTATTATTTTTGTTTCAGACTCCGATGTAATAAACAGCTCAGAGGGGAAATACAGCTGTTCTTGCTTTCTCCTTTTAAAACATTGGAATGTTGGTCTGCTGTTTCAAAAGCCTATGTGTCTGTTATGGTTACTCACAAGTACAGAGCATCATATTTTTATTTGTTTTTTTTTGGTTTTTTTTGTTAACCTGTAACTGCTACTTTGGTTTGTGCCTGCCTTTTGGAGATTTGTCATTATTGGTTTGCACAGTCTGTAGAAACAAAATTCTCATAGAAGCTGAAAGGGGTTGCAGTGTTAGGTGAGTGAAAGAGCATATTTTTCAAATGTCTTGTGTTAAATGTATAATTTCTGCTCTTTTTTAATCTTAAGAAATCCCTTCAAATTTAGAATGAGAGTTACTGCCTTTCATCCGCTATCAAGAGATTAGTGACCTTCAGAAATAGTAGATCTTGGAGTGCATAGGTATCTTTTAGAAAGCATAACTATGTTTGGTAATGTATAGAAATGTTAAATACATAATTTAAAATGCTACCACACTGCATTATTTAAAGTATAAAGCTTTGCATTGACCTTTAGATCTGAATTCCTTTGTTTTCTCTAGATACTTAAATTCATAATATGGTTTGTGTTTTTAGACCGTAGTATCTCTTTCAGCAATTTTGGGTGTTTTACCTGTTACCTATGCTTACTGCAATGCAATTTACTATACAAAAAGCTATTTTTTATTTAAAATGAAATAATTTTTTATAGCATAAAAATTCCCCTGGGTCTGCAGGAACCATCACATATGATTCAAATGAAAATAGAAATCGAGCTTTATTTCAAATAATAATGTATTTAGAAATTGTCTTTATACAGGTAAATGGTTGCAGTTTTGTGACAAGAACAGCTATACCTGCAGACTTAATCAGGGTACAGTATTGCAGATTGAATCATAATACTAATGGTGAATACTAAAAGCCTTGAACAGTTTGTTTTGCACAAAAACTGTGCTGCTGACTAATACTTTATTTTGCATGCTGTCCTCTGCATCTGCATTGTTGTCACATATTAATATAGTGTATCATTAGACTTGAAATGCAAAACAATTTACTACTTCTATTATGGCTAAGATTATAAAGCAGAACTTGCAGAAATGCTTTATGTCCGTGCTTTTGAGGTGTGAATTATACTAACAAAGGAGGTTACCATGGCAATAAGATCTTCAATGCTGTAATGTATGTTAATGTACTGAAGTGGTGTTTGATACTGAATTTGATATTTGAGTTTACTTACTGTGATAAAGCATCAAAAAATGGCATGTTAAGGAACTTGGATTGATTTAGGAAGAAGAATTTGGAGTTGGAGAGATTTGTTCTGAGCATGGAATGCAGCACTCTCACACGCAGCTAGAGGTGATGGAGAATGAATTGGCTGGGAAACAGCAAGAGATTGAAGAGCTAAACAGAGAGCTAGAAGAAATGAGGGCAGCATATGGTACAGAAGGATTGCAACAGGTATAATTACCTTATGTTGCTTTCTACTTGCTACTCGGTTACACGTGAAAATGCAGAGCATCACCTGAAAGACTTCACACCTAATGGCAGCTGTTCAGAGTTCAATCAGTGTATGTGATAGAATTGCACATAATTTCTTTCAATCACATACCATGCACTCTGTTTCTTTGAATGGCATTTCCATTGTGTGTATGTTTTCTCTGTATTTTGTGACTAAAATTCCAGTCTTCTTCACAGTGACTTTCTACAGATCAGGAATAGAAAAACAATTTTCTTCAAGAAAAGCCCTAATTCTTCTCCAGTTTTGCAGATTGCATTTCTTGAATACCTTCCTGTTCTTCCAAGTTGAAAAAACCCCAGGTTTTATTTCCTAAGGAATGATATAACAGACTTGATCCTTGAACCAAAAAAGTATTTGTATGTCAGACTTCACAGTCTGAAACACAAGGCAACTGTTGCAAAATGTTTTAACAAACATCTAGTAATTTGGAATTACAGAGAATTATTTATTACTTCAGAAATACCACTGGAATTTGAAGTTAGATTTTAAAGTGGAGGCTATGAAATACTTATCCTTCCAGTTGAAACAAGTGGTGCTATGCACTGAAGTCAGTGCTTTGTCATGCTTCATGTCTTACTTCTGTCTTTCTCTTTTAATTTGGATTCAGGTCACGCCGTTGTGTTTTTCTGTTTTTTACGAAGTACTACAGAATACCAAAATTGTTCTAGTATTCGGTGATTTTCACTTTCATTATTATTGCACAATTATAATTTTTTCTGCTTTCATTTGTATTTTATCTGTGAAAATGGATGTCATGTTTTCCACTATTCTAGAGTGATCTTTCAGTGGTTGCCCTGCAGGAGGTGGTTTATCATTCCTTTGGCTGTTGATGAATCTCTGCTGTTGCGTTTTAAGTCAAACATAACTTTTAATAACTGTTTCTTGTATCTGTTGTGCTAAACATAATAGTTCTAATTATAGCATACTAAGTTTTTCACAATTGTGACTACTGTTAGTTTTTCCTGAAAAAGATGAAAGTGAAAATATTTGCATTTTTTAAATGGCTATAATTACTATTTTTAAGGTAAATTAAAATATACTAAAACAAAACAGGCTGCAGTACAATAGTGTTTTTATAGCTGCAGCATATTTTTGTATGATAGTGGTACAGTACATAATATGCCAGTTGATAAATGCTTATGGTTTATTTTTCAGAAGAAACAAAAGAATTGTAAAAGGGGAGTGCAGAAGATAATGTTACTTGCTTTAGTTCTGCCTGTTTGTTAAATGAAAGGATTGATAATTTTAAATTTATTTTATTCATATAACAATGTGTGGATCAGAACAGATAAATTTACTCCATTTCATTGAACAGATACAAAAGGAAAGATACGACACACTTAAGTGTCTGATCTGTTCCTAATTTTCTCTATTATAACAAAAATCTAGTATTTCCACTAGATCCATGCTCTTAAAGTAGGAGTCCAATACAGTGTTCTGAAAAGAACTTTGAATTTCCTCAAATTCTTGGCATAGTTTGTCTGGCTTAAGGGTTTTCTGTTTTTTATGTCCCATTGAATAATGTCCCTATCCTCTTAATCAGTAAGCTTTATCTGGAAGTATTATAGTTTTACTTCAAGACTCAGCATATAACCTGGAGAAGCTTCTTTTTGGGCGCATTGTAAACAAAACAGTTAAAGAAGGAGACTGATTTAAGAAATTTGCAATACATAGAGGGGAAGGTGCTACTAGCCTTCAATGAGTTCAAATTGACAAAGTGACTTTAAATTGAGCAACATATCTATTTATATAATTGCACATGAAAATAGTCCCAGTTAACGTTGTAGAATTTCTGGCTGCCTGAGTGTAATCCTACAAAAAATAAAACACTTGCAAAGGATTTTTTTCTGTACTTTTATCATTTCGTCGTCATTGTAAATTACAAAAGATTCATCTGTTAAACACACTATCGGTTTTGCAGCTTGAGCTGTTTTCCTCATGTAGTTATGAATAATTTCTCTGGATTCACAAGGTAGGATAATGCATGGTATCTGTTATATGCTTTTAGTATGATGAATGCAATTTATTGCACTTTAAGTGAGAGATGATATAAGTTGCATTTATTGTGAGAAAAGTGTGTGGACATGAGTAGTTGTACAAAATTGCTGAAACACTATAAATAGATACTCTGGCTTCCTTTACGATGGTTTGTTTATGTGGCCATGCTTTTTAGTTTACAAGCAGTTTATATATTTAACTAATTGACCTTCTTACAGTTTCAGATTTTGTTCCTTGGTAAATATGTTTTATAAAGAGGTCATATATTGTTAAATGAGGGGAAAAAATCTATTTCTGAAGTATTTACAAATAGAATTTGTGAAACCATAAACACTCCAGTAGATGTGTGACATCTTTTAAATGGAGAGGTTAGGGATGACGTATTCCTACTTAACTAAAATAACCCAATGTTTTTATTTGTCTGTGGCTTTGATGTGCACTAATATTTAAGTTTTATCTTTCATAGCTGCAAGAATTTGAAGCTGCTATCAAAAAAAGAGATGACATTATCACTCAGCTCACTACTAACCTACAGCAGGCACGGAAAGAAAAGGATGAAACTATGAGGGAGTTCTTAGAGCTTACTGAACAAAGTCAAAAACTGCAAATCCAGTTTCAGCATGTAAGTTACAGCACTACCAATATTTATTTGCGTTTTTAAAATTGGTGTCACATCAAATGCAGAAACACAGAATTTTTTGTGCGTTTTTGAAGAATTGGTCTCAGTATAGATCAGCAGTCACTTTACTGGTTCTACAGTTATCATTATAGTACCTGCTTTATTGTACTAATTCACTATAAAATGAATAAAGATTAGTCTGTTTTCTTCCCTAGTATGTGGTGATAGCTTCTGGTAACTACTGGATGATGGCAGTTATCTTAGGGAAGAATACTAGTGTATTTAGTTCTCAGAGCTTTGGGATGAAATCTAACCTGTTCCCTTTGAAATCAGAACAGTCAGCCATCAACTTTAACGGGCCACCATTTCATGCTGCAGTCCTCTTTATATTTTTGGGTAAAACCTGCCACTTGCAGTGCTATTAGAAGGTAATTTAAATAACAAAGTTAAGTTTCAGAGAAGCATTTGATGTAAAAAGCACCATTTGATGGTGACTGAGGTGCCACGGATACTGGCAATCTGCTTGGGTACACTTTACAGTGTGACAGTTGAATATTGTAGTATTTTTTGCCCTCTTTAAGTACTTTATGTATTATTTTTTTTGAGCTTCAGATGAGTTATATTCTGAAGCCTGAGTTTTTATTATTAGAAATATGGTTTTGGGGACAGTAATTGCAACTTTACAGTTTTATTACTTAGAAATGTTTCTTGAGACACTGCTGTCCTGTGCTTGCTCACCATAAAACAATTCAATATTAAATATTTTTTATTGGTTGGCCATCCCAAAATAATAAGGATATTTCAGTTCCTTCTAAAAGAACTTACAAAATTTTGCAATAGTCTTTGGACTTGTGATGTGGAAGAAGAAAGTAAAGATCAGTTTCTGTAGTGCAAGCTGTTTCTGAAAAACTTTATATATTATAGGTTTGGTTTTTTATATATAGGTTTTTTTTAACATTCAAGTTGCAGGCAAGTGAAGCCCTAAGGAACACCAGCCATAGTTGCACAGCTGCTGATTTATTGCAAGCCAAGCAACAGATACTTTCACATCAGCAACAGCTGGAAGAACAAGAATGTCTGCTGAAGAATTATCAAACAAAGAATGAAGAATTTGAAGTGCAGATTGCGTGTCTTCAAGACAAAATCACAACATATGAAATGGTATGTTTCTTGCTAGAAAGATCTCTTTTTTTTTTTTCCCCCCAGGATTTTATAGTTCCTTTGAAATCTAAATGCCAAGGCACAGATTATGAGTGTTGCATATAACGCCTACAAAGATTTTAAGTTTTTAAGACTGCTTCTATTACCTAACACATGATAAGTGTATAATTTAAAACCGAAATTTTTATGTCAGAATTACATATCGTTTTAAAAAACTGCAGAAATATTTATGACAAATTATGAAACTATGCTGTATATTAGAATGCCTTCCTTAAACGACATTATTTTGTTAGGAAAAAATATTAAAATAACCCACTTCAACAATCTTTTCTGTCTTAAGGAAAGAATGAATTCTTTTCTTCCTGTGCATTTTTTTTTATTATCCTTCATGGAAAACATCTTAAAAGTACCTAAAAAAATGTCATTAAAAGTGACAAGAGACAAAGTTTTCAGTAGACTACAGCAAATATATTTTTTTGAAGTATCAGAGCACAGCTGGAAAAAATGGAAGTGATTTTTTTTTTCTTTTGTAGGGAGGGGAAGAGGGATTGTCACTTATTCCAAATCTACAGATAGGCTCCAAATGAAGTCAACAAATAATTTAGATTTAGTTTTTATAAATATTCACTAGCCATCTAAAGAAAGGCATTGTGTTTAAATATTTAAGTCTATAAAAGTTCTTATATGTTCAGATAATGAACTAAAAATAAGAACATGGGTTTGCTCTTTTTTTCAAAGGAAAAAAACAAAAATGAGGGAGAAGATTTGAGTAAACTGCAAGAAAAAGAAGCATTAGTTGAAGAGCTGGAAGCAAAACTTGGTGAAGAAGAAAAAAAGTCATTTCAGCTTAAGGAAAAATTATCAGATGTCAGTAAATTACTTGAAGAATTGAAAGAACAGATTTCACTAAAGAACCAGGAGATAAGTAATATGAAAGTTGAACTTACCACCTACAAACAGAAAGAAAGACAATGTTCTGATGAAATAAAACAATTAATGGGAACTGTGGAAGAATTGCAGAAACGATGTTATAAAGACAGCCAGTCTGAAGCTGACATTGTGCAAAGAATGGAATTAGAAACACAAAGGAGACTGGCACAGCTTCAGGCTGAATTAGATGAAATGCACGGCCAGCAGATTGTACAAATGAAGCAAGAATTAATTAAGCAACATGCAATGGAAATAGAACAGTGTCTTTTGCAACAAAAAGTAGAATTGCAGAAAACTTCAAGTCTGTGTTTGAATGAGAATGTTAATAAAGATCAAATACATTTAATGAATATTAAAATTAATGAATTGAATATGAAATTGCAAGATGCTGATAATGAAAGAGAAAAAATAAAGCAAGAATTGTCACAACAGATGGAAGTAATTTCAGCAGAGAAGTCTCTTCAACAAACCAAAATTGAAGATCTTTTACAAGAACTGAATTTTTCAAGAGAGCAAGTTCAAAGAGCCAAACAAACTATAGTGGATATGGAATGTAGATTAAATGAAGCTGAAAAATACCAGGTTTTGATTGAAGATTTAAAAATTCAGCTGACTTCTGCCTCTGAATTTAGGAAGGAATTGGAATTAAAACATGAGGCAGAAGTCACAAATTACAAAATAAAACTTGAAATGCTAGAAAGGGAGAAGGATGCAGTTTTGGACAGGATGGCAGAATCGCAAGAGGCAGAATTGGAGAGACTGAGAACAAAGCTTCTGTTTAGTCATGAAGAGGAACTTTCCAGACTTAAAGAAAACTTAGAAAAAGAGCACATGGTGAACATGGAAAGCCTTAAAGATAACTTGAATATGCACCATAAACAGCAGTTAGATGAGGTACAAAATGCAATGAGCCAAAAGATAGATGCCATGCAATATGAAAAGGACAACTTAATCACAAAGCAAAATCAGTTGATACTAGAGATTTCAAACCTAAAAGATTTGCAGCAGTCCATTGTAAATTCGAAATCTGAAGAAATGACTCTTCAAATCCATGAGCTACAGAAGGAGATTGAAGTGCTTAGACAAGAGGAAAAAGAAGAAGGTACCCTTGAACAAGAAATTCAAGAACTGCAGCTTAAAACTGAGTTGATGCAGGAACAGATGAGAGAGAGAGAAGATAGTCTTAAAAAAAAATGTTCAGAATTGGAAAGACAAAATAACCTTCTTAAGGGGGAAAACAAAACTCTGGAAGAGAAATTAAAAAGCGTGTTAGTAAACTCTGAAGAAAATGTCATTTTGAACAGCAGTGTTCAATCTAAGTCAGAAACTTTGAACTTGCAAAAAAGAATAGAAGAGCTGATTACTGAAAATGAGCAACTTAAAAACCAAAACAGTCAACTTCAAGAGGATACTGAAAGGCAGAAGAGTGCCTTTGCATTCACTGAGAAAAAGCTTGAAGGTTATTATACAGAGCTGCAGAAGGAATGTGCAGCTCTTCTGAAGGCAAAAACTGAGTTAGAAGAGAACAAGAATAAGCAGGAAGCCGAATATAAAAGCAAACTCAAAGCTTTGAATGAAAAACTTCACCACTTGCAAAGCAATAGACCAGTTTTATTTAAAACTAAAACTTCTGGTTTTGAAGGGAATAAAGAAACCAGGGTGTCCAGGGCAAATGTATTTGAGACTAGAGAAGTTGTTGAGAAAGATGCAACGGAACTTATGGAAAAGCTTGAGGTTACCCAGCGTGAGAACCTGGAATTATCCTTGAGGCTTTCTGATCTCTCTGAACAGTTGAAGTCAAAGCATAGTGAAACTTGTCATTTAAATGAAAAAGTTAAATCCTTAAAAGATGAGAAAGACCAAGTTCTAGCAAAATGTAAAGAACTAGAAGTCATTATTAGCCATGCTCAGAGAGGAAATAGTAGTAGTAATGACCCTAAGACAAAATGCTCTAAAGGAAAAGCTCTAAAGATTGCTGCTGCAGCATCTCAAAGTAGAAATAAAATCCCTGGTCCAAGGAATATAGTTGATGAAGGAATAAATGTAAGAGGAAATCTAGTTTCGGGTAAAGATACCAGTCATGAGGTAGCAAAAAGAAAGGAAGTTCAACAAATTTTGAAACCAGAACAACAGTCTCTTGTCAAACATTTGCATGGGATGACAGACAGACTGACAGATGAAACATCGTTAATAGCCATTACACAGAGTGAAAATAATAATCTTCAGCAGCAAGTGGATGCCTTAAAATCAGAACAGGTACGTTACATAAAGCAGTACAGAAAATAATTTACCAATGAAAATTTGTCGGAGCTTGGACTTGGAAATTTGCGTCATATTTTTCCTATTAGCTGCTTTGAAGTCCAGGTGTGTGGTCATGTGTGGGGGGCAGTGTGGCGATGGTTAAAAGTGGTTACATGAATGACCAGATGATAACCGCAGTCAATGTGTATGAGGATGCTATTTTTCAGTGAAAGAGAATTAGTTGGGTTTTAATTACTGCAAGATGGGAATTGAAGCATATTAAGTCTTGTTGATTGTACTTTGATTTTTATTTTAAGAAGCGTCATACTATTGTGTTACAATTCAGTTTTCCAAACTCTGTATATTTAAATTTACCAAATACATACCCTGTATGCATCATTCCAGTCTACACATTATTAAGAAATTCACAAAGATGGGACTTTTTTGCCGTCTTGTTTCTCACTCTTTGTAAAATATTTCTTTTTATTCAAAGACTGATTTACAGCTACAGATGGAAGCACAGCGCATTTGCCTATCCCTGGTTTATTCAGCTCATGTAGACCAGGTTCGTGAGTACCTGAAAGCAGAAAAAGAGAGTGCACTTTGCAGTCTTAAAGAGGAGCTTGTATGTAGACATCTACAGGAGATGAATGATCTTAAAAAAACACATCAGCTGGAGCTCCAGACCTTGAAAATTCAACAAGCAGGTAACTTGAACAGAATTATGGGAGTGAATCTCTTGATATGAAAAACAGTGTCTTGAAAAGAAAACAAGCATAAGAGTTTGTACATGTAGCTGTCCAATAAATTGGTTTTATAGAACATTTTGAAGTGGTTTTGTACCAAATTATTTACCCGTTACAAGTAGTCTAATGCGCAGGGTACTTAAAACCAACAGAAACAGTAATAATAATATAAAAATCAGAAGGAAGTATTACAACTCATTTTTTGCTATTTCTATTAGGTCAATTAATTGTAAAGAACTATATAGTAGATTCACCTATAAGGTTGTTTTCCTTACTGAAATAATAAGCAAATGCATCAGCAAAGTATTTTGGGGCTTGCTTCATTCTCTGTTCTTTGATTTCCTTCATTGGCTCCCTGCCCAAAAATAAGTTTCTTTGCTATTACTTTGCTGCTTTTTGCCTCAGTGAGCTTTTATGTTAACGTGCCAGTTTTCTCTCCTTACTTTTTCTTATCATGATTTATCATGATTTGCCCTTCTGTAATTTTTTGGCGTGAGTTCTTTGCCATCTTGTATGTTTCTGTGAAGTTTAATCTTTCTAGAGCTCACTAACACACAAAGCCATTTCTTATCACTTACCTTCTTGAATGTGCAGTTCTACTGTAATAATTGAACCTGTCTGTGTGATGGAACAAGAAAGAGGGGAACAAAAAACTATGTCTTTCTAAGACCTGAAGAGGCAATCTCACTGAGGCAGGAAATTAGGCTTTTGAAAACTTGTTGTGCATCTAGTGTTCAAAAATAATATGAATAATTTGTGTTCATAGACGGTGAAGTCAAATCTACACAAAGACTTATAGAAAAGCTGAATGAAGCTGTAACTGAGGAATGTTCTAAGCTTGCTCAGGTAAGACTTACAGAAGAGTCTTTTTTAAAATGGAAATTTCGAAAATGAAAAATTATGTGTACAGTGTACAGTCATCATATTTTTCTACTTAATTTTAAACAGTTTTTATTTGTAGCTTTTCTCTTCGCATTGATCTCAAAATAGACTGCTATACTTGATCTTCCAAAATAACATTGCAAGGTTGATTGTAGTTTTTTTTCCTAAACTCTTTTATGTCTTTGTCCAGACAATTCTTCAGTCTTACACCTAGTCTTGTTTTTCTATGTAATGTTTGTCTTCTATCTACTAATAGAAGATCTAGAAGCATTGTTTTCCTTTCTGTATGTCTCTGGCTATAAGTTGTTGATTTAACAGTGGTCTGATATCATACACGTTTTGACACAAAAGAAATAACTCTCTCATATCTGCAATAAGATTGTAATTTCATTCTTACCTGCAGCATATCTTGCAAAGACTTAAAAGTGTCTAAGAATCTACCAAAACTGCTGCCTATACTGTTTTCAGTAAGTAGATATTGTAATCAAAAGTTGAAGCTTATTTTTAGTTTGTATTCTGGTATCAGCCACCAATAATATTATTTTGCCATATCATTTTTTGTAGACTACTAGTAATCAGTGGCCCTTACAGATACTTCTTGACGAGCCATCAAGTTACTTACTGAATGTATTTCTTAATAAATTAAGCTACTTTCATCATTCGTTATAAACCATGGTTTTCCAATCTTAAATACTTCAAATGGTTAGTTTTGATGATGGGTTTTTTTCCATCTGCTGGACTGTTTTAGCTGAAAGTCTTCCCGTACCTGTTTCTTTTATCAGGAGTTTTAAAGATTTTTTTAGGTTCTTATCACTCAACAGAACACCAATGCTATCATTTTCATGGAGGATAATACTCACAAAGTACTACTTTCCTGCTACCATTTTTCTTATTTTCTTTGTGAATTGTGATTGATAAATTAATAAAAAAATCTTCACTTTTTTTTCTTTGTTTCATTTGTTGTGCAGGTTTTGTGTGACAATCAGAATGAACATTCTTCAGCTGCTATAGAAGTTGATGGTTCAGAACAGGATATGTTCCATAGACCTGCTGCTGTGCAAGAAAAACTGAGTGTAGAATTACCAATACACAGAGCTCAAGCTCAAGGTAATTGCATTGTACTATCATGCTTTTTAAAAAAACCCCACTGATTTCAAGTATTTCAGAGTGGAAATTATGCCATTTGTTGTTCAGGTGCTAATTAATGTGCCTAAATAGCTGCTCTAGAGATTTCCTCCCTATTCTGAACCACTTTTATTTTTTCTTATAAATACTTTTTGTGCTGTCTTAATTATAGTGGAAATCAGTGAAAAAAAAAAGTGTTTTGTTTTGGTTCTTTCCCTCCTCTTTTTGGAGAGGAAGCTAGCAGCTTCACCAAAAAAATATATATATGCATCCAAAATTTGGAAGGGACCTCAATTGTTTCAATAATTATATAATGTTTATCAGATAATGCTTCAGTGGAGAACTTGTGAACAATTCACTGTTTTAAATTTTCTGGTAAAATGTTTGATTTGTTTTTTTTTTTTTTTTTTAAGTTCCTGGTTATCTGTGTAATTTAGCTGTGCAAGAACGTATGGATGCACTTCTACACAAGATAATGGAAGAATACAGTAGGCTGAAAGCACTTCAGGCACAACTAATGAAGGATTGTAAACAGGTAAATTTTTTTTTTAACATATGAGTATATGAGCATTTGGATTTTGAATGTTGCATGAATTCCTTCTGGATGATTGAAGAGTGTGTTTGAAATTGTGTTTATGTATCCTGGTTGAGTGGCAGAGCAAGGCAATGATTTGATAAAATGGAGAAAGCTGCTGCCCACGTCACAGAATTGTGGGAAGGATGAGGTTAGGAGTTCTCCAGAGTTTGTCTAATTCAACCCCTTGCACAAAGCAGGGTCAGCTAGAGAAAGTTGTCCAGCACTGTGTCCCGCCAAATTTTTAATACCTCCAAGGATGGAGACCCCACTTCAGGTTACACATTCCCAGCTCTCTCAGCCTCTCCTTGTAAGACAAATGCTTCAAGCCCCCCACCTCCTTTGTGAACCTCTGCTGAATTCCTGGCAGTATGTCCGTTTCTCTTTTATACTCGGAGTGCAGCACTGGACCCAGCGCTCTGGATGTGTCTCACCACTGCTGTGTAGAGAGGAAGGATCGCCTCCCTCGACCTGACAGCAAACACTCTTCCTAATGGAGCCCAAGAGGTCATTGGACTTTTGTCTTAATAGCACATTGCTGGTTCCTGTTCAGCTTGGTGTCCACCAAGGCTCTCAAGCTCCTTTTCTGCAAAGCTGCTTTCCAGCTGGTCAGTCTTGTGCGTGTACTGGTGCACAGGGCTGTTCCTCTTTAGGTTGCAGGACCTGGCATTTGCCTTGGTTCAACTTAATGAGGCTCCTCTCAGCCCAATTCTCTGGCCTGTTGAGGTCTTCTGAAACAGCAGTGCAACCATCCAGTGTATCAATCACTCCTCCCAGTTCTGTACAGTCTGCAAACCTGCTGATGGTGCACTCCTATCACATCATCCAGGACATTAATGAAAAGGTTAAACAGTATTGGCTCCAGTATTGGCCCACTAGTTATTGGCTTCCAACTGGACTTTTTGCCACCGATCACAACCTTTTGAGCCCGGCAGTTCAGCCAGTTTTCAGCCTGTCTCACGATCCCCATTCTTCATCAGTTTGTCTAAGGGCATGTAATGGGAAATGGTGTCAAATGGTTGGTCAGGTGTGATTTCACAGAATTGTGGGGGTTGGAAGGGGCCTTCGGAGATCATCTAGACCAACTGCCCTGCCAAAGCAAGTTCACCTAGAGCAGACTGGACAGGAATGCATCCAGGCGGGTTTTTAATATCTCCAGAGAAGGAGTCTCCACACCCTCTGGGCAGCCTGTTCCAGGGCTCTGCCACCTTCACATTAAAGAAGTTTTTCCTCAGGTTGAAACAGAACTTCCTGTGTTCCAGCTTGTATCTGTTGCCCTTTGGCCTGTCACCAGGCACCACTGAGAAGAGCCTGACCCCATCCTCTTGACACCTGCCCTTTAGATATTTGTAAGCATTGATGAGATCCCCTCTCAGTCTTCTCCAGGCTAAACAGGCACAGGTGTCTCAGCCTTTCCTCATCAGAGAGGTGCCCCACTCCCTTGATCATCTTTGTACCCCTCCGCTGGACTCTCTCCCATAGTTTCCTGTCCTTCTTGAACTGGGAGGCCCCAGAACTGGACAAAGTACTCCATTTTCCCTTCATAAATCCATACTGACTACTCCCAAATGGAGTATGTTCTCGGCTTCATGTGTTTGGAAATGGTTTCCAGGATTATTTGCTCCTGACCTTCCCAGAGATCAAAGTGAGGTTGTCTTGCCTTCTTGAAGGTAGGAGTGCTTTTATCTAGTCCTCAGAAACCAGCCTCAATCACTGTGACCTTTGAAAGATAATTGAGAATAGATCAGCTCCCGTAGCATTCCTTGGTGTATCCCATCAGGCAACAGCAAATTGTTCATGTCCAGTTTGTTTCCTGACCTGATCCTCCACCACCAAGGTTGTCTTCCTTGCTCTAAACTTTTACACTCATCTTGGCAGCCTGGGATGCTAAAGACAAATTTTATCAGTAAATTTGGAGTTCGGTACTTCCATGTATTAAATAGAGAACACTAATCAATTATGTCTAGAGATGATTACAGGTCATGTATATTGATGGCTATGCATGTACAAAAAAAAAAATTATATGTGAAAACTGCATCTTGGGCCTGAGGAGACTATTAATGTCTTCCTCTCCTTCTTAGAGAGGAGCTATAGTTCTCCTGGAGTTAGAGAAATTATGACTTAACAGTTTATATGCAGAGAGAGGAGTTTGAGATTTACAGTGGACATTCTGCACAGGCTGATCAACTAGCTGTTCATGTGTAATTGGCCATTCAGGCTTTAAAACGAAGCACATTGTTACGCTGTCTTAAGCATTGGCCACCAACCTTTCTTACATGTTTATAGTTACAGTTAATATTTTTGCAATTGTTGTCATTTGTATTTACTGGATTATTTTTTAGGTCAAAGAGCCGTGGCTGTCTTCTTTAGAAAGGAGGAAAGAAGAGGAACCTAGCCATCTGGAAACAAGAAATGAATGTCTCCAGACCCCTTCACAGGGTCTAATGGGTAAAAAGATGCATATGCTGTTTTTATTGTATGTATATTCAGAGATAGAGAGAAGGCAACGACTTTAAATTTTAGGTCTCTCATAGCTTACTACAACTTGAAGCATGTAAGAGATTTTTGCAGTTTTTGCTGTATAATACTCTTGATTTTTTTTAAATCTCTAAAATATTTTGGAATATATTCTGTGAATGTTTTAGTTTAGTCTTCTTCAGTTTTCCACAGTTAAAGTTCCATTACCCATATTGAATACAGTTTTGCAAAATGGAAGATTAAGTTATAATTATTTGTTACAGAAAAGTAATTGATCTGATATCAGAAGAAATTTTTCACTACAATAATTATTCCGTCCATCACTGCTAGTAACTTTGGAGAGAGTTGATTTATGCTAATGTAATTTATTTCCTGCCCCCTTCCAATACCCTACATGTAGATCCTACAATTCAAGAATCCTGTTTGAAGGAGATAAGGAACCTTAAAACACAACTTGAAGAACAGCATGCTCAAGAACTGGAACACCTCAGGTCCTATTTCCAACAGCAGCTGAAAGAAAGTGAAGAGAAATACACTATAGAGATTGTCCATTTGCAGGATAAGCTTCAGAGTGCTGCAGTACCCTCTGACTGCACAAGGTATTAATCCATTCTTTAATGCTTATAACTTTGCACTGTGTACAAAATGAAGTGCTTCAAATAATCATTCATGTAAAGCTACATTTTACTTCAAAATTTGAGAAATTCTTTATAAACACATTACTCTTATGTTGTTTCGGTCCATCAAGAGTTAAGAGTGTTACAAAGAAATGAGATAAACATTGCAAACTAAGTAGGGCAACATTTAGAATATATTGCATTTTTATAGTTCATTGAGGAAGATTCGATAATTGGAATACTGCATAATTGTCATTTCATACATATTTTTGCTGTAGTTTCAAAACTTCCAACTCACAGGCACTTTTAAACCTCAAATTGCATATGGAAGGCAGATAATTTCATATACTTGACTTAATAATTCAATGGCATGGGAAGATGTGTGTTCTGAAGGAAATATTTGCAGTTACTAGTCTTTATATAAGATATATGTGTATTTGAATAGATGAAACATCAGTTATATTGAAATATTGAATTTATTTTTTTTTAAATTTCCCTCCTCTGCTTCTTTTATCTTTTTAGTGTATCCACAGATTCACAAATAAAGCTAAAACAAGCATTCAGGGAAGGGAAGTGCAGTGAAAATCTTCATCAGCAAAAAGCAGATGAAGCACCGGAGGTATCGTATAACTCATTTGACAGATAATGTATATATCAATATAATTTAGATGCTTTGGGTTGTAAGATGAAATTGAAACCTGGACTAGTAGTATATAAACTAGTAATATATTTGGTAGTAGTAAAGTAATTATATGCTATACTATTAGATGGTCCCTGTTAGAGGAAAAAGATTTAAATTTTGCTGAAAAACATTTCTGGAAATTATGAGTAATAATTATGAGCTTCCTTTATAGGTCCTGGGTTTTCATTTTATTTTTGTTTTTAATTTCTTCTTTAAAACAAGACATTTGGTTTAGGCTGTTTCTCACTAAAGTGGAAAAAAAATAGTGTCCAAATTGTGGGAGTTCTTCAGGAGTCTTTAAAATGTGACTTTTCTTTAAACACTAGTTATGGAAGAAGAGTGATTTAAGTGAAATCCTAGTACTTTTAAAGTATAGACTAGAAATTTTAGAAGAAATTTTGAAAAAGTAATCTTAAAGATCTTAAAAACCAAATGCAAATGGAAGCGTCTCTATACATTCCTCTCCTCCTACTACTGGAAACCTGGCTCAACAATTCTGCATTTTGAAAAATAGTGATGCTGGTTTGTACTGTGATCCTGTGCTTTCTTAACTATTTTCTCTGCATTTGACAATGCAGATAGTGCTGGAATAACAGTTGTTGCAAACTCAACTTTTTAAAGTAATTTTGAAGTGGAAACAAGGCAAAGTCCTTTACCCAGTTCTTCCATGTTGTGGTACAAAATTATGTGATTCGCATGAAATTAAGATAACCTAATCGAGGAAAAAAATATCTGTCAGATTGAAACTTTTAAAATTAATGAAATAAAAGCACAAATATATGATCTGAGATTTCATGGTTTTCTTACAGCTTGCTAGTGAAATTGAAATGCAGAATGATCTGGATGTTGTTCAATTGCTAGAAAAACAGTACCAGGAAAGATTAGAAGAAGAAATAGCAAAGGTATTATTTTTATTTTGTTACTTTAAAGTATGTTTTAAAAATACTGTCACTTTCATTTGCCATTTTTGACAATTCGGACAGTTGCAAAGGTATATGCTAACTTTTGTTTGATTTATGTACAAGGGATTGTTTCATTCTGATTCTGAAAGAGGACAGTCTTAAAAAGCCCAGACTCTGAAACACTTAGGGTTTTTCTTAATTGTCTCCCCTATTCCTAACTCATAACTTCTGTTCGTGAAGGAGAGAGGTGTTTTACTTTAAAACTTCAAAGAAAATAGATAACATGCAACCATACTTGACACTAGAATTTATTTAGAAAATCCAAAGGCTTAGAGAGCTTAGAGAGTGGATTTCTTGCCACTTCAGGCTTAACAGCTGGTCAGTTCAAAAGATTTTGCATTTAACAGTTTCACACTATTTTCAGATCATATTTATCGTGCATTTTAATATGTTGCGTAAAATGAATAGTTTTTTTTTTGATCTGGTGACTTTCTCTAAAACATGAGAAGTAAAATTAAAATTTTATAGGCAGAGTATATTAAATTGTTTGTGGATTTACTTGCTTTTGAATTCCAAAATTTTTTTCACCTTGTTGCAGAATGAAAAATTATCTCTGCTTTCATTATATCGTGGCATAAATAAAAATCAAGTTAACATAAATTAAAAATTGGAAAAAATTAAAGGAATACTTCTTAAAAAGGTTTACAATCAGAGTTAGGAAGAATGTTTATGGAGTAAAAGTTCTTTTTCTCATCTGCTGCCAAGAAAACTCTTCTTTATGGGAAAGCAAAGTACATGATTGGCTACCATTTTGTTAAGGGCAGTTTAAGTTCACAATGTTTTCTGGACGGGAAGAGTTAGGTGTTTTCTTTTGAGGTGTAACACTTCTGCATTTATTATACTATTTTTTCATGCTTTCTGTAGTTTATGCTATAAATGGCTATATTCTAAATCTGGAAAGGAACTGCTCACGTGATTGGAAAAGGGGTTTATTTGTATTAGAAGGAGATACTTAGCAACACAGAAGTTACTAGCCTGTTGTAACTGCAACTGCAGCTATTTAATGCTAGTAGATGTTTATATCTGGTCAATTAAAGTACCTGTGCTGAGTATCGAGCGTATGGCACTGCTGTCTTTATACAGCCCAAAATTCCATGTCAGTGAAACATTTACAAAGGATGCTTAGTTAGAGGAAGCTTAGCATGGCCTGCGCTTAAGTCAATATGCCAGGCCTATTTAAAATCACCTTATAGTACCTTTTTTTTAAAAGAACTATATAATTCTGTGCTAAATAATATATTTTAATTGAAAATAGCATATTAAACTACCATAAATACAGTTTGTGTCTTAAAATGTAACTGTTGATGTAATTGGCAAGAAATCTATGTTCTTTTACCTTTTCATTTTTCTCTGTTGAAAAAAAATTTAAAAATAGAATCATATTTCAGAAGGTTTAGTACTTTTATTTATATTATTGATGGTCAGCAATGAGATTTCTTTAGCAATAGGAGATATTGTGAAGTGTAAACTAATACAGATTTTTCTTATTTATTTAGGTCATTGTGTCAATGAGTGTAGCATTTGCCAGACAGACTGAATTGTCAAGAATTGCTAGGCACAAGGAAGAAGAAGCACTAACACAGATTGTACATAAACAGAGAATGCATTTTGAAATTAAAAAGCAATGTAATGAAGAAGAAGTTGATGACCCTCTTAGAAAAGCAACAGAAAAAGACAGTAAGCATGAAGAAGAATTGAAATCACTTTGCAAGGAATTTGGTGAAGAGTCTAGTGAGATCAACTCCCTTGGAGAACAGTTTCTTTCTAATAGCAAGCCTGATTGCATATTAGGACAGACCACACATGATTCAGTGATTTCTGAAGAACTTCTTTCACATGTCAAAGGGCTTATGGCAGAAGAAGCACCGGTAAGTGTATAAAAAAAAATTTAAAAAAAAATTTAGCAGTGAATAACACCAAATCTGAATAATCTTTCCAATGGATTTATGGTTCATTTCAATGCAAAAATTGCAAAGAAAGAAATTAAGATGAAAATTCTAGTTAAATATTTCCCTTTCTCTTTCAAAGGGGTGACAGCTTTAGACCTAAATTATATGTCACCTCTGTCCCTGGGAAGGTAGTGGAGCGACTCATTCTGAATGTCATCTCCAAATACATTGAAGAACAGGAAGTTCCTGGAAGTGGTCAACACGGATTTACCAAGGGTAAATCATGCTGGACCAATCTGATAGCCTTCTGTGATGTTATAACGGGATGGCTGGATGAGGGGAGAGCAGCAGATGTCATCTGCCTTGACTTCAGCAAGGCTTTTGACACTGTCTCCCATAACATC
>JAOXNO010000013.1:24553241-24570426 GCA_028565335.1 Limnodromus scolopaceus
GAATAATGACAGGAGCAGAGGAAATGGTCTGAAGTTGCGGCAGGGGAGGTTTAGATTAGATATTAGGAAGAATTACTGTCTGAGAGAGCGGTCAGGCACCGGAACGGCCTGCCTAGAGAGGTGGTGGAGTCACCATCTCTGGAGGGATTTAAGAAGCGTGTAGACGTGGTACTTCAGGGCATGCTCTAGTGCCCGAGATTGTGGGGGTCTTTTGTGTGTGTGTGAGGTGATCTCAGAGGTCCTTTCCAACTATTAAGATTCTGTGGTTCTGTGAACCCCTAACAATTCCTCAGTGGAACCCGAGGCGTAAACTGAGATACTAACTCTACATGATGCAAAATATGTATTGCTTCATAAATGTCAGTTGGCAGCTCATAAACAACTTCTGTATCTGAAACTTCTGAGTAAGGACTATATAATTAAGCACTTTTCTTAAGATTTAGTGGGCCATGACATCTGACGTGCTGAACTGCAAGCTTCGTGGCAAAGGGAACAACATGAACCTTTGTTTATTTTTGTTACAAGGAGAGAGTTTACACAAGGAGAAGATGGGTTTATTTGGTCCAGTTATATTCTATTTATTTTTTTGTGTTGACTGAAAAAGAAAATTGGAGGGCAGAGAATTTGATTTTAGTTCTGCTGGGGTGGGCAGTTGAACAGCATTATAAGGACTAGTAAAATAGGGGTTAGGCATCCAGCTGCCAGGGGCAGTTAATAAGACTTGACAGCATTTCTGTTTCTTGCCTCCACCATTGAAAATCTTCTGGAAAGATGCTGTACTAAGTTCCTGTGCAATAAGACCATTTTCAAGGGAAAAAGATAAGGAGATTTTTCACTTTGCAGTTAGGAAGACATTTAATGTGAACTCCTGTTATTAAGTGCCACTTCGTAGAAATTTTAATATGGACATCTGCATTTATCATTTGCTATTCTACTTGAGTTGCCAATGCTACAGTATAAACAGAATTATTACAGGTTTTGTGGGCATTGATACTTTTTGGTTTACCTCTGGGGGTAGTAAAGTTTCTGCATGCCAAATTATACTTTAGGTGACAGCTCATTTTTTCTTTCCTCATTTTTTATAGTTATAGTTCAGGTAAATTATGATGTTCTGTTCTGAGATTTTTCATATAACGAAATTATATTTTAACATTGATTTATTTTGTATTTATTCAGAAGAAATGGAAGCAAAATACAAATATTTGACACACATTCACCATTGCACAATTGAACTGTACCTCTCAAGCAAATAATTTACTAAAATACAAGGGCTATAGGACATGAATTATGGGTTAAGCCTGAGAAGGAAAACAGGAACATTACATAGATAATTTGTTCTCCATCAAGACAGAATTAGATTGTGCAATAACTAATATGTCATTGTTTTATCTTGTTTATAGCTATGCTACTGTACTGTGGGCTTTTATTTTGTGAGATCTCTGAAGCTAAGCAGGGTCTTACCTGGTCAGTACTTGAGATGAATGGCCTCCAAAGAGCATCAGGTGCTGCAGTAAGTGTGTCGGTGGCTCAGTAGGGAATATGTTTTCCTTTGACTCAGTCTGTAACGAGTACTTTGGCACAGCATTTGGAAATACTTACACTGCTGGATGTCCATCTTAAATGAAGGTCCTTTCTACTCTGAGGATATTAAAGCTTCTGTATCACTATTGGTATTTTGAGACACCCAGAGCCAACCCAAATTTGAGTGGTGAGAAATCAGAATACTATTGCATAAAAAATAAGAAATTGTTCATTTTGCAGCCTGCCTTACGTTGCAGGGGGTGGATTATTAGGATGTCATGGGAAAGCCTTTATTCTATACAAACCCATTGCAAGTATCTAGTGTGCTGGCAGAAAAGCCTCTGCTAGGGTGACCCCACTGCAGTAGTTTGTGATGGAAGTTTGAAGTGCAGTACTCAAAAGTGCTTTGAAATCCTGTGTAGATGAAAGGTGCCACGTGAATGTATATTCTATTCATCTGGTTATTCATTCCATTCATGCATATAGTGTGCTTCTGTTTTTTCCCTTTGGAGTGTGAAAAGAGTTTGTAATGGCATGTCCCACATATCTAAAAGGAGATATAAAACAGTGATGTTATATAACTAGAAGAAAAAATGACTAAAAAAATATCTTAGCAATTATAAGATAAAAGTTAACAAAAAACCTTTCCAAATTAAAATTACTATAAATTAGTTTGTTGTTTATGGGTCCTATAGACAGCTGCATCTGTAATGAAATAAACGCGTAGATGTTATTATCAGAATGTTTACAGGTATAAAAGTATAGTAAGTAAACCAGGTGGTTAATTATGTTTCAATTTGTTAAAAAAACCCTGAAAACAAACCTGAAAACTAGAATCAGACTTTCTTGCTAGCTTCAAACATCATCAACAAAAGGACTTGTATTTCCAATGTTATTTGCATACCTGGTTAAGAGGCAAGAGCAAGTATAAGGAAATTGTATCCAGCAAGAGTACTGACTACATTTTTAAAGGCAATTTGTAAAATTGACCTCATATAATTTCATTTCAATTTCTGTAACTAAACAAACTGTTCCAGGGCAGCAGTTACAATTCATGGAGTAACCAGGAACTTAACTTCAAAGATACCCCAGTATTGCAACTTTATTGCTCAACGGGCATTGACTATTCTTAACTCATTTAGTCATACTGCTGTTTCCCAAAAATAAGGGTTTTTTTTTGAGAAATCCTTAAACAAAACCAACATCTAATATTTAAATATATTAAATATCTTCCAGGAATATGCTTCATTAAAATAAACTTTCATTGTAAAAACTTCCCACAATAGCATTTATCTTTGACATTTCAGATCTAACAGGCTAATGACATAACACTTCTTCATGTTTAAAGCACAATATCAATAGTAGTTATCTACTGTGGTGATGTACTACTGTACTGGTATTTCATACTGAAAGTGTGATTTTAAAACAAAATCTCAGGAGTTTGCTTTCGCTTGTCTTGCTTAAATATAGCCCTGGATTCGAAATATGGCAAATTTACAGTTTAATACCATAGGAAAACTTTGTGTCTCGTGCTTTTCAGGCAGAATGGATGATGCCCTTACACTGAATCAGACATCAGGAAGGCTGAGGAGCAGGCGGGTGCCAGGTAGCCCATCAGTAGGGACAGTTACAGCCCCCCTGCACTGTACTTAATTTGTTCAGCCATCCATTTTAATAAATTTTCAGTTCACTAATAATGCTGAATTTTGATGTTCTGTATTCTAGTCTGTTTATCCTGAGAAGTTGTCTGAATTATGTGCGTGTCTTTCCCCTTATTCACTTGAGTCTGTGCTTTTGAATCACTAACTTGAAGAGCTTTGTGTCACTGCACGCTAGCGTAGCTGGGTGTTGGTGAAACAGGGACTAACAGTCTGGGTGGTTTTTACCTGGCTATATTTTAAAGACAATCTTGCAAGCTGTTATTGCAAGTTATTCAAAGTAGTAAGAGTTACTGCTAGTAACAAAGGTTTGAAGGTGAGCCTCAAAGCCCAAAAGCATACTGAAAGGATATCTAAAATATTCTCTGTTAGTATCTCCTTTTCTCTTTCCCTTCTGCTTGTTTTTAGTTAACACATTGTGTATCTTGTTTGTGTAAGTTTTAGTATGCAATATTTCCCTTTCTGTCTTCGTGACCAATACAAATATTTTATTCATTTTTTAACTTGTTTTTCTAATCATAACTCAGAAGTACAGTTTTTCATGTTTTGAAGTGCTAGAGTATGAGCACTGTATGAAAAGGTAACTATTGTTTTTCCAGAGTCCTGTTCTTCATATCATGGTGGTTGCGTGGGAAGTGATGAAATTAACATATGGTCAGGAGCAACGGATGAAGGACTACTGAGCCAGCATCTTGCAGAAAGTGGAGTGGAAATAGATCCTGAAAATGAAGAACTCATTCTAAATATCAGTTCTCGACTACAGGCGGCTGTTGAAAAGCTTCTGGAAGCTATCAGTGAAACTTCAAATCGGGTAAGGTGATCTAATTTTGTGGTGCTATTATTTTTTTTTTCTTTATTTTTCTCATTAATGTCTTTTTGTAAGTCTAAAGCCTGTAGGGTCATTTTGAAAGCTGAAACAATACTTCAGGTGCCTACGCCCAAAAAAGTCTGCTCCAGCATGACTTTACTGTTGAACTTGGATTTATGTTAGAAATCTGCTTTGGACTGCAGAGGAAGCCTGAATTTGGGCAGGTTTGTCAATCCAGGGCATTCTTTTTCATTGCTCACATGGGTCATCTGCGTTCTGCTGTGATCCAGAGATGAGACAGGAGGTGTCAGGGCGCGTTGAGCTGGCCCTTGTGAAGAGGGAGGGTTAAGGGGAACTATGCTCGGTTCTCGTGACAAACATTTCAGTCGATTGGCCAAGAAGGTGGAGCTCTCCCGCTGTCTCTTTCACCTATGATTTAAACATGGCCAGTTAAGCACATATCCACCTTGCTGTCAGAAAAGGAGTCTGCAACTCCAGCTCTCCGAGTGTTTATGGGAGGTATGGGATTCAGGAACAGCTTCCAAAAAAGAGGCAGTGTGTCAGCCCTTACTGTTTGCTGTGGAGTACTTTGCATGGGGGGTGTTAGTTGCTCTCTGGAGTAGTTCCCCGTTAACTGAAATGGGAGCGATGTACCAGGCTCAGCCGGTTGAAATCACGCACTGATTATAGATAGCATGCACTTCACTTTTAGATTATTTGCCTTCAGATTTAGTACATCTCAGTTTGAAGGTGCAAAGTAAATACTCTCTATCTCACTGTAACTTTTTAAGCGCTCTTGAAGGACTCAGTCTTCAGAGTCAGCTCTTCAATCTGTTTGAGGCTAGAATTCAAAGGATAGAGTGTGTTTTATGCTACAGACCCATCTATTAGTTAACCGAGTAATGATACTACTTAAAAAGTCATTGCTTTCTTGTCTCTAGGTGTAAAATGTGTAAAACATAATGACTGGAAATAAAGGAGAAAAAAATCTGTGTGATAAAAGTAATATGAAAATTCAGCTGTCTAACACTTTAAAAATTTTAAACGTTTAAGTATTTGTTGCTTTTGCAAAACACTTCAAAAGTGAAGTGATACTCTTTTTTTTAAAGATAAAAGGCTAGTTTGTAACTTACTGAAGTTAAAAGTAACGTAAATAGAAATTCAGTGAACCCTTCTCTGGCTTACTAGAGCAGGTAGTCTCGTGGATCTTGTAAATCAGTTCTGCATTGCGTTTATTTGAAAACTCACTCTGCAACAGCTCTCTTCTGTTTGCGCATCAGTTCAATTAAAAAGAGATGTTTGGCTTCTTGAGGTCTTTTTTCAGCTTAATTACATAATAACGAAAAAGGATACACAGATGCCCCAGTACATGGGGTCTTAAAAATATGTATAGTTAGGCATTTATAGGAAATCTTGCATTTAAAGACCTGATGATACAAAGAAAAATGACTTCAAAGTTTTACAGTATTAAGAATTCGTGCTGCGATTATAAAAGTATTGTCAGTTATTTATTCCACTTGGTGTTCTTTTTTCTGAACATTTTACTGCTGATGTTTAAAGGCAATAGTTTTATACATGGCCCTAAATTAAAATTACTTTACTTTTGTGACTGATATTTTTGCAGTAACTGTTTACTTTTCATGATACCTATGAAAGTACTCAGCATATTCTAAGCAGCTTATTTTTATTTATTGTCAGTTGATCAAGAAAGTATTTTCCTTTCATAGCTTTGTAGCTGAGACCTTGCCAATACCAGCAACAGAGTTATACTTTGGCTCAAACACATCCACACACATGTTTTTCATTAATACAGATTATACAAATATGAATTTATCCCTGATGATCATGTCTAGGTTTTTTTTTTGTTATTTTTAAGTTAATAAAATGTTAATCTGTTTACACATTTTCTCACAGTATTAAGTATAAATACTGATGTCTTTTCTGGCTGTTCCGTAGAGGTACTCTGCAAGTGTTCAAACTTGTCTTGTTTGCAATGTCTGTTATGTGCTTATTGGATTATATACAGTTCCTGTATATACCAAGCTTTTGTAGATGACTTGACAATTATTTTTAAATATTCAAAACCTGAATTTTTTTTCTACTCTGCAGTATTTTATTATCTAAAACTAATTACAGGCAGAAAAGATTTTAACCTTTCCTCTTAATCAGTTGTGTTGTGCATACAGACATGTACCCGTCTCTTAAAACAAACTTAAAAGAGTGAGAGAAACCTGGCAAAATCTTCAAAGTAACTATCTGAGACCTGCCTGAACACACACCTGAAGCGCAGTTTAAGTCCTTTCAAGCGAGGCATATAGTGGGTGTATTAATTCAAATTCCACCTGCTTGTGTTATGGTAAATAAATCAGGCCACTCCCCTGAACTCTTTTGGTTGGGAGATACTAACAGGAAGCCTTTCAACTAGCAGAGTTTGAGAAAGTTCTTCCTGTTGAATTAACTCCAAGAACAGGAATGAACGCACATAATGACATATCTGTATTTCTCTTTCATTTGCTGTAGTGGAGATGGAAAATAATTTTTAGTTTCTGTTCGGCTGCAGCGTACCTGTGCAGGTAAAACAAAGTTACGCTTCCTTGTCTTGGAGGTTACCTGCCAGCTGCTATTGGAAGATTTCTGTTACTTTTTCCTCTGAAAATTCTCTAAGAAGGATTTTTTAGGAGTCACCATATGAAGTTTTCTTGCACGTCTCTGTTTTGGATTAATCCACTCCAGAATTACTCTGCTTGAGAATGTGATTTGAGGCTTCCTGCTGATTCCGAGTACATTTGTCCCCAGCAGTGCTGATACGTGTCTTCAGACTGTTAAATGTACGTGTTCTGTTACAAATTCCTGTTAGGAATTTCTAAAACCAGCCTAACTAGTGCAAAATACCCACGTGACGGTTGAGAAGACAGCAGTACCAGTATTTTTTGGAATGGATTCTTACCGCACCTATTGGGCATCTAATCTCTTTAATGCTTTGTGGACTGAAGGCCAAGAAGAAGACACATATGAGGTTGAATCTCGTGTGCCTTTACCATATCCTTTCCCTGTCCCTGAACACTTGGATGAGAATAATTCTGTAGTTGTAAATACTTCAATTTTTCACTTCAGCCACAAAAAAAATGGGCACATTTTAAAAGTTGTCTCTAAAATCTCCTTGCCTACACCTCCCTATTCAGTAAGTATAAAAGTTTATGAAGAACTTGTATTTTAAGCCAGCTTTAATAGAAGAGTATGCAGTGAAAACTTATAATAACTTTTTTCTCGTTGAAGTTATTATGTACTGCTGACAGGCTTTTTTCCTAGACCGTTTTTAATGGGCACTAAAAAAGCTTTAATTATACAGTTCTCTCTCTTCCTTTCTAACAAAAGAAATTTAGCAGACACAGAAATATATTCAATTACAGAGATTTGAGATCTCTTTTTAAAGCACTTCAATTTTACTTATTACATTTTTCTTGCTGTAAATGATTTACGCTGCAGGGGGAGGGGGCTGCAGTCAGTTAAAATTGTTCCTTTATAGCTTTCATGCACTGACTGGCACCATTAACTAGCACAAGCTTGCTAATGGCCTCCAGTGATCCCATGAAGACATTTTTGTTCTTGAAAATTCACATTCAAGTTTGTGCTTCTTTTTGCTTTGTCCCTGTCATATTTTTAATAATACCGTGAGTTGCTATTACTTAAAAGAGCTGGAGAATAGTTTTTATTCTGAGTTTTAGTTAGAGTATTTGATGCATTTGGTGCCATTATGATTGTCTGTATACAGTAAACCTTTCCTATGTTTCCTTCTTACCTGAGACAGGTCTTTCATTAAGCACTTCAAAATCTAAGAATAATGTAAGAATGCTCTGTGATTTTTAAAATACCTCAAACCAATACAGTTACTCATCTGCAGTATTTATACGTTTCTTTAACTCCTGTCAGAATAAATAGTTCACATTAATGATGTCTATCTAAAAAGGAATGCTGTACAAAAGAAATCAAGTGTTTAAATTCAGTTTATTATAAAAGAGAATGTATTGATTATTCAGACATTCTTTTCAAAGTGTGATGTTATTTGTAAGTGAATAATCTTGTGTGCAATGTTCTATGAAATGTTCCTTACCCATTTTTCTGAGATTTAAAGCAAGCTAGTCATACTCATGAACTTAGTTGAAGAGGGTGAGAAAGCTTTCGTTTTTGAAGAAATTAAGAGAAAGAATATGATTCTAGAAACTGTAGCAAAGCCACAGATGTTACTATCTTACAAACATCTGCCAATATCCATAGTATGAAAATGAAAGCAAAAAAAGAAAGAGGAGCAGGAAATATGTGTTATTTCATTTTTTGATGTTGTGCTTATACAAAATAAGCTGTCTTATTTTGAATACAAGCCACACAAAGTACTCAAGCCTGGTTCAGCTCTGACAATTTATGTTTGTGTCCCTCAAAGAGTTGGATGTAGGTTGTAAATGTTAACAGTTGAGAAATAGAGATCTTCTTGGTAGTCGACTCCAGTTTGCTGTTATCTTAGATGAACGTTTTGTGTAATCAAAAATTCTAACATTAATGTTCCTTCTTTACTGTTTTGCTTTTCATTTGAAAATTCATACTGATTTGCATTCATCAAAATTCTCATTTTAATTCTTTTTGAAGTTATCACTTTGGGTATGTCTAAACTGGTCAGTAAGTATAAATTTTTATGCATTTCAGTCCTGGTTTTCCAGTAGTTAGTGATGTAATGAGATTGCACTACATCTGTGGTAGTACACATTAAATATTAACCCATCAGATAAGCAGAGATTAATGTAAAAAGTCCTTGATAATTCTGTTAGGTGGACACAGCTGGAAGAAGCATTGCTTTACTGCTGTGTTGGTGGAAAAGTGCAGTATATTCAAAATTCACATTTTTCTGGTGTTATAAGTTATCTTCATCTTAGGGAGAAAAAGAGATAAAGCACCACTTGTGACAGCTTATATAAAAACTTCTGCCAGTTTTATGCAATGTTTTTTAGCCATTCAAAGGATATGGTGGCTGATAGCTTACTCACATTTAGTACAAAACTCTTATGTAAATAAAGGTGAATCTAGTGTAAACTCATAAGCTAGGAATTACCGGAACAAGGAGACGGATTTAGCCAGGTGACTCATTGAGTTCTCTAAACTGACAAAGCCTTTGTACCAAGTCAGTCTTCCTATTGCAGTCTGCGAATGTTTGTTCAGTAAAGATCTTACCGAATTTTCAGTGAAGTTATGTGAGACTTCTCATCATACTGTAAAGCAACTGTAATTAAATAGGAAGGATAGAACAGTTATTTATCAGAAAACCTTTGGTTTATCTAACTTCTGTAATTTTTTCCTATGGTAGCTTGAACATGCTAAAATTACTCAAACAGAGCTCATGCGAGAGTCCTTCAAAAAGCAACAAGAGGCCACAGAATTTATTAAGTATCAGGAAGAATTACAAGAACGTCTTAATGAAGAAACCAAAGCCAGAGAGCAGTTGGCTTTGGAGCTTAGTAAAGCTGAAGGTGAGTAGCTTTTTTGATGAGTTGTTGAACTTTGCACTCACTTGCCTATTAATTGGGAAAAGAAATTGCATATTAGATTAATTTCTTTGCAAATTTTAGAATGTTATCAGCCTTCTGGGTAGGTATCCAGAAGTTACCAGATAGTTATCCTCCCTACAGAAGGGACTCTGTAGGTCCCTTCCAACATCAACCACGCTGTGATTCTGTTTCCCTGACTTAATTAAATCTTTTTTTCATTCTTTTTTTTTCTGTGAACTCCTTCAGGACTTAATTAATGCACTTCTAAATGACAGGCACCTCTTTTTTGGTGTTGATATAACAAAACAAAAATGCTGTAGAACTCTTTTTACTTCATTTCTTATGCTTATTGAACTGAGTTGTGAGCATACTCTGACAAAGCCAACCTACGTTCTCTTATCAAATTCCTTAGAGAGGTATGCAGAGCCATGTCTTGATTCATTATGCATCTGATGGTACTCTGTCTTTTCTTGAGATAAAATGTGTCATTTTTGATCATTTCTTTCTTATCACGAAAACTGCTGTGGCTGAGATATTCTCAAACCTCTAGTGTTTTAGTGCTGTCAGATATGACTTATCTAATGTGATAGAAAAGCTAAGGCCAATTTGTTCGCTGAACTCTGACAACTTCCATTACATCTCTTAAAAAAAAAAAGGCGGGGGGGGGGAAAGGCAGTAGTAAATACAGCAACACATGATCTCAGCAGACTTCTCCATTGTTCACACCTTTTTGGTGGGGCCGTGCACTCCATTCAATCTGAGAATGCCCTCTCAACCTCCAATCTGTTAAGTCCTCGTTGTTAACAACATCTGACACAGTGGGAATAACCACTAGAATTTGCATTGTCTCAATTTTTTGAAATGTTGTTAATGTTTCTAGTTCAGTATTTTTTGTTTCAACAGCCAGTCCCTCTATGCGGCTGTTTTTTCTGGGGAAAGTCTGGAAAAAACCTTTGTCAGCAGTGCATGATTGATATGTATGAGGACCAGACTTGTGCTTCTCAGACTGTATATGCAAAGACCACTGTTACTTAATTTCCTTCTTGATAGCTTTCCTCTGATACGAAACTAAGTGCTCACAGAGCTTTTACTTTGTCTACATGGGTAACAAATGTAAATATCTTTAGTTTTCCTATATTCTCAAGCCAGAATAAAATCCATATTAATACTGCCTCAAGACTATAGATTTATACTAGCAAAGTATTTTCATGTTGAAAAAGTTCTACTTGGATTCTGTGGGCTTAGTAAGAAGAAACGTGTGAGAGAGGTGTGTGTGTCCAACAAAAAGTTTAGACGTCATTTGGAACCATCAGTCTCAGGCGTGACAGAACACACCTCACCATGGGAGTCTGGGGTCCTGCTTAGTACCTTCTGTCACTCGATAATAATGCCTTTTGTGTTCTATGGACAGATGTTTCTGAAGGGAGTGATGTGAATCTTCTGAAGCCAGTGCCATTACAGGATCTCAGTTTAGTCTGTGCAGCCCTCAAGGAAATTCTCTGTTTTTTCCTAAGTCTTTAGCTTTTTGCTCACTTCTGCCTCATTGCAAGGTGGTGCCATTTCTTAGAGCTGTAATACCATTCGTAAAGCTAAAATAGAGCTCCCCCTCAGATCCTTAGATAAACTACTTCACTGTGAAGTAATTTTTAAAAACATGCAAGACATACTCTCAAGGTAGCGTATGAAATTCTCTGCTAAAAAGATCATTAATTGGTCTGTGCTATTTTAAAAATTGTGCATTACTAGTAAAGAAATGAAATAATTTCTTATATGTCAACTGTTACAGGACTTTCGGGAGTGATTCAGGTGCTAAACATGGACACCTATGGCCAATTTTGGTGTCTTCTGGTGTTGGAGGGATCTATATGATACCTGACCTACAGGAGACCCAGGATCTTACAGAAATTGTGGTTTGAGGTCAGACAAATGTCTTGAGGCACCTAAAATGGCACCTGGCATCTGAATTAGTTCAAAATCTGATCGTCTGTTCCTGTATAAGGAATTTATTTAAGTTTCTTATTTGCTCTGTGTTTATTACACACTTATTTTTCCTTGGTTTTGGAGTTCCTGTTTGCTCCAGAGGTCTTGCGCTGAGAAAAAATTAAGAGCTATATTTGGTCTTGTACTGTGCTTCCTAGAGTTTCTTCATCATGGAAGAAAAGCAAGGACAGGAGTAGAAGTTGTCAGTTGCTGAGTATCTGACATGCACGTGCATTCACGTGAGAATACTCTAGTGACTTCACCATGCTAAAAATTCAAATTGTTCTTTATTGTCTGTTAAATCTGCCCCCAAATCGATGTTTTCTAGGCCTTATTGATGGTTATGCAGATGAAAAAGCGTTTCTGGAAAAACAACTCCAGGAAAAAATAGATGTAATTGACCATCTTGAGCAAGAACTACTGTGTACAGGTAACAAATTGCAGGAATTAGAGGCTGAACAGCAGCAGATCCTGGAAGAAAAGGAGTTACTCTCCAGACAGAAGTATGCCATGAGAGCAGATGCGGGGCCAGTCGAGCAGCGTATGTATTCCTCACAATCTTTCTATGAGATTTTCTTATACTTTCAAATAACATAATAAGTGATCTTGGTGAAGGCTTCCTCCCCCTCCCCTTTTTAATCATTAATAAAAATGTGGTAATCATTAATGAAACTGATATTTTAATACCAGATACTTAATGTTAGCTTGGTAAGTTTTCTTGACATTTAAGCAAAAAATGACAGAGATGTAAATGCATCTTTAAATTCTTCCTTAAACTAGTAACTTAATATTTTATGTTGGAGAGGGGAAGAAAATTAGAGCAGTGGTGTTTAAGAGGTACTGATCTTTCAAAGACTGCAGTGCTTACATTGTAAACAGCAGAATGAAATTAGCATTTTATTTCATTTCTGAAAGTTTGTGGCAATTTATAACACTGCTGTTTTTATAAGTGACACATCTTGGTGTGTATTTGCAATTTCCTGTATCTACTTTGTGTTACAATTAAATTTTAAGAACAAACTGTTGCTTCCTACTTTATAGTCGAGATGATCCTTCTCCAGTTTAGTTATTTGTTATGTGTTTCAGGTTTCTACATATTTTAAAGTTATTTTTCTGTATAACAACAGTAAGGATAAACAATTCTATACATATGTGTCGGTACTTATATCATGCATACCAGAATAACTTACCACATTCCCTAAGTTATCTCAACAACTTTGTCATTAAATGCCATATCTATCTTTGGCTTCATTTTCTCTTACATTGTTGCACCACAAGAAAACTATAGCTGGCATGTAAATTACTTTGCTTCTTTTTTTGTTTTCTCTCTCTCTATTCTCCTAGGCCTAGTAGATGCTGCAGTCGATGCAGCTTCCCAAGCAGGTGTGTTTGTATGTTGCATGGCCAATCTGTAACTGGGTGGAAGACTCACTCGTACTGACATTGTTAATCAGGATTATTGGGCTTTTGGCTTACTGACATTACTTGTAATTCTTACTGGCCTGCAGCTTTGATGTTGTATTTCATACTCAGTTTTACATTTCGCTAACAACATTTCTTATCATTTCTAAGCATAATAAGCAAATTCATGAATAACCATCATCTTATTCACCTATGGATTACAGATACTTAGATGGTATTGATGGAATATTTTTGTAGCCTTTATTTTCTTTTTATTTCCAAATACAGCTGAGTCATTCACTATGATAACTAAACACTGTATTATATTGATATATAATGGTTACCTAGAAATGAGAATTCATTAAATATGATGTAAGATGATGGTGCCTAAAGGATCTTTCTTCTCTAGTGAAAGTAAATTTTATTGGTTTTGTCTAAATATCAATCATGTTTTGAAGATTCTCCAAATGTAATTGCACTTTACAGTTTGGATTTTACCTCAAGGGATTTGTACAGTTAGTTAATATGTACTTCAATGGGCTGTGGCTTAAGAGCCTTAATAGAGTGGTTTGGGGCTTTACTACATATGCTTGCCAGCCTTTTCATGAGGACTCAAAATTGGGCATCCATGCAGACACTGATTTTACAAAGCTCCAGTTACAGGTCAGTAATTTCCCTCTCTGTCTGCTTGGCAACCTCGCTAAGTCTTTCAATATTTCCTTCAAATTATTTTTATGTATCACACATGATGAAGACTGGGAGTGGATTGATTTTACTGACACTGGGGATGAGAAGAGGGTTGGGTTTTCTGTACTTCATTGTTAATCTCGGGTTTACGTTGACCTGCTGACTCTAGCCATAGTTTGAACCCATACATTTGCTTTTCTATTCAATTATACTAAGACCTTTTGATTTATATGAAACTTAAACAGGGAAGTGGTCTGATACAACTTCACAATCAGTCCTCTGAACACTAAAGGATAGTAATTTTAATATTAATTTGTTTTAGTGGTAATCTTGATTATTTCTCAGAAGAAAATACATTTCCAAAAAAAAGAAAAATAGTAGAAACCCAAACCAGTTCACATCCTTCTGCAGAGTACAGCATGGATACCTCGGGGAGTGGTTTTGCTGCACAATACTGCTAACTATTCCTGTCTAAAAGTAGCGTGTGATGCTTTTATTATAACCAGAATTGCTGGAGGAAACAGAAAAGCTAATGAAAGAAAAAATTGAAGTACAGCGTCAAGCTGAAAAAGAGTATGATGACCTTCAGAAGCAAGTGAAAGTCTTGGAAATAGACTTGGAGGAACAGGTCAACCGTTTCGTAGAGCTAGAGCAAGAGAAAAATGCAGAACTAATGGACATAAGGCAGCAAAACCAGGCTTTGGAGAAGCAACTTGAAAAGACAAGAAAATTTCTGGATGTAAGTATGGTTAAAGGCCGGTTTCATGAAGATGGGTGGGCACCTCTGCTGAGGTGTCCTGCAGCACAAAGTGCTACATTTTTTCAGATTTTGAGCGAACATAAAGAAGCATGCAACAGTAACAGTGCTATAGGTTCCAGCCCAAGAATTTAATTGCCCTGTATTTCTAAGTGTAACTTAGTAGGCTTCTTAAATGTTCAAAATAATGGGAAACTTCTAAAACTAATAAGGAAATATAAATTTTTGTGACCTTCATTTTTATCAGTTTGTGGAATTTCCATATTTTTCGACAAAGCCTGTTGGAATTAAGTAGTCAGCTTTATTTGTACTTGGAAATCGAAAGCATAATTTCTCTTAAGTTTCTTTTATAACTTCCTTCATAGTATCCAAAAATCTACCTTCAGATATTATGCTACACCTTCGAGCCAGTTATATTATTTGTGTATTTGTCCCCATTCACAGTGGCAGCTGCCTCTGTTGTACCCAAATTCTTCCTGCCTCAGACTCTCTCTGTGGTTTTGTTTCAGACTCTACCCCATTTTCGTCAAACACCATCTTCCCCACCTCCTCCTTTTCCCATTTTATTCCTAATAAGTGTCCTATGCTGCTGTTGAGAGAAAACTATTATTTCTGTGCCTTCTTATTTAACTCTCTAGCTGACAGCAGTAGCGTACAATAATTTTTTCTACATAAAAAATATAACACCCTGTGGCACCTTCTCCGTATAATCTATTACTATCCAGTATTAAAGGAGAGATCTTTCAGATACTTCTTGGCACAAGTGGATTTGCTTTATTTAATTTTCTGCAGTAACATTCTCTTTCTCACTGAAACTAGAGTGTCATAATAGGACAAGGTTCAGAAGTAAAAATTCCTATCACAAGTCCCGTAGTCATAAATGCATTACGGTTTGGGACTATCAGCAGCACGAACTGGAGAGTTACAGGCTGCTGAGATGAGTAGCTGTTTGTAGCAGCAGCATTAAAATTCTGCTGATTCCTTGAAACAGCAGGTGAGGTTTTAAAATCTGCAACTTGTAAATGTTGAAGCTTTATTCTGGTTTCCTAAATTTTTGCAAAGCATTTCATTGCTAGATGTTCCTCTTTGTATCAGAGACTTCAGCTAGTCTATTTCAGTGCATCTGATAAGGTAGGTCTGTTTAACAAAGTGGCATTTAAAGGGGACGTTTCACTGGATGCTACCAGTTGTGCCTTATTTCCAGTATGAAGATGTATTCCCCAAGTATCAGACTGGGATATAAAACTGAAACTGGTCAAAAGTAAAACTGAAATGCAAAATTTGTATTTTTTTTCCTGTTGGCTCCTCATCAATATTAACACAAAGCTAATTTCTAATCTTGGTTTCTATTTATGCTGTATATATCAAAGATGAACACGAAGAAAGAAAACCCTAAAATGCTGGCTTATTGTTATTTGTATGGTGTACTTTGAACAGAATAAACAAAACTCATTTTTGTGAAATAATACTGGCTGTATCAATGCTGCCCTAATTTTTTATTAAAAAATGTGAAATGTGTTGCCCCAAACGATGAAAGTAGGTTTTGTTAATGGAAGCTGCCAGAGGTTCTGCTACCTTAAAAATACTCACATACTGTTACCAGCCTCACATTCAAAGAAATAAGAAGTTGTAATACAGTTAATTTAGATAGTTTTGACACATTCAGTGGTGCATCCACGCTGTTTCTTCCCTTTCAGGAGCAGGCAATTGACCGAGAGCACGAGAGAGACGTTTTCCAGCAAGAGATACAGAAGCTGGAACAACAGCTTAAGATTCCACAAAGGATTCAGCCTGTCAGTGAACATCAGACCAGAGAGGTAATGCATGGTATTACTTGTACTCAAGGAATAGAAACGGTGCACTGATGGCTGTTCAGATCCCCTAAGGAAGCTATTTGATGGTGTACCTAACCTGCATCCATTCACAAGCCAGGAAAGTAAATCCCCCGAGATGAAGGGTACGGTGGTGGGAGAACGTGGGGAAACTGTCCCCTGGGTGTTTTTTGAGTTGGTTGGGTGTTTTTAGTAGCAGACATACAGAAACTTCATAACTTTCAAAAAGACTCATAACTTAATATAGAAAATCCGCGTTTCAAAAGCCTGTGGAAACCTTCAGCAGTACTTTAGGAATTCCCCCTGTTGTTGTGTTGTTTTGTGACACCCTGTTGGTAGCACAGGTACAGGCATGGCAGGGAGGGAGTCACCAAGGTGTCAGACCTGAGATGCAGCAGCGCTGTCTGTGTGCACCCCCCCCAGGGAAAGCCTGTCTCCACTGAAACAATCTGGTGACTGCAGAAGAGCAGCTCAAGGAAGTCACAAAAAACTCTTAGGCCCAGCAAAATCCAGAAAAGTGACAGCAGGGCAAGTGCTGTGTGTTACGAAGCTTTGTGCCTGTTTTGTTTGGTGACCTTTTGGTCAATTAAATTGCCTTTTATTTTTTTCAGTACTCAGCTTCTTATTGGGTTGTGCTGCGATTTTCAAATCAAAGTTCTTGCTTTCAGTTCAGTTCAGCTGCTGTCATTCAGTTCTTAAATCTTAGCAACATTTATTATTCTATATTATGTAGTTTATGACCATAGATAGTAATAGGACATAAATTGGTAGATATGAAACGTAAGTTGTCCAAATATTTATTTACTTAAAATTCTCAGATGTAGGGGTGGATTTCCTGGGGTTTTAAAATACATTTTAATAAAAAGGTTTGTAACAAGTCTGAGCTCATCTTGGCCACTACAGTTAAGAATAACAAAAAGGGGGTTTATCGGTATGTAAACAGTAAAAGGAAGATTAGGGAAAATGTGGGCCCATTGATGAATGAGACGGGCACCCTAGTGGTGGAA
>JAOXNO010000013.1:24583027-24627509 GCA_028565335.1 Limnodromus scolopaceus
ATCAGGAGCAAGACTCTTTTGCAAATTGATGGAAAATTGATTTGCATAAAAAAGGATAATTCAGGGCATGGATTATTATTTTTTTTATTCTCCCTTCCTCCCTCCCCCAGGATAGATTATTTTTTTTTATTATTTCCTTTGAGACACGCAGCAGCAAGATACATTTCCCCTACATTTCTTCAGATGTTGGTCAGTGACTAGATTAAGTGGAACACTAGCTGTCTCTGAGACACCAAGTAATGAAACAGGGCAGCTACAAAGTCAGCAAGACAGACACGCTTTTTGTCATTTTTCAGCTATGCAACTTTTTTTTAATTGTTTTTTGAGTTACACTTGTTTTTCTAAATAGACTTTTCACTGTTCCTCTCCTACACTAGCAGTGTTTTAAGTGTGCAAGATGTAATAAAGTAAATGGTGCCACTGTGATAGTATTACAGCCATAATCTAAAGGTTGCCCATTTCTCTTTTAGGACTGAAGTTAAAGAAAAAGCAGCTGAGCTAGACATTCTCAAGGATACCATGGCCAGTGAACAGAGAAAATCGAGAGAGCTACAGTGGGCTTTGGAAAAGGAAAAAGCTAAAATGGAACGCAGTGAGGAAAGAGGAAGAGAAGAGCTTGAGGTATGCGAAATTCCAAATGGTCTGGAACATCAAGGAGCACGCCAATGTTCTTTTGGTTAACATTTCATCTCAGCTTATTTTTTTGTCCAATGTGTGCTCCATGTTCTGTCTTCAACAGCAGTGTTATATCATCTATAGCTGAGGAAAGATGTACAGAAGCTGTGTGGCAAGGAGAGAAAAAGGCAAATTCCATTTGAATCGACAGGAATTTTACAGCTGTGCTTGTCAGGTCCAAGATGAAAAGATTCTATTTTGTATAATAGCCCTCAGATATTCAAGGGGACAGGAGACTGCTAACGTAGGTACAGCCAGCCTCCACTACAACATCCCTCGTATAGGATAGTATTTAAGAGTATTATTGAAGGAGTTATATTGTTTGTCTCCATTTTAATACTCAGCAGTTTCACCTCATGAAAAACAAGCTAGGGAGTTTAGTTTAGGACAAAATGCAGCAGTAGCTTCCGTGGTACCTCTGCAGTATCTGATATAGTAAGAGAGAGAGAGTGGGTATCCTGCTACAAGTATTAAGACAAACCAATCACTTTAACAGCATAGATTTATTTACTTCTCAAAATCTTAACTTGCAAAATCATTGTCACAGTTTTAGAAAGTAAAAGCAGCTAATTATCTTCAACTTCAGACCTATGGCTGTTTGTATCTCATTAAAAAGTATGTGTTACAAATATTTTTCTTTTATGAGAAGATCTGATTTTAGAATAAGGACATCTGTAATGTATTTTAATGTCAGATGTGACTGCAGCATTCAGAGTATTGTCACATTATTGGGAATAGTAAAATCTATCAAAAGCAACATGTATAGAGGTAGCGTGTTTGCAATTTGTAGAAGATAATGGAAAGTAAAAATAAATGTCTTTAATCAATTCTTTTCTTCTGTTTTCTTATGGAAGGATTTAAAATTTTCACTTGAAGATCAAAAACAAAAGAACTTGCAGTTAATTAAACTTTTGGAGCAAGAGAAACAGCTGTCAACTGATCTGCAGCAGAAAATTGAATCCCAAGAAGCACTCAGTGCTGCCCAGCTGTCACGTGAACGAGGCCGTAATTCTGAGTTGCAGGTGCTTCTTGAATCAGAGAAGGTTCGAGCTCTCGAAATAAGCAGTGCCCTAGAAAGGGAAAAAGAGCTATGTGCTCAGCTTCAAAGGGCCGAAGATAAGGGACACGCTGGAACACCTAATCCATCTGAGGAATTACTTAAAGAGCTACAGAAACAAATGGATGAAAAGCATGACCGTATAGTGGAGTTAGTAAGTGAGATGGAGAAGTACAAACTGGAATCTGTGCAAGTGAGACAGCAAATGGAAAAGGAAAGGCAGATCCAGAGGAAAGCATTGCAAGCAGAACAAGATGCTAACATAATAGCACAGAAGAAACTCCATGAACTGGAGTCCAAAGTAGAAGACCTTCAGTGGCAACTTGGAGAAAAGAAGCAAGAAGTTCATAAATTAGGGAATGAAACAAAGAAGTTGCAGGAAATAATCCAAGAACTACAGAAAAAAGAGCAGGAGAATGAAGGAAGAAAGGAAGCCAAAAGGACACCAAGCCACAATCCAAATGAGGTACAATAGGATTGAGAGCAATGTGTAATGCTGAACTGTGCAATTTAGCTTTTAATTCTTTTGTTCAATTAGCATTGTGTGTCACTGTGCCTTTACTCAATCTATAAAACAGCCTACAGATTACAAAATACAGGCAGCAGGGAAAGGGGAAGGGAAAGTGCTCCAGTTTTGCTACCTAAAACTATTCACACACATCCTCTGGGATTGAAGCTGTAGACATGTGTAAGGAGGAGGGTGAGCAGGGGAAATGCATTTGAATGTATACGAGCACTTTGTGTCTCAGTATCGGAGAAGAATATTCCCTGCACCCAGTAGCAGGAATGAGCTATTACTACTCAGGAATTCTCCAGGTCAGTACTTTTCATCTTCAGTTCATAAACTATAAGTGGTCTTTGAAACATTTAAAAGTGATCTCCCAACAACTTCAATAATTAAATGAGTAAGTAATCAAACAAGCATATATATCTGTTAGCAAACAAAACAAAAGGCAGAAATTAAGGTGAAAAAAAATTTTTTTTAGATGAATGAAAGTTGGAGCCACTGTTGCCTGTAAATTTTTCTCTCTCATAAAAGGTTTCGAAAACTTTTAAGTTATTTTTAAATTACTTTTAAAACTCTTTAGAAACTTCCCTGTAAGAGGTAAGTGTTGCTGAGTGGGTGATTTGTGGATCATCCCAGAGAGGGTTGGCAGTAGACTTGCCTCTTTGCTGACCATGCTTTTGCCCATCCTGCCATTGTTCCATTTTGGCAGCTGTCTGTCTGTGGAGCAAGGAAGGAAATTGTTTTCTTCATCTTATTTGGCTACTGTTTCTAATCTTCTGAAGCGTTGGAAACTACCCACAGCTGGAGGCAGGTTGTTGAGTGTATTGATAACTGTGATAGCATCAGCCTTCCTGCAATGCTCAGTTTACACACCTTGCACTTCTGCTCAGAGGTAACTGCCAGCACTGTGGTCAACGAAGAGTCTTTCCTGGGATCAGGTTAGCAGTGGCTGTTGGAGCTTTTTCCACTCCTCAGCAGCAGGCAGTGTGATCTGCATTGCAGGATCTGCCTGGAGTTTCAAATAATGGATCTCCTGCTGCTTCCTGTGACATTTGCCACACCCTGCTTTTTTCATTGGTGCCACACTGTGGTCAGATACTCAAAGCCACAGCTGTAGACTTGGGTTTTCTTGGGAGGGCCAGCAGTTCTTCCATGGCCAGCATCAGGTTATAGTGAGGATGAGGAATGTGTTCAGTGGATTCCTTCACTTGTGGCAGCGTCATGGTTGCCTGTGACTGGGGGCTGACTGCCGTGACCATGGTGTGCATTCCCAGTCCTGTTCCTCTCACTATGAATTAGTCGCTGAAACACGTGGGCATAGTTGCCCAAATTATATGCGCAACCGGTAAACCGAGCTGCTGGCAGAAGAAACAGAAAGGCTGGCTGGCTTCCTGTCGACTGAGTTTCTTGGATGGATTCACGCTGTTGCTGTGTGATTGCTAGATCTTAAGTCAAGAGAGGCATCACGCTCACTATACCATTCACAAATCATAGTTTAGTGGTGCACTACAACAGTAGTGTAGTCACACTGTACTCCCTTCTGTGTCGGAACTGTTTATTTTCCTCAATTTCTGAGTGTGTTTCAGAATCAAAGTTTTCTGTTTTAAAGCATGCATTTTATATATATGCATATATAACAAATACATATGTATATCCAGAATACCTGGGACACGCCCAATGAGAGAACAAGGAATTGGGTTCTCCAGCAAAAAATGGAAGGAGCTGAGACAAATGAATCAACCTATCCCACACTGACGGGAGGAGGAGATCTCTCTGCTGCTACTGAAATTCTGGAAAATGTCAGACAGAAGTTGCAAAACGCATCTCCAAAGCTGAAGCAGTTGGCTCGGAAAGCTGCCAGCAGGTTAGGCCAGTCTTCAGCTACTCAGTTTTGTTACTAGCAACCAGCAAGATAATATATTGGGTTTTAATCACAATTCACAGACTGCAGGCGTAACTGATTTTGGAGCTGTTGTACTTTCATAGTATATGCCATTGCTTGAGATATGCTCATGTGAGACAAGATCGCAGAGTATCTTACTCTTACATGTTTAACTTTGTAAGTTACAGCAGAACTGTCTTTTTTTTCTGTGAAAGTGATAAGGTTTATTTGGGTATGGTGTGGGTAGATAATTTTAAAACAATTTAGTAATGAGAGAATTCACTGTATAAGTGGAAGAATATAGGGATTAGTGCTATGGATCATCCTCCTTGCTCTTCTCAGAAAAAAATTAATCTTTTATGGTCAAGTGAAACTGATCTTGATTCTTATTTTCCTGGGTTACTGCCTTCTTAAGAAAAAAAAAATAGCATGGTAGTATGTCGTTGGGAAGTTTGAATCTGTTTTTATTTTGCTGTGATCATGATCTAATATTAAACATTTATTCTGAAACATTTGGGCAAAGTGGAATGCAGTGTATCTTGAAAATACCCTAAGATTTTCCTCCCATAGACTGAACAAATTTGTGGGAAGCAGAACCACGTTTTTAAATGTGCTTCATGTGGAACATCCATCTCTCAAAATTAGTGGAAACTGTTCTATGTAAATACTTCATAAAATTGAACCAATTTAATTTACAGTCACTGCACAGTCTTGAAAATGTTGCCACATCTCCAGTAACTCTGCTGCAATGATTTGGTGAAGTCCCAGTGCATGTGGGTCAATGGAAAGTCCTGTCAGTCTGGCTGGTGGTGTCAGACTGTACCTGGTGCTGACACTGTCACTTCTGTTTCAGATTACAGTTTGAAACGGCAGATGATCAAGACTTCATTGTGATACAAAATGCTATTGATGAAGTTATTTCAGAGCTGCAAAAACTGCCAGGATTGTCCTGTCTGGAAGAGGTGAGAGTGCAGTGTTGTAACTTTGGTGGGAGAGTTTGCAGAATCCAGCAAGGAGTTGTTAAGTCTGTACTTATCCAGGTCTGTACTTTCTAGAGGGAAATCTGCTCCAGTGAGTGTGCTGATTTGGAGCTGAAGTGTAAAGAAACCCTTTCCTTTTATTTTTTTCAATTTTAATTACCTTAAAAGTGAATTTTCAGCTTTTGAATTAAAACTTTTCCAGTTTAATTATAAATTTTTGAATCTCGTGGCAAAGGAAAGGCAGTTGAATATTGAGATGTGTGCCCCTGTGTAAAAAACTAAATGAGGCAATCTGGTACAAAGACTTCAGCAATATTTGATTTGAAGTGAGCTTGGCTAAGCCCTTACCTGCATTTTAGGGAAGTGTTTTCAACGTGGCTTGAAAAAAGCTTTGGGGCTTTTCTTTTCCTCTAAGTTAGATAAATCTAAACATAGTAGAAGAGCTTTGCAAATTGCTACAGCTGGTACAATTGACCTTGCATGAAAATATTCTTCTGTGTTATACAGGCTAAGCATAGAAGGAAGAGAAAGTCCCATGAATTTATAGTTTACGTGTACAGGCATGTTTTCTTCAGATAAGTTATTACGAACTTACTGTCATTATTCTACAAAAGTTTTTCACTATAAGCCAGGTATTTTCAAGTTGGCAACTTGGATCTAATACAAGTTGTGTTTGGTTTTCTTTCTTCTTTCCAGCTGAAGCTGGGGCTGCCACATGGGACTCTGTCTGGCTCATTGACCGAGAGGCTGCTGAGACAAAATGCTGAGCTGACCGGCTTTGTGAGCAGGCTGAGTGAAGAAAAGAATAATTTGAGGAATGCTGTTATGAAACTGGAGGAAGAACTGAGAAGATACCAGCACAGACAACCTTCTGGAGATTACGTATGTCCTCAGTGGCACCGATAATAATGATGTGTATATATAGGCATAAAAGCATCGTGCTGTGAAATAACGCCAATGCTCTTTGTCCTGATCGCCCAAGGGGCAGTGACTGAGCTGTCTGTCTGGCTTGGCTTCCCTCCAGCAGAGTAAATGGGTGTGAGTTATTCTTGTCCTGTGGTCAAGATACATGGATTCACTCTGTCTACTGGAAACTGTGATTTTACCCAGCTTCCTTTTGTTAACTGCTCTTTCCCTTTAAATTCCACGTGCTTCTCTTTTTGATCTGGATCTCATCACTGTGATGAGTAGCAAATGGATCAGATAGCTTCATCATCATGAAGCTGATATGATCCAATGAGGGGAATTATTTTTTTTTTGGGAAACAATATTTTTCTAGGACATTGATTAGGCTCCTAAACTCACTTATCTGAGGTGTTAGGATGCAAGGGTAGCCTCAAATCCAATCAGTGGGTAGTTTTTCTCTCAGTAATTTTATGAGCTTTCCACCAAACCAATGACTAGAATGACACGGCTCAAGCTTTTCCAAACTGTGTGGTTCAAATTCGATTTCTTTCGTCTTCAGTCTTCTAGACACTCGTTGGATGTTGGAGTTAATATTGATACTCTTGTTGCCTCTGAGAAGGAAATTTGGAACAGAGAAAAGCTGTCACTGCAGAAATCTTTGAAGCAAGCTGATGCGGAACTCTCCAAGCTGAGAGCAGAGCTCAGGAGTGAAGCTTTCCTCAGAGAACTGGGATCAGATTCTGAAAATGCTGTTTTAAGGGTAAGAAGAATTTGTTGCCCACACACTAACTACAGCTGCTTTTTTCATTTTGATTTGGGCCTAATTTTCATTGCATTCACTCTGCTTATTCTAAGTAAACAGTTATTAATTTGGTTTAAGAATTTTCATCCTTGGATACCTGGCTTGTAGTTTTTCTCCCAAAGAATATGTAAGCATCTATGTTGTCCTTTCATGTGTGCTCTATTTCTTGCTTCTCAGGTCATCCTCAAATTATGAAGCTGCATTCAACAAGTGTGTGCAGCAGTGCAGTCTTCTCCATGATACCAAGAAATGAGTAATGACAGAAATGCTGTAGGAGTCATGATGTCAAAAGTATTAGAATTGTATTAATTCTCAGAGCTTATGAGGCCTTTTTTTTTCCCTTTTTGTAGAGAATTTACGGCAAATACCTACGAGCAGAGAGCTTCCGGAAAGCTCTTATATATCAGAAAAAATATTTGCTCCTGTTACTAGGCGGATTCCAGGAGTGTGAAGAAGCCACGCTGGCCCTCATTGCACGAATGGGTGGGCAGCCTTCCTACACAGGCCTTGAAATCATCACGCACCATTCCAAGGGGTTTACAAGATTTCGCTCTGTAGTCAGAGTGTCCATCGCAATTTCAAGGTAAACTGGAGGAAGTTAGATTTCAAACAGATGTGACTGCAGTTTAATGTATACTTTTCTAGTGCTCTAGTGGAAACAAGAATTTGTCATGTTCTATCCTCTTTAAATTAGACTTTTTTGGTAGTCGTGAATATAGTAGGCAAGTTGAGCAAAGCATAGGTAAAAATCTGTAACAGGAATAAGCAGTCTGATTGCAGTTGAAAATGGCTCTGTATCTGATAATCAGTCAAAGATGGAGTGTATTGGATAAAGTTGTCATTAGAAAAAAAAAAGACTAGCAATGCTAGCGTATGCACTTATTTACAAAGGTATTTTCTGCAACTTAATTTCCTTTAAGAGTTAAATTCTTACATGTAAGTAAAATACAGATTAATGAACTAATTTTATCCATCTAGGTAGTCCTTCGAATTCACAGGTCTCAGACTGAGGATGGGTAGGAATAGATGAGGAAGAACAAGTGAAGGTCATTACTGCATAGTGCTGCCATGTTGCTAGCAGACCTTCTTCATAAAGGTTTGAACCACCAAGTAGTTCTGCTTGCTATTGATCTGGGTCTTGTGTGTAGTAGAAATTCAAGGAACTATTCATATGCCTGTTGTAAGCGAGCCTTTTACTCATGACGCTCTGTGGTTACAATTTTGGGGATGTGACAGAGCAAAAAGTCTTATTTATTACGATTTTAAAATGCTGATGCCCCATAGTTGAGGTGCTTGAGCCATTTGCTCTCTGCTTGGACTTATGCAGCGCCCCTGGAATCACTGAAATTGCAGAGGTGAAGCTGAAAGCATATTTGGACAAAAGATGTTTTTCTCAGGGATGTATATAAGGATGTTTTCTACTTGATCCTCTTGATCCTACTTGATATGTTTTTAGATGCCCATCCATTAATTTTGGTTGGTGTTCAAAAAATTCTTATGCCTTCTAGAATACAAGCAGCAGATTATTTTTAGCAGACTACTTCATTTATCCTCACGGTTTTTGTTTTGTTTTGTTTTTTAATTTGAAATGCAGGATGAAGTTCCTGGTTCGTCGATGGCAGAGAGTTACGGGTTCTGGTCTACTAAGTATCAATAGGGATGTCTTTAGCCAGAACACAGGTAAATTGTAGTCCAGTAATGACTGAAAAAATAGTATTCACAAGTCACTGCTTAATGGAGATGGTTTTTATTTGTATTTTCCTCATGTGGGATGAATGGGGTGCTGTTCCCCCTTCCATTTGCTGTAATTGCTTGGATTAACCTAATTCTCAGGTTTCTGCCGTGCTCAGCACAGCCACTAATCTATTTGCTTTCTCTTCAGTCTTGTTTTGCTCCATTGTGGGTGGGATTAAAAAAAATATGGCAACTTTTCCTATGGAGTGTGTTTCTAAAACCAATTTTGGCAGTGTCATTGGGTTCCTTGTAAGAGATCCACGCCCCCAGCTCCAAGAGGGGATGCTGAGAATGGGGACGCACAGAGGAATCGTAGTAATTACAGCTCCCCTTGCAGTGGTGACAGGGCCTGTTGGCCAGGCCTCCCCAGCCTTTTCCTCAGAACAAAAGCCTGTCATTCTTTTGTTATAGCTTAAAGTTTGGGAAATCTGGTTTTCTGTTTGCTTTTTGGTAGAAGCCAAAGGAGAATCAGAAGCTTCTTTATTAATTCCTGGTTATCTGGGTCTGCACTAAAAGCCCATCCTGTGCAGGCTGTGAGGGTTTTCTCGTTAGCATCAGCGAGGCCAGGGTTTCACCCCTGCTTTTCTCTGACAGTCGGAAAGTGTCTGCATTTGTTAAACACCATTTTTGTGAGAGGCAAACAGAAAAACTCACATTTGAGATTCCCAGTAAAGCGCAAAAAGTGTTACTTTTTTCAGTTCTCAAAACATTGCTTTTTATTTTTCTAGGTAACGAATTACGGCCTGATTCATTCTCTGGTGGTGTGGATCCTTATGGAGAACAAAGGCATTCCTACAGATCCAGGTCAGACATGGGGTCTCCTAGATCTCCTGTGAACTTTCAACATAAGTACGTTTTATTTTAGTTTATTATTTTCTGTCAGAACACTGTTTAACTAAATGAATGCATCAGTGCTTACCGCTAAGGTTTGTGATCTTTGATGCCGTAAGGTTTTAAACTTTTTCTAAGGCTACATAATGAATTACATCTCAGGCCTTCAGGGAGCCTTCGCTCATCACCTGAGCCAGGCCGAAGCTTGCAGACTTCTGCTGTCTGGTTGGTGTCATAATCTTGGCTCTGGTGGTACGTGACTGGATGGAGCTGCATTTACCTGCCTCTGTCGAGCCCAGGCCCTGTCGCCAAGCCCACTGCTCGCTGTGGCTGGGGAGGGTCGTCTGGTCCCTGGGGGCTGGGAGGAGGAATGACCGCCTTCTCGTGGCTACAGCGTGGGTGGGAGCTGCTTGGGAGCTCCGCTGCCTGTCCTTGGTTAAACCCTTCTGGTTGGCTGCACTAGAGGTATTAGTGAATCGGATGCTGCTGAAAACAGGTATTTTTCACCAAAAGCAAGGTTTTCAGGTGTGCCATCAGCCTTTGATTACTTCATATGGTGTTGTGGGCTCTTGGGCTTTACAGAATACCAGATTCTTGCCAGTTTGGATCTTTATTTTTACATAAATCACCTCAATATTTGTAATCTTAGTTTGTGGCAACCATAGCAGTTCACAGAGAAAAAACGTTCAACTATTTTAGCCACTTTTGACTTTTGCTTATAGCAAGTAATGAAGAGAGACAGAATCCTGTAAAGATGGCTGTGTCCTTGTTCACACAAGCTTCTTAATAGAAAAGCAAACACGAGTCTACAATGGCTTCTGCTACAGTCTCAGTAGGAATTTGCTGGTCAGTCTTTGTCCCAGAGAAATGCAGCAACAGATCAGGTGCAGTAGAAAGAAACGGCCATGGGGCAGTGGTTTCTCTGGGGGAAGCAGTTTGGTGGCTTGGGCAATAAACGGCAGAGAGGCTCAATGGGTATGATGTGCTGGCTCCCACAAGGGCAAGGTGAGGAACGTGCAGGCAGTACGGTGTCCCTACTTAGAGTATTTTGCTACGGGTGCTGATACTTTTGCTTTACTTGAATTTGCTTTGTAAAACCACACATGTTTTTCTGCCCCTAGGTTCCACAGTGTGCACACTGATACAAACCCCGTCTCTTTCGCCTGCTCTCAGCTGCAGAACTATGATCCTGAAAGAGCTCTAACGGATTACATCCACCGGCTGGAGGCCCTGCAGAGGAGACTGGGCAGCGTGCAGTCAGGTGAGGGTTGGGCCGTCCGCCCCGTGGCTACTGCCCAGCACAAGGCAGGGTTCCATGTTGCAAACTGTGTGTGCTGGCTCTCAGAGATACAGCACAAACATCTTTGATTTTAGGCATTTTCAGCCTTAGACAAGAGGCTATTCTGAGATGTAGCAAAAAGCTCATTAAAAAGAAAATTTTAAAATTCCTTGAAGAGAGACAGACCAAGTGCTTTAATTACAGATTTTGAGTTTATTGGTAACACTCTAACTTTCCCTGATCTTTACTAAACGTGCAGCAAGTAGTGAGTTAGCATCTTACTAAGATTTTAAGCTAGATGGAGAAAAACGTTACCCAGAAGATTGAGTGGGAGCACAAGAACAGTTTCTTCTCCTACCACTTTGATTACAGAAGTTACAGCCTTTTTGTCCCATAGATGATGGTAATTTTTGTGCTGTAAAAGGAATGCATCAAGAAAATTGTCAGATCAATGGGATGTAATTTATGAATTTTTGCAGTTACTGCGTTAAAAGTCTTACTTCAGCATAAAATCCATCATTTGAGGGAGTTTTGTTCTTACAAGATTTCCCATGTAAGATCTTTCATGCTTCTTCATCTAAATAACACGTCACTGATGAATCCTTATCTGCTTATTCCAAGTAATCGTGATGAAACTCTTTCTCCCTCTTACAGGGTCGACTTCATACACTCAGTTGCACGCTGGTGTGAGGAGATAATACCTGCCTCTGTCACTGGCAGTGGTGTTAAGGGATTGCCTTCTGCAACCCTGTGCTCTTCCTGTGCTGTTGGATGATGTGTATATTGTGGGACCAATATGAACACAGCTGGACAATTGCACACCGTTCCATCCTGACACACCCATGCAGACAGGGGTTTGTGTATATAGGCACTTTGTCTTCAAAAAAAAAAAACCACCAAGAAAAAAAAAACCAACCCCCCCCAGCCCCCATTAAATTACATGTATATTTGTGGAATGCTAATTTAAATGATTAACTTATGAAGTGTGTATTTATCAAAAGGGATGGAAGATGAAAGTTGTGTATTGATGAAATCGAACTACATTCAGCAAAGTTTACTTGCACTTTTTCTGGCAAGGCTACTGAAGTTACGACTCGTTATATTTGCCACTGGCAGTGCAGACAGAATATCACTTGTAGAGACCTATTTTTGTAATGGTAGAAGTTTTGAATTTTATGGGTATTTTGTCAAAGTACTGAAATAAAGATGACTTCATGCTTTTAACTGTGCTCAAGAACCACTCCCTTATTCACACCATTCCTCCTGCTCCTGGTGGCTGCAGCTTTACTTTTTACAGATTCCAAAAGGCTGCTACAGGAGAGGACAGGTACGGGCTCGGTTTCCTGCAGACACTGGTCACATCATAGGGGGCTAGAAGGGAAGATACTGCACTCCCTTGGTTGCTGTGACTGATACAAACACAAGGTTTTAGACGTCACACCTGAGTTTAGAACAGGAAAGACAGGGCAAAGCCCTCACTACAGGGGGGGACTCTTTGCATGACTGACTTCGTACTTACAGGAGAGAAAGTTAGTTTACTACAAATTTACTTACAAAAGCTTCTCAGAATTGCCAGGGTTGAGCACAGAAGACTTCTACAAGAGGTTTGTTTATAAATTTAATTCAAAGATCCTGGGAGCCAGAGCTCATTACCATTTATCATCACCACTCCTGAACCAAACACCAGTTAACAATCTTGCATGAGTCAGTACAAAAGGGGACAACATTCAGCTATATCACTTAATTTGTGACTATTTTATACACAAACATGTTATTTACAAAATTAATGTTGCTTGTATCATCCTATTGTTACTTTCACACTTACATCAAGCTTTCAGAGATCACTACTTTCAGAAATTTGTAGAAAATTACTTGTTGCTTTCTGAAACTAAGCATTCTACAACTGCTTCAAGTTAGACATTTAAATCATTTATTCTCAGAAAACACTCCTCCGGCGACTCTTTGGAGTCTGCCACTGCTCAACTGTACAGTAACCCCTCTTTAAATAGGTATGTGGGCACTGCCAAGTATTAGCCAAGACCATGCCTAGTCTGCTCCAAGCAGAACCACAACTATCAGAAGCAGGGCACCACCACCACCCTTCCCCCTCGGGGCCTGTTCCCTGAGGGATTTACTGTAACTGGACACACAGGTAAGGGACACTGTCTTACCCCTCCTTATCTGGGGAAAAGTAATCTTCCATTATTTTTCATAAGCAAAGAGTGCATTTATAGAAACGACTTACTTCTTCATCTTAAAGAGCTGGCATGCACCTGAAACATGTTACACCAAGAGAAAAGACACTTTCTGTAAAAACGCAATGAGAAATAGATGCAAAGACTTTGCAGTTGGTAGATTATTGTTGCTTTCCTAACAGGAGATGCAAGAGTTTCCATCCACCACTCATTTTGTCTGTTAGTTTATGCAACTTACACAGGTAAGGTTTCAGCTCCAGAATTTACAGTGACCTCCTCTTGTATCTGATAACGGGGTTGTTAGGTGTGTGTATCATTGTTGTATAATTTATAGTTGGAAAATAGTCATTGATGAGATCAAATTCATACAAACGAAGCAAAGTAGACCAAATAGTCTTAATCTGAACATAAGCAAAGTTTTCTCCAATGCAGCGATGGCGGCCTATAAGGAGAGCCATAAGAAGCAGTTAGAATACTTAGTTACTAGATCACCTTTGAGAACAAGCTACCTTTAAAAATTTTATGCACACCGTAATTGCTTCTTTCCTTCTAAACAAGGCAGGCTCTGATGCAGCACCACACCATTACTAACACCAAAGTCTTGTGTTTCTAAGCTGTCACTGCATAAAACAGACCGAGTAATATGAATGAGATTGTGTTGTTCTGGCCTCACCAGGAAGTGTTAATTTATGTATCACCGAAGAAGCATTTACGACAGTGAGAAAAGATACCAACTATAACCATATTGCAATGATGTGTTCAAACTGTTTGGGCAGTTACGACTCTAGGCAGATTTTTGCTCTGCCTTAAACTGACGACGTGTTACCAGGGCTTTAGCTGCCCTTCAAAAGACTTGTGTCAAATACCACACATGCTGACCGAAAGGGTTGGTTTGATTGCTACGCTATCCAGCTACTACTAATGCAAAACTATGGACTGCATTCTTTTCACAGCACTTTCATACTAAGAAAACTTGCAGGCAGCAATAGAAAGAAAAAATAATACATCCTCAGGCGCTGGGGAGCAGGGAGGTGCTGCGCGAGATGACCAGCAGGAGCCACTTCAGTACACAATGGCCCGGGAAGGGGCTGTGCTTTCTTACTCACCAGCACCAAAGGGAACATAGGCAAATTTCTCTCCAGCAGCTGGGTTATCTTGGAGATACCGGTCAGGCTTGAATTCTAGAGCATCTTTCCAGGAGTCCCTGAGCCTGTGGTTAACGGTGGGCGACACACAGACCTGATGGCCGGGGGGAATATTGTATCCAGCAACAGTCTACAAGAGAAGAGACAAGACCCACCCCCCCCGCCACGTCACAGAAGTTCTCCATTTTTCTTTTTGAAGTGTTACCTGAAGTGCTACATCCTGAGGCTTGAATTTCAGAAGAGATTTTGGCTAAGCTCGTTTAAAAATAATGCAGCTTAATAGTTTATTGTTTTACGCGTACAGGGCACAACAGTCAAGTAGTTACAGGAACCTTTCAGCTGCTTGAACAAGGCTGGCCATTCTACAGAAAGAGGTTTTTAAAAAAAATTAATGAACTTCAAATTCATTGAAAGCATTTGCCATGGGAGTGATATTAAAGAATTGACTTACTTATTTGACTTTTGATCTTGTTTGTACAAACAGCAAGTTTTCTTTCAGATTTACCTGGCCTGTATTGTATTAAGTGCAAGCCAATTTTTCCAAGCTAGCTACTAAAAATACCTGCAAACAACATGCATCTTTAAATGGTAGCACCAGACGAAGCTCAAGTGAGACTGCAAGCTACAAGAAAGGGTCAGTTTCGCTAAGCAAGACTGTGCATGGCTGTTACTGTGTCCCCTCAGAGCCTTCCCTTCTCCTGTCTGAACAACACCTGTTCCCTCAGCATCTCCTTGCAGGACAAGTGCTGCACCCCCTGACCATCTTGGTGGCCCTCTGCAAGCTTCAGTTGATCAACGTCTTGATTGCCAGGGGTTGGAGGGGTCCAAAACTGGACACAAGTAACTCCAGGTGAAGCTAACTGCTACCAAGTTCAAGATGCTAATTGCTTTCCTCAATCAACACCGGCTACACTCCCACTGCTGTCACCCAGGCTGCCATTAGATGTCATCCCTGCCAGCAAACACTGCTCACTCCTGTTTTCCCTTCTGCCCCCAGGACACCCCCTCCCTACCTTTCCCCCCCCCCAGCTGCAACAAGTGAACTCACTTGGGGAGTTTTGGCCATTCTCATCATGGTCATTATAGGAGGTCGAAGCCTTAAAGTTTCTTTCAGGCAGCGGTCCAGCAAACCGAGATCCTTGAGCTGAAAGTGCAGAGAAAATTGTATGGCAAAATATAACCAAGTTTATTCAACACAAACAAAATAGTATTTTATACCATTTAAAAACACATTTAAAAAAAAAAATTGGAGTAAGCAGCTCATATTTACTTTAGCCACCCTGATAATTTCTTTTTGTTCTATTTGATTCAATTAAGGAAATCTCTGAGCAGTGCAATCAAATACAACTAGTTCCTTATGGCTCTGTCTCACTAGTGTTTTCTGATGCCTACTTACAAGGTCACACTGCATCCCTTTCCTCAATGTGCATATAAGGATCTTCCTCCTCTACAGAACTATAATTTCTTACATAAACATTGTAGGAACTGTAATTTCTTTGATGAACACTGATTAAAAAAAAAAAAGTAGCAAGCTGAAAATTTACTTGGAGAGGAAGAGATGGAGGAACTATATTAGATATATTGGCAAACAGTGTTATTACAGAGTGACCCTGCTAGATTATGATCCTAACACGAAGCATATGACTGTATTTCACATTTGTTCATTTTTTTGGGGTGGCTTTTTGGGTTTTTTAGTTTTCAATAAGCATCTAAAAGTATAAAAATACACAGCAGGAATAATGTAAAATACAAACCTGGTCGTAAGTTAATGGTGGCAAGTCATCCCCACAAACTGCTTTTTGTTCTGCGTAGCACTGTTCTTGTATCGATTTGTCTCTGGCGATGAAAAAGCCCAGCCAGGCGCTGGTGGTGGAGGAGGTGTGCTGCCCCGCCAGCAGCAACCCAATCAGCATCCCAGCTATTTCGTCGTCGGTCAGCGGACGGCCATCCCTAGGTTGAAGGGTGTCACGTTAGAGCTTCATTTGATCAGCTTTCCAGTTACAGTGTTTACAATTTCTTCTAATTACTTCTTTCTTCTTACTCTCTTTTGTTGCCTACCCTAAATGGGGCAGCCAAAGATCTAGGGGTCGGGGGAAGGGAGAACAGAGGGAGAGAGGAGGCTCTAGGAGCCTTAAAGAAAATCATTACTGAACAGCTGGCAAAGAAAGGAAGCAGCCTCGTGACCACTAATGAAAATCTCAGAAATCTGAATGACCCTTTGCAAGTAGTTTTTAAGCTGTTCTTAAGAATACAGCTAGGACCGATTGATGGCAACAAAACCAATTCAGAACACAAGGGAACAGTTCTTACTTTTTGGTAAATAGCTTTAACTGAAGAGCTCAGAGCTCTAAAGCATCTATAAATGACAAGTCTTCAAACCCTTGGCTTACTTGTACGAAGCATCAAGTAGAGTTTGGAGCATGTCATCCTCCTTTTCCTCAGACTTTCGACGTTTCTGAATAACCTTGTAGAAAATATTCTTTATTTCTTTGTGTGCTCGATCTCGACGTCTGCAATTCAAAACACTTTGATCAGCAACTTTATATAAAGTAGCACATAAAATGCTTACGAGGACATCTAGAATAGCTTTCAAACAAGAAATGGGGGGGAGGGAGCCCAAACAACAAAGTTGTTTACATAAAACAGTTGCTTCATCTGTTACTTCTGGTACCTGAAGCTTGGCAGAGGCAGCCAACCTGGCAGAAGCCAGGCAGCGTGAGTAAAACCCCCATCCAAATCGGCATACAGCTGAGCCACTTTCTCATTCAGCAAACTTCTTATTTCTTTCCCGTGTAAGCAATGACTCGCTGTCAAAATGATAAGCTCTGAAAGTGCTTCAAACAGGTCTGAGGAAAGATTTGAAAAATGTTACTGAAGATGCATTTCACGTGACACATTATGTTTTAAGGTCATTGTTTATTTTGTAGAAAAGAAAAATACAACTGGACATAGATGAGTAATTTTAAATAGAGTTTTAGATTGCTTTACTAGAAGAATGAAGCATCTAATTTTAAAAATCTGTGTGTCTATCAGGTCTGTCTTCAAACAACTTTTTAAAAAGATCATCCATTTCAACAACTTTTTTCTAAGGTTTTTTTTTCTAGAAATTACTATGGGACAGCTACTAATTCTTCCAGATTAAGCCATGCAGCACAAACTCAATCCTTAATAAATATAAAAGAAGTCAAAAAAACCTTAGCCTTGAAAACCAAATCCATGGGAAACTAGTTATTTTTGCTGCTCATTGAATTATTTATAAATAATAAAATGTATACATTTTAATATGATAATATAAAATTTTATATTTAATGATATTATATAACTATATATTTAGAAATTATATACTTATATTTTTAAATACAATTTATACTTATTGATTTTTTAAGTATTATACTGTGGTTTCAGCTACAACCGAGTTGACTTTCTTACTAGCAGCTGGTGAGCGCTGTTTTGGATTTTGGATGAAAATGCTGTTGTTGCTAGCACACTGTGGTTTTGGCTGTTGCTAGCACTCGGGGCCTTTTCTGCTCCTCACACCGCCACGCCAGCCACTGGGCTGGGAGTGCACAAGAAGCTGGGAGTCTTTATCTTAACCCATGAGTTTTCTGACATTTAGTCTTCCAGTTCTCTCCCCCACCTCACTGAGGGGAGAGTCAGTGAGCAGCTGTGTGGTCCTAGTTGCTGACTGGGGTTAAACCACAACATATATGAACATTATATATTTATTTAATATATTTTCTAAATACATATTTTAAAAAAATATTTCTGACACCATTATGCCACTGTGGGCTTGCAACAATAGTAATGGGCTACGTCTAGCAGGTTAGTTGGGAATGGCCAGTGGGAAATAAAATAATTCCACTTAGATCACTAACCCAACCGTATGAGCTTCAAGGATGCAGTTCTTCAGTGTAGAAGATCCCTGAGCTAAGATTTCTGACAGGCTCTGGGAAATCGGAGCAGGATCTTTTCCTAGGGACTAAGAGGTGGTTACACTGACCTGACTCGTATCATACAAAATGAGCACGACTCAGCCAGGCAACAGGTATGCTCGCTATTAGCCAACTAAGAAAGTGAAAGTAAGCTAGGCCTTTGCTTCTGACAATGATTTTCTGTGCAGATTTATTCTTCAATAGCCTTAAATTTGATTAAACAAAATCTACTTTGCACATTTCTTCTGATGTTCCATACAGTACTACCTATGTCATTTTTCATTTTTTTAATACTGCAGTAAATCATTTACAGAAACATACTGCATTGGCTTTCATTCCTTCCCAGAAAATCTGAGGAAAAAAAAAATGGATCTGATCATGCTTACTTTTTTCTCCACTCTCTCCCCATGCTTTGAAATATTCCTTTGTTTCTTCTTCAATCACAGATACGTGCTGTTTGAACTGGGCAATATTTAGCCCAGTTTTGAGCATCTTTTTCTGTTCCAAAAATACCTGGAGGAGTCAAGACAGAAAAAGCAATCAGTACAAGGATCATCATATTAATGTAATTAACAACATACTTTAATTTGTACTATTAGAACATACAGAAGTAAAAAGAAATTAGGATCGTAGAGTATAACAGATACTCAAATTTAAATAATAGATAATATTCTGTTTTTCAACTTCATTGTTCTTCAAGCAAACGTTTAGTAACAGCCAAGTAAAATATTAGCTCAAGGAAACCTTTTACAGGACTAAAACAAAAAATCATTTTAATATCTTTGTTAAAGTTTATCCCTGAAGATACAAGCATTCAAGATTGCAATACGGAATGCACTTGAGATACAGGATCACAAATGTAAATCAGACCTGTCCTTGCAAAGTCTGGATTCAGTCTGTGCTCCTTCTTATGTGGCCTCCTTGCTTTCTCTCCCCCAGAATGCCGGTCTTCTCTCACGCAGCAATACCTTAACCCTGGCCTAGAGAGGCACCTTTCTTTTACAAAACCCTCTGATCACTGCCCAGGAATCAAACTGCTTCCTAGGAAAACAGTGAGTTTCACATCTTTCTCACTTCTTCCTCTTTTTCTTTGTATAGACTCATAGCTAACAAACCTACTGGTAAAAAGTCCATTATTAGGTGAGAACTATTCAATAGATTGACAGGACATCTACTCGGAAAATTATTCAATGAATTTTTAAGTGCAAATCTACACTATACCATGAGCAATAGACCAAAAATTGTCTTCCCACCAAGGGCTCTGCATGTACTATGAAGTTATTCACAAAACAAAGGGTGTAAGAAGAAAGGTTACTTCCTAGAAACTTCAGTTTTCAGAATGCAGAGGGGACTCCAGCAGTCTGTCAGAGGGTACACACGCTAGCCCATCTCCAGCTTGATGGAGACAGGAGTCTGTCCACCTCAAATGTGGCTTCTGCAGTTTAAGAGTCTGTCGTGCCAGACAACACACACAAACAAGAAAGGAACCTACGCTCAGCTGGGAAACAATGCCACGTGACACGGCCACTGCGCTTCCAGACCCACACAGACTGCATTCTGCAAACATACACAGACTGATTTTTACCTGAGCAAGACAAACCTTGTAGTGCTAAATATCAAATTAGTACTCCTGTATCTAGATTATCTAGGCATGGCATAAATGAAAAATTTTCACACTCAAAGCTCCCTCAGCAAGACCTAAAGTTGCTTGTAAGGCAAAAGTAAACTGCAGTGAGTGACATGCTAGAAGGGAAAGGAAAAGAGACTCACTTATTAGGTTTTCCTCTATGGTTGGATTAGATGGTTTCAAGTTCAAAAAATAGCATCCAGACTGACAAATGGCCAGGTAGCCATTGTAGATAAAGCAACCTAAACATCTTCAGGTTTATCCAACTGAGACAATTTAGCTACAATATGCCTGAATTGTGTATGAACACACAACCCCATCACAGAGTGCCTGCTCAGGCAGGGCTGCCTACTCAAGAATTTAAATCATGCCACTTCTCTACTCATATTTAAAATACATACCATATTAGGCACATCATAAGCAACTCCCTTGCCAAAAACTGGTGTCGTTAACCGAGAGTATACATCTTCTGCATTCAAATCTTCATTTTTACTGTTGAAGAGTAGAGCAGCAGCATCACTACCCAGTAGGTATGTGAATGTCTTGCCAACCATAGTGAAACTGAACACAGGTCCATACTAAGAGAAAAAAGCAAACCAGGTTACTTAAAATAAGAACAACACAAATCATTAAATCCGCCTCTCTTTACATACAGGCTTCCATAAATCACTTACTCTCCTAAGAGGTGTCTGGAGATTTAATACAGATACAAATATTTTAAGCCACATTTAAATTCTGTTCTCAATATACTTACTAGTGACATCTAATGATATAACACACACAAATGATCTTGGACATTTAAAAACCATTTAGTTTAAAAAAACATAAATAAAAGACCAATTACACTACAAAAACTAGCAGGGAGATTACAGCACATATAGCCTCCAGTAATCTACAAACAGTCTGAAAAAAATTCTGGATTTGGAGTTATGCACAGGTAACTAAGAGCAAATACGATTTTAAAGTTTAAAGGTCGTCTCCAGCAGATCTTCACAGACTAAATTTGGGTTTTTTTAAAGTTAACCAAGCTAAGATTTAAGCTTAAGTTTTAGCCAATGGGAAACAGATCATTAAATCTTCTTTCAATGGAATTAAGGCTCTACTGCCTTAGGCCATTTCTTTGGGGCTATTATGCTACAAAAACCTACCAAGATTTTATACACCAGCCCTTTTAACATTGGAAAGGGCCTTAAAAGGCATCAAATTGCTTACACAGGTGGTCAGCTACATTCCAGCCTGGCCACAGATTAGTAAAGAGTGAGATTAAAATATCCCAATTAAGGCAAGAAATAACATCGTGAAAATGGCTTTTAATTAACTTGTGATTCAGCTATGATCATTACCCAAATACACAGACACAGTTTTTAAAATCTGAAACACAAGACATACTTCAGAAAACACTATTTCTCTAACAATGATGTACACGAAGAGATCTGAAGAAACCAGAGCCAACTCTGCACACTACATTCCATATTCAAGGCAGTAAATGAGAATGAACTTATTTTAAAGAGGTTTTACATAGATAGCTTAACAGATACACAAAAATATTCTAGCATATGCTTATCCAGTCATGTGGGAAAATATACCTTGTCATAAGCATTTTCCAAAAACTCAATTGGACTTTTTCCAAATGCGATTGCATGTCCAAGGAAAGGGATGCTTGATGAAATATAAGGTGGGTATTTCTGAGGAATAAAGGAAAAGTAAATACTGACATTTCTTCAGAGAATAATAAAATCACGTCCATTTACATAAAAATTAAACACAGAGAAGGCTTTATACATGTTTCATTTAAACTTTTTTGTGAAAAGGCAAACCTTTGACAACTGATTATTTTCTTAGAGTAACAGTGAGCCACGTTTAAAAGAAGCAGAGGTTAAAATAAAATACACTTAAGATTCTTGCTATCCTGCCTCTGAAAGCAAAGCAAAAAGACACCGCAGTCAGAAACAAAACGATTGTTAAACGATCCCGCAAAAGCATCAACCTCAGTTTGGCAACGAGTTTCATACATCGGTAGGAGCTTTATTTTAAGCTGCACTGACGAGACGGGGCCGGGCCCGGGCTCTGCCCCTACAAAACCCGAGCGCCTCTGCTTCCTGCGGGGCCCGCCAGCGCCGGGCGTCCCCACCGGACACCGTTCCAGGGGAGGCTGCGGGGGACGCTCCCGCACGCCGGGGCTTCGCCGCCCGTTCCCGTGCGCTCCCCGCGAAGGGGCTCTCCAGGGGCGAGCGCTCCCCAGCCCAGCCGTACCCTGACGGGAGACCGCCCGGATCCCCCGGCGCTCGCCCCGCCGTGACCACCCCCTCCGCAGGAGGCTGGCGGAGCCCTCCCGGTGCTCTGCCCCGGCCCACCGCCTCTCCCCAGCCTAAGGCGCCGCGCCTCCCCCGCCCCCAGCGCCCACCTTTCGGTCGGACCCGACGTGGCGCCGATAACCCAGCTGGAACAGGTAGCCGAGGCTCAGGGCGAAGGCGGAGGCGGCCAGCACCAGCGAGAGGGGGCTGCCGACGGCCACCCGCTCCAGCAGGGACCCGCCAACCTCCGTCAGGCTCAGCATCGCCTCAGCGCCCCACGAGCCGCCGCCAGCCGCGCGAATGCGCGCGCCGCCCACACCCACCGCCGCGCTGGGCCGATCTCTGCCCATGTGACGATTGCCGCCGCCTGAACCAACCGGCGGCCGCCGCTCCGCGGGGTCCGACCCGGAGCTTCGTCCCGCGTCAGGCGGGGTTTCCCCGCACGGCTGGAGAGCGGCGGGGACCCGGCTGAGAAGACTGTTCACCGCAGAAACCCGCAAATGGCGAGGGGGACTCCCCCCCGCCTTGGCTGAGGTGACTTCCCCGGGCGCAGGTTGTCCTGCGGCGGCGGGGGAGCGGTGCGGTGGAAGCCGGGGCTGAGGAGGGTTTGGGGGGGGGGGCGTTCCCCGGGCACCTCCCGGCTTTTTGGAGAAGCTGTCGCCTGCTCTGGGTCGCCTGCCCGGGGTTTGGGATGGCTCGGACAGCACCGGGAATGCCGAGGGTCGCTGCCGGGTCCGTGGTGGCATGAGCCCCGATGAGAACCAGGAGCCCCGGAGTAGGAGAGCCCCCTAAAAAGCCCATCGCTGGAAGCCCCGTTAGGGGACAGGTGTGTGGGAACCCTTTTTCCCCCACGTTTCCAGGGCCTGGAGGGTGTGAGGAGCAATTAGAAAAAGACAATGTGAATATTTTGCGGTATTACCGGGTCCCCCCGAATCACAGAATTGTTAAACAGGGATTATACTGCAGGATTATGGGGGGGTCAGGTTTTACTGTCTCGATTTCTGCAATCTGCTTGGTCGGTGACTTGTACCGTGTACTTTGCCTGCTCTCCCGTATTTATTGTTGAAGGTGACTTTTGTCCCAGCCACAGCAGCTCTTAACTGCTCTTCTATTCCCTTTTTTGTCCATTGGCTGCATTTGGTCTGCACCCTTTTGCCTCTCTTCTTTTCCTTCCCCTGCATGCCAGTATTTGCTCTTTTTTGCTGCTTCTGGTTTTAAGTTCTTCAACCCTTCTCAGGCTAGAGGTGCATCTGGGATAGCTTTTTTTTCCAGGCTGGGAAAAACTGTTATAGTGGCTCTTCATTCCCTTGTTCTCTCCCCCCCCCCCGCGGCAATGCTGGAGGGAGGAGCAGAATAATATCCTGTTGCTTACCACAAGCAAGAAGAGTGGCTAAACCTCTTCTGCGGCTCTCCTTCATGTCTTTGAGAATCTTTTGTCCTCTGAGAGCTGTAGAGAACTTGCCAGCTTTCCTGTGCGGATCCTGCTTCAGCAGGCACTAATCAGGGGTCCTGTTTGCAGCAAAGCATCCCTTGTTATGCTGTTGCTGGCTTTAGCTACAAACAGGCTACTGTCACTCATAAACAATTGTAAGATTTGGCAGCATACGCTGCTCTTTTCTGGAAACAGAAATGAAGTCATGGGGACAGTGATATGTACCAGGCAGTTACTAAAAGTACTGAACTTTTAAACAGGCCAGTGCAGATAAATAGTGTAGAAAGTTGCAGAATGCATTGAACTGTGGGAAAATACACTAGAATATGGTCACAGTCTTCTAAATAATTTTAAAATAATATTCCATGTAAAATATTTGTGAAATAAACTCAAATTATAATTTCGTAGGTCTCTGCTATACATAAAGTTTAAGTAGAAAATAATAGCACTCCATTGAGAATTTTAAAACCTTTATGAGAAAAAAAAAAAGCATAGATCACTTGATAGTGATAATGGTTTCTCAAATATTTTGTCTCAAAATGTTACTTCAGGAACTATCATAGTTCTGGTAATGGTGCAGGGACTGCTGTATTTCAGGCTTGTTTTGGTGTGTAGGTTTGAAATAAGAGAATAAAGAACAAAAAGATAATAGAGAGGAAGAGCACAAAAACAAGTCCTGGGGGAAACGAAAGGTCTGGAAAGTGGTGCAGCGTTTGCGTGCTGAATGGAATGGTGAGGACTGGCAGAGACGATTAGAAAAGCTGGCAGCAAATTACAATGAGAGTCTGCACTGGTCAGTGGGAAGATTGTAACTGGGATGAAGGTGAAGTCGGACTGCTGATCCAATGCAGTTCAGTTTGCTTAATACCACCTTTCCTTCCCAGGCCATTTTGGAATTTCAGAATGGGCCTGGACATCACTTCGATGGGCATAAATTTAAAATGTTTTGAATATGGGCAGTAGTGTTGCTGGATACCATCTGACCATCTGTTCAGTTGGCCTCAACCTGACTATAAATAATCCTTTTTATTTGTTTCCTGGTTTGGTGTTTGTTTTGCTGGTTCTATGCTGTATGCTGTGAGATTACTTAAAGGACCAGCTTGCAATAAATGTTCCTGAATAAATGCTGTACAACCCCCTGTCTACAATATAATTAAACTGATCTGCACTCAGATTATTTAGCAGAGCAGTTGAGATAAGAATGATCTTCACATGACTCAAGCACAGTTCTTCAGTGTGCTTAGGGAAGTGAGCCTGTCTTGTTTTCTGTGTAATGTCAAGGTGAATTACAGACATTTAAAAATATTTTAAAATATCTTCTTTGTAAATTCATTATAAAGCTATCCTGTTGCAATAGGCTGGGGTTTGAACAGAATACATACAAGAGGATAAGGTGATAGAAAAGATGAGCAATGAGTGTCAGCCTTCACTGGTGCTCATCAGAGAGGTGTCCTCAGGAAAGACCGGCACTTTTGCCAGACAAGCTCTAAAATTTTCCTGGCAGGCGTAAAGTTTCTGTCTGAAAGTTTGTACTGAGCCCGCAGACTTCATGAAGCTATTGTAATTTGAGATGTGTCATATTTTTATTGTGTTGCTGTGTTAACTTGGAAACCTGAGAGTGATGATGTGATGTCACCTTTAATTTTCACAATGTTGAAAATCATACGGTGTGCTAGAAAGCAGGGCTGTCTTGTAGTGTTGCCTGTCACATTTTTATGGCATGTTGGTGGCTGGAACGGTATGCAGCATACTGGGAACATCACTCCTGTGTTCCTTTCTCAGTCCAACTTTGAAGGGCCAGTTGTATACTTTTCCAGTGTTGCTCTTACCTTCGTGAATATTCTTTGTCCAAGGGAAGTGAAGTGTGTTAATTTGGTTACTTTTCTTTTCTCTTTTTCAGCTAGTGGAAGTGTTAAAGATACCTTTGTTGGAGCGAGAAATGGACAATACAGGCTTTTAAAAATAGTCATTCACAATGGTTAGTCAATTTAATTTTTTTCTCTGATTCTTTTAGATGTTATCCTAGTTGTTTTAGTGACTTACATGTACAATCGTTTGAAAAACAAAACTCTGGAAAACTTAATGTTACTAAGCTATTTCATATACAGAAGTTAAGATTTAGGTTTTGGTGATGTTAAGCTTTTCAATACAATACTATTGGGGTTTTAGGTTTGAATTTTTCTTCCAAATATAATTTCATATTTTACCAAGAACTGCTGTGGATTTCATATGCATAATATAAATGAGTTTACTCTTATCTTCTTACTAAAGAAAGAGTAGAGGAAAAAAAGGTTCCACACCTGTGTAGTGTTCTGGCACTTTGGTTACTTTCATTAGACAGAGACTCTTACACAGCAGCTAGTATATTTAGATGAAGTATAAATATTATCTGCCTTTTATGCTGGGATCACCTGCATGTAGAAAGCTCTATTGAAGCAGATGTTTAAGTAGTAATCTGGCTACATAGAAAATGTCTTTTAAAATATGCAGCTTTGTACAAATTTTTGAAGCTAAAAATGTTCCTTAAATCTCACGTATGTGTATAAATATAAAATTACATCATTTCTTGCAGAACTTGAGTTTGATCTTTGAACTCATTAGAAAATGATCAAGGCTGCAAACATTGCAAGATAGAATGAATAAGTACTTTTCTTTTTTTTTTTTTTTTTTTTAAATAGCAATGCTGGTTGACTGTATAAGACATTTCATGGTTTAGTCCATCTTTTCAAGTATGTCAAATGTCCACTTTGGGATTTTTGCTCTTTCTAGAGTTCATTCATTTACAGTACACTGAAATACCTGAAATACATGTACATACACATACATACTTTTATTGTTATTTAAATAACCTACTGTTACCTTCTTTGTGTTTGCTTTTATAAGGAAGTCTTCTGACATTTTAATATTGCTTTCCCCTAGGAAGTAGCAATAGTAATATTATAGGCAGGTCACTGTAGTAAAGTCTCACTAGCACAAGGTAGCAAATGCTGGAATACCATTGAGTTTATGTTTTTTTTCCCCATTAGGTAAGGTAAAACAATGTGCTTTTGTGTGTATGCTACTTTTTAATATGAAATGAAGCCTAGAAATAAGATACAAATGGAAGACATTCCCTATTTTTTTTTCCTTTTTGTGTGTGTTCGTGTGTGTGTGTATATATCTCTCTATATATAATATATATGCATTTTGACTCTATGTAGAGGCAGAATCCAGTCTTTGATACTATTTCCCATAGTTCAAAAAGAAGCCTCTAAAAATCCTAGAATACTGGAAGCGGGACAGTTGCCTCATCTGTCTACAGGCGCTTTCAGCAACTGCTCTTGATCAATAGAGGGTAGTCAAATTGACTTCTGCTAATCTGAGTTAATAAGAGAGGAGGGTTGCTGCTGGGCAATGAAGTTTCTCTGATTGTATATTTCTGTCTTAAATCCAAGTGAGTATAAAGCCATCTAGAGTTCAGAATTGGCAAGTACATTCTGAATACTCTGAGGTGAACGATTTCAGCTGCTTAGCATCTAATTCAGAAAAGGGCCAAAACCGTGTCCCTGGGATGCTCATGTTCCGAGACTTACTGTGGTAGAGTGCCTTGCTCTGAAACTTTTGCTGTAGAGACACTTGTATACTGTTGTACTTTTGTCTGAAGTTTTAGAAATCGGGTCCTAGACCCTCAAAAGATATTTTGTATACTAGCTACTATGATGGTCCTCAAGCTGTTGTAGGATCACATTTAAACAAAGTATTTCTGGTTTGATTGTGGGGACTAGTAAAGAAAGACACTATACTAATCCTTTCCTTTGGAAGCTGAGCTGTGATTTATAAATGAGAGAAGAATCTTGTTGCTACAGCTGTTCCCATATTTAAATCTCAACTGAAGTATTCTATACAGACTTAAGCCAATTATACATAATAAACAACTTCAGTCATTTAAAGAGACCGTGGCTATGAAGCTGTATTAGAAAGAGGGTTATCAACTTACATAGTCAAGTTAAAGTGATTAGTGCAAGCATATTCATTCCAAACTCTTTTCACTGTATAACTGAGTTACTGACCCCTTACAGTGAACCTTCAGTAATAGGTTATAGCAAGAGCATAATTAATTCTAGCATTTAAAAGCTTCCTCTCAACTTGTTTCCACTTAAGTATTCCAATTTAAAAATAAACTAACTGGCAGAAGACAGGTTTTATTTCCCTTCTGTGTACATTATGCTAAAAACACTAACATCAGTCTTATCCCTTCAGATCAAAGAATTTGATGGCAACCAGCACATTACTTCTCATCTATTTGTATTTGGGTTAAAGTAAGTTAGTTTGAACACACAGAGCTTTCGTAGGAATTTGCCTGCTTGCTTACTGACTGTTCTTGACTTCCATTCTTATCAAGTATCTGATTACAAAAGATGAAGTATCTGATTAACTATTTATTGTGATTGCAAATTTTAAAACACAGTATTAACTGTATTAACCATATAGTAGCTAACCTGTAGCTTTGGTTCTTGGCTACAGAGCAGCTTATTGTGGGATCGTCTAGGCGGCCAGTTGGATCATGGGAAAAGGATTATGATCCTTTTATCCTTCCCCTACTTGAAGACAAGCAACCATGTTATATATTATACAGACTAGATTCTCAGAATGCTCAAGGATATGAATGGATCTTCATTGCATGGTCACCTGATCACTCTCCAGTAAGTAACAGTCATCAGAGTCTTCATGTTGTTTATGATTTTTCAACAGTGCCATTTGATCTGAATCCTAGATAGGAAGGAAAAGGACTTGAGGAATGAAGCGTTCACTAACCTTCCTCTCACTTTCCCCCAAGAAAACTGGGGAAACAATTCTTGAAGCTGATTGAGGAGCAATATCAGTGGGTCTGGATGGAGTGCAGCTGATCCAATTTATTTCTAGCCTGACTGGAGGAGACAAGATAATGGTTTTGCTCTGTTTGTTTGTCTGTCTGTCATTGTTTCATGAAAATCCGTGGAAGGATATAGGACAGAAATCTCAATAGGTGTTATCATGGGGAGGAGGATTATAGTATGAGCTCAAGCTGTTTATTCAGTGCGGCTTGCTGGCTGCCCAGCTGGCATTCGTGGATCTGTGACCTGTCACAGAATGTACTGTTTGTCATTCAATAGTCAGAGAACATGGGAGGGAACTGTTTAGAGTTAAGGATTTCTAGGAAACATTAGGATGCTGTGTACAGGTTCTGTGAATCTGAGATAAGGGAAGACAGAAAGTAAAGCTATTCCCATATTCCTACTATTTTCACTAGCAGTTAGGAAATAGTAAGAGACCAAAGTTGGAGTGCATAGAAGAGATTAGGTGGAGAAGGTGAGGTATTGTGGTGAGGATGGCATGACGGTGAAATAAGGTGGGAAGATGGGACTGTTGAGAGGGGAATAAGTGACTATGTTAGACACAAGCTGATAGGGAGCAAACATCATTAGATCTGCCCTTGGAAAGTTTCATTTTTCTACTCTGTAGTTGAAAGCTATCTGGAGTCACTATCAAACAAAAAATAATAATGAGTTATTTGCAGTCTGCTCTTTCTCTATCTGTTGTATCTGTTAGTACACAGGCCATTGGCGAACGATCTAAAAAGTTGTGGGTTTTCCCATTTAAAATTAGTAAAGATTATATTGACCTATTTTTTTTTCCATTTAAAAAAACTCATACCCTTACTTACACTGCAGTTTTATTTTGGAACTACTTTGATAATAATGCATAGTATCATACCCTTGAGAATTTAATCATGTGTGTTAGTATCATGATCCTGAGTTCATTCCATGCAGTTTATTCTTTATTAAGAATTACATTTTCAAAATGCAGTTTCAACACTTACAATGTTTGTTCAAGAAAGATGTTATGGACTTGGTATACCAATGTGCTAGATTCTCTGTGTACACCAAAATAAAAAAAAATAAAAAAAAAACCCAAAACAACACTGTTTTGTAATGTACTAGGTTCGTCAAAAAATGTTGTATGCAGCAACCCGAGCAACACTTAAGAAAGAATTTGGAGGTGGTCATATTAAGGATGAAGTATTTGGAACTGTAGAGGTATGTTTTTCTTTTTAAAGTCAGCACACTCACTTTAAATACTAAATATAGTAGCTGATGTTACTGGTATGAATTTGTAGTGTTTCTGCTCTTTTTTGATTCAGGAAAATAGAGTTAAAAGCTATGTGTATTATCCAAATGTTAAAATGTAATTGCTCTCATTTGAACAAGTAACTAAGTATAGTTAAAAATTTCAGAGGGAGCTGGTTCTGTAGGAAGGGAAGGAGTTTGAGATTTGGGGAAGAACAGATGCTATTGTAGTGGAGAAAAACTGTGGAAGAGACATGGGCTGTTATGGTGGACAGGGAAGTCCATAAGGACATGAGGCTAATAATTCTGCTGTTCACTGAGTAAGTTATTCCTTATATCCAGCATTAATCTGTGATGGAAGCTTCATTATCCTAACAAACATGCTAACAAAGCTCTGGAGAGGCTGTATTCTAGAGAAGTAGATAACTGAGTTGCTAAGAGGGTTTACTGGTAGAGGTCATGGTATTTTTTTTTCTTGCCTGTTCAATCAATCTCTCACTGCCAACTGCACCAAACCATTAGCAGTCTATGTAATATGTAGAATTTGTGCTCTGAGTTGTAGGGCTAGACACAAGTCTGAGCTTCCGTCTCGACTGTAAGGGAGGAGCATTGCATTTGTCTATTACTGTTATTTCAGAATGTGTTTGGTGCACTAGAGTAAGAAGTCAGTGTAACTCACTTCCTCCAAGTTCATTATGTTACAGCTTAATATATCTCAAAATTGTTGGTTTTAGTGTCTTTATAAGCTTCTTAATTGTAGCTGGCCTCTAATGTTCATCTGTGTGAAAAACACAGCTTCTTCAAAGAATTGAAGTCACAAACCTTACCCAGAATTTTGATCGTCAGCATCCAGTGCGTTACTCTGTTTTCATTTTGTTAGACATAAGTATGGTTCAGTTGCAACCAGCTGGTAGAACCTGGCTGTGGTCCCATCTGCTACTTTACACATATTAACCTCGATACCTCTGTGCTCCTGAAACAAGACGTAATGGAATATTGGCACTGGAAATTGCATTTGGGAAGGTCTATCAGAAAGGGAAGAGCTGACAAGGAGCTTTCTCTTTTTCCTCCGAACTTGAGTATAAAATCACATTCATATGATTGCATAAAGTTCTGCCCTTTTCTGAGTGACCACCTTAATTATAAAAACACAACAGTATTTGCCTCTGGTACCAACCTCTTTGGAGAGGTCCAGAACTGACACTGAGTATTAACAAATTCAGCAAAGTGGTTATCAGAATTCATCACTTCTGTGACATTGCATCCAAACCTATTTGAACTATTGTGCTTACTCCCTGTCCTAAGGCAGCGTTTCTGTCTCACAGTTTTTAGGTAGAAAACTAACAAGAAGCTACGAGTCTGAGCATGCAAATTTTATAAGAAAATAGATTATTCTTTTATTTATTAGAATTGTGGCAATTCTGTGAGGTTTTGTCCAAGAAGACTGAGTAACTTCATGCGCAGTCTTCATTAATGCTAATTTTTGAATTAGCAAGGTAATGAGGGACTGAAGATGGAAATGCTGCTCATGATACAATTGGGCACGAGAGCAGCCAGTGGACCCCACTGTACAGGAAGATGAGCTGAATTTGCAAATGCATCTACACTTGTAGTCCATTCAAATAAAATTACCATAACTGTATGGGAAGTAACTGCTTTTTTTTAATGCTGCATAGAACACCTTTGAAGAAAACTTTTATTATCAAAAATGATCAATATTGATATTGTGCTTTCAGGATGATGTTTCACTGAATGGATATAAAAAGTATTTGATATCGCAGTCCTCCCCTGCACCTCTGACTGCAGCAGAAGAGGAACTTCGACAAATTAAGATTAATGAGGTACTTACAATGTCTTGAGCATGGGTGGGAAACTGGGTGTGGAATTCCAAACACGTTGTAGGAAAAGTCTTTCTAGGGTAAAAAAAGTCAGAACAGAATATCGAAAGCTTCAGAAAGTCTGAGTGGATGAGAATATGAATTTGTCTCTCAATGAGTGGAAATTGCAAGATGATGATGGCTGGAATTTGAGGTGGTATGATATTGCTGAGTTTGCAAGGTCTACTGTCCAAGCCAGGGACCTCCCAACAGCAGAGTTTAATTGTTGCAGCTTTGGCCCTTAACAAGCTTTTAGTATTACTAGATGTGCTTCATTGTGAAGGGTGACCCAGCGCTGGGACAGGTTGCCTGGAGAGGTTGTGGAGTCTCCATCCTTGGAGATATTCAAAAGCCACCTGGACAGAGACCTGGGCAACTGCTTCTAGGTGGCCCTGATTGAGCAGGGTGGTTGGACAAGATGACCTCTGGAGGTGCCTTCCAACCTCAAGCGTTCTGTGATCGCCTACGTGCACTTCTCAAGGTGGCAGAAATTGTAGGCAAAACACAAAATAGCAACTGTTGCAGTGAATTGTTGCCAGGAGTATTTCAGCAGCCTTATCCCTAGAGGAAACGCACTTGGCTTCCAGCACGAGTGCAATTGCCTTTAAGAATGAGGGAGTGAATGGAATTCCAATAAAGATAAAATGGAAATCCAAAACAAGTAACTAGTCCTTTTAAGAGACTGATTTGCTTTTGCTACAAACGCTTTATAGAAAAACCTCTAACAAATGCCTTTAACCAAATAATTTGATGATTGCCAGCTAGCTATTGACTGGAAAGGATTCTTTTCTCATATTTTTCCTTCACTTGATCGCTCTTCGTGTTCAGAGATGCATTAAAATAGGTCATATGCTGATCTTCTTAGTTCTTTAGGCATGTATTTTACAGCCATGGTACATGTGTTTGAAATACTGTTTGTTTCTGCAGCTGGATGCCAGGAAACCATCGTGTTAAATGTAGCTCTGTATCTTCTCTAGTGTTTTCTCTCTACTGTGTGGTTGCTACAATTTTGTTGTTTATTGACTTTTTTTTTTTCGGTGGCATCTTTTGTTATTTTCCATGTCTAATTTTGATTAATCCAATGCAGAAATGCACTCATCATTATCAAACACTGCATTTTACTTCAACAGCTTTAAAAGAAAGCCCACTAATGAATGTAAAACTTCTGTGGCGTTGATGATCATTTCTGGCTATTAGTATTATCTCTTATGCACTACATACATTGTGTGTAACAGCTGATTCATGCAGACTAAAACCTTAGATGCTATTATGAAACTTCAGCAGCAATAGCTGTGCTTTTTAGAGATACATAAACTGTAGATTGCTGTCATTTTGGTTTGCTTTGAAGCATCTTGCAATGCATTAACTTACATCATTTCTCTCTTCATTGTTTCCACCATTATGAAGCCTAGAATTAGCCTCAGAAAACTAAAAGCTTTCTAACTTAAAAACAGGAAATATATACTTAGTTTTCCATATGTGTATTTTTTCATAATTGCATAAGAAATATTGTATAATTTCATAAGAAAGATTTTACTGGGTCAGATCAAAGGATTGCTTTGTCTGCTATCAAGACCCTGACTGAACAACAGCAGAAATCTAGGAAGCGTGTAAGAGCAGGGCAAGATGGCCATAATTCCCTTGAATACTCTTCTGTTGCCACAATGTTTGCAGGTAGGGATCTTCCTGAGCAAGAGATGATATCTTACTGTGTAGTTGTTCTCAATCAGTTTTTCGTCCGTCATCTAGTCTTGTCATTTTTCTAAAGCCACATAACGCTTTTGTTAGCCACAGATTCTATGGCAGTGTATTCCACAGCTTGACAAAGTACTATGTAAAGAACCGTTGCCAACTAATTTATTCTGATATTCCTACAGATTGTGTGGAGAAGGCAGAGAAAAGTTATTAAGTCATTTCTTGTTTTCCCCCTCCCCATTTGACAAAGCCAGCCATATCCCAGAAAGCCAACCATATCTTGGGCTACATAGAAAGGAGCATGGCCAGCAGGTCAAGGGGGGTGATTCTGCCCCTCTGCTCCACTCTAGTGAGACCCCACTGGAGTACTGCGTCCAGCTCTGGAGCCCCCAGCACAGGAAAGACCATGGACCTGTTGGAGTGGGTTCAGAAGAGGGCCACAGAAATGATCAGAGGGATGGAGCACATCTCCTATGAGGAGAGGCTGAGAGAGTTGGGGTTGTTCAGCCTGGAGAGGAGAAGGCTCCTTGCTGCCTTTCAATACTTAAAGGGGGCTTGTAAGAAAGATGGGGACAGGCTTTTTTGGAGGACCTGTTGAGATAGGACAAGGGGTAATGGCTTTGAACTAAAAGAGGGAAGATTCAGACTAGATCTAAGGGAGAAACCTTTTACTGTCAAGGTGGTAAAACACTGGAACAGGTTTCCCAGAGAGCTGATAGATGCCCCATCCCTGGAAACATTCTAGGTCAGGTTGGAAGGGGCCCTGAGCAAGCTGATCTAGTTGTAGATGTCCCTTCTCACTGCAGGGATGTTGGACTAAGTGACCTGTAAAGGTCCCTTCCAACCCAAACTATTCTATGATTCTATGTCCATGGGCCTCTATTGTATTCCTTATCAGTTACCTTTTCCGGGCTTGAGGTAGTTCTAGGTAGTTCTTCCTCCTAAAGAAGGCACTCCATATTTCTGATCCTTTTGCTTTTCTCTGCAGTTTTTTCCAGTTCTGCTATATAATTTATGAGATGGAGGGATGGGGAAGACAGAACTGCATGTGGTATTCAAGATGCAGGCATGTTACTGATACCTACAGTGCGTAATGATGTGTTCTCTTCTCTACTGTTTTTCTAACAATTGATAACATTTCATACTTGGGTGGGGGAGTGTTGGGGTTTTTTGGTGGTTTTTGTTTTTTGTTTTTTTTTAGGTTCTTTTTTGCAAAGACTGGCCACAGGGCTTATATTTTCAGAGCTATTCAGTGTGATCTACAAGGTCCTCCTAAATGGTAGTAGCTAGCTCAACCCCATCATCATACAGGTAGAAGAGAGGGTTTTTTTCTTACTGCATATATTACTTTACACTTATTCACAGGAAATTTCATCTGCCATTTCATCCACCACTCCACTCAGAGGCCATCACTAACAAATCTTATGGTGTGAATTTAAATATTTTCAGTGACTTAGGTGTTTTAGTTTTGCTTCAATGGTCTGAAATATGTTTATGTTTTATGGACAAGCAGATTTTGTTAATTTTCTTAAATGTGGAGTTGTGTTGGGTTATTCTCTTCCCTTGCCTGTCCCCACACTTCACAGCCTGATTTTATGTTTGTTTGGGTTTTTTTTTCTATTTGTATTTTAATACAGTTTATATAGTATGATATATTATTATGACTTCTTATTTTTGTGATGCCTATTTTTATGTTTACTAACCAGACTTTTACGCGGATATATTTTGCAAATATTTTTTGTATAACCTTCTTCATAAATGTATCAATCTTTACACATAAGTGACCTCTTCCACCTGCTTTCTTCTCCTCTCTCCTTGCTGCTGACAAGCTATTCCTTAAACTATGGAGTCTAATTTAGTGTTGCCCCAAGTATCCTTTGTTTTTATTTTTTTATCAGTTTGTTTCATATTTCATTAGCATGCCTTTTTAATTAAAGCTGAACATCTTCTAGTTGATAGATATAAGACCCACGCTTTCCATTTTCTACACTTTTCTGACTTTTGCTGCTTCATCACCAATGTCAAATGTATTTGTGAAATTATGAAAGGAAGTCAGTATATTCAAAAGCTAATACTTAGACAATAAGTTCAGTCTTGGGAAAACTGGAGGCCAGAGCTCATTTTGAGAGAAAAGTCATGAATGTTAAGATAAACACAGATGCTTTAAAAATGTTTTTTAAATAGCGCTTTTTTTTTTCTCAAATAATTTGTGACTAACATAACTGGATTGCGAACAATTGCCCAGCTTGCAGTGACTCTGGATTTTTTTACTTTGCGTTAGACCTTCTAGAAGTAAAAAATTAAGATTTTGTTTTGTTTGCTTTCTTTTTGGTGTAGGCTTTTGGGGGTTGGTGTTGAAGGAGGAGGGAGGGAAGTTGCTTTGTGTTTCCTTCAAGAAGATCAGTTTGTCTTATAATGTCTCTCTTCCTCAAAGAGAGGAAAATTTTGGCTCCCTAGAAATGGCATTTGTATGTTTTGATCTAAAATTTTTCAAGATACCACAAAGTTCATAAGCAGTATTTTCAGTTCAAAAGCATAACGCAGCATATGAAAATTAAGCTCTTTCTTCCTGGCTTATTGTATCTTTATACCAGAATTTAACTTAGAGCTTTTTCACTGAGTCTTGAGCCAGTTTTCCCTGTGATGATTCTGTTGGCTCTGCAGAGCTAGCTGTTTCAAAGATATGAAACTGTTTCCAGGTAAGCAAGCAGATGTGACCTGTAAATTTAAAAATGCAAATCTATTGTATATGGAGATGATGCTTTAGGGTAGTAGTTTCTTCTTGGAATAGCTACTGCTAACTCTGTGTGTCAATCCATTGCATATGGTTACAGTTATTGTATGAAACCAAACAGATGCTTGCAAAAGTTTCTGTTTACATCTCTCTTGCCTTGTGTTCCAGGTACAGACAGATGTTAGTGTAGATACCAAGCATCAAACATTGCAAGGAGTAGCATTCCCCATTGCTAATGAAGCTATTCAGGCTTTGGAGAAATTGAAAAATAAGAAACTGAATTATGTACAACTGGCAAGTATAAAATACTTTATTTTTTAACAGTGAGTATAAAGTAAATTATCCACATATTAAATAATGTTCATTACATGTTGATGATGTGCATTGATGATGCACACTGATAAATTACCATTCTGTATTAGAGTCATTCAGATATTTTTTTTTATCCTGTCATGTTCTCTGGTTTGCTTTCTGTATATTAACTATATCCAGGTTTGCTTTGTTAACAGCAAATTGATATGAAAAATGAAATTATTATTTTGGCCAACACACTTCACACTGAACTTAAGGACTTGCCAAAAAGAATTCCAAAGGATGCTGCGCGTTACCACTTTTTCCTGTATAAGCATGCCCATGAAGGAGACTATTTGGAATCCATAGGTATGAGAAAATTTCTCAATATGAAGTTTCATTGTCTTTTTTCAAGTACTTTAGTAATTTGAGGCAGAGAGAAAGATGTGTCATAAAAGTAATCTGTCTGTCAGCATGATCATGAATTTCAGAGTCATTTGGTTGTGAAACTGACTTCTGAAGAGTCCTTATGTTTAGAGAGTAGTGAGCTGTCCCTTTTGATTATGAACACCCATAAATCAGTTATCTCAAAACATAAAGATACTGGCCATTCTCTCTTCCCCCATTTGAAATGAAACAGTTGCTGAAGCAAAAAAAAGGTCCGGAATGGGGTTACGTTTTCCCTTTCAGACTGCTTAGTTGATTTGCAATGTCTGTCTGCTGTAAATGATTTTATGATACAGATTTTGATGGAGTGTAGTTACGGTCTGTTTTGTGGGTTTTCTTTCTGCAGTTTTCATCTACTCTATGCCGGGGTATACCTGTAGTATACGAGAACGAATGCTCTACTCTAGTTGCAAAAGTCCACTGTTAGAAATTGTAGAAAGACAGCTGTGGATGCAGATAATTAGAAAGGTAAGTACACTGGGTATACTGGTATTTTCTCCATCCCTCTGTTCCCATCTTAATATCTAACTATAATTGTCTCTGCCACCACCTTCTCTAAACAATGAAAAGTGTTGTGTGTAAAGTTTGTCCTGAACAAGCAATACTTGTTGATAAAGCTCCAGATACAAAGTTAAGTGATAGAAGCTTTTCTCTGGTTGATAATTTCTACTTTTTCATAGCTTTAACAAACATATCCTTGTGCATCAAGGGCGTGTTTTGAGAGTACTTTGAAGGACTAGTTAGAACTAACGTGACTTCTTAGTAAGAAGCCTTGTCATGTTTTGGACCACAACACATTGCTGTTGTTGAACACTAAATTCCTTTAAAGCCAAGGTTATTTAAGGATTTTCAAAATAATTTTAAGCTGCAGTTCTGGAACTTCAGACCGGTATTTTAGAAGTCCTTGATGGGGCAAACAAAGATTTGTAAGTAAGGTGATCTTTTCACATTGTAGAGATTTTACTACTATTCAGTAACATGGTTCTTGCCTCCAGAGCAGAGACCATAGGAGTGGTCCATTTATGGAATATGTGACCTATGGTTACATTCTCAACACTTGTGCTGTAAATTTAGAAAAAAACTTTAAGGCTTGGTTTCTGTGGGGATTATGTCTACCTAACAAATTAGCTGTGTTAATTGTAACCATTTTTACTGAGGTGACATGAATTAAGTAGATTATCATTATGTGTTTTCATGTGTAATTATTTATCAGAAATTTCCTCTCTACAACAAAATAAATGCACTGTGTGACTCCTGAAATTCCCGTAGACATATTTCTGAAGCATGGACTTGTAACAGCAATGCCGTGGCTGGCAAGTCCATCAAGTGCTATGGTTTGGCAGACCACAAAGTGTTGAATGCTCAGCAAAGCAGGGCCAAAGCATTTCTCTGAATTCTAAATTCCTGCAATTCAAAACAGTGGGGTTTGGCTTGAGATCAGTATTTTCTTTCCATTCAGGTTTATAGGCTTAAATTTTAAAAACCAAAACAACCTCCCCTTTTGTTCCTTAAACTTATTTTAGCTTTTCCCTGGCTTGAATACTTGCTGAGTTGCAGTAGCAGCTGATCATGTAAGCTCTTTGTACTCCTCCCCTTCTATCTCAAGAGACAACAGTATGTATGCACATTGCTTCGGCAGCTAGTGGTAAAAGCACATTTTAGTGAAAAAATTTTAATTCTTAAAATGTGGAGATTATGTTGGGACAATGACAAGTTTTTATTTTAGAGGGGAGAATACAGAATGGAAATTGTAGTTCTCAAAGATCTGCATGCTGCTTTCTTATCTTTTATTAAGGAATACTTTATAGATGACTAAGCCCTTGTTTCCACATGGAATGTGTACTCCTAGTTAGTATTAATACGTACACTGTGCCAAAGCTTGGGACAGAGGAAGTTTCTTGGCATGTGTACTGTGTAGTTGTGCTTATATTTCAGGAAAAATAATTAAGTCAAATCACACTTAATACTGGTAAAAGTATAGTGGATTCTCGGAAAAACTATCCAAGATTGCTCAGGGCATTAGGCACAAGTTGGAGAACGTTTCATGCTAGACTCTGAACCTTACTGCACATCTGGTTTTAATATGGTACTTAGAGCTTCAGCAAAATTTTGAAATGTTTTCAAATGTGTCTTTAAGGTGAATATGATAAATGTTGGCTTTTTTTTTCCCCCAGATTGAAATAGATAATGGTGATGAGTTAACTGCTGACTTTCTTTATGAAGAGGTTCATCCGAAACAACATGCTCACAAACAAAGTTTTGCTAAACCAAAAGGTCCTGCGGGGAAGAGGGGAATACGAAGACTGATCAGAGGTCCAGCAGAGACTGAAACACCTAGTGATTAGAAACTGTTGTTTGCATTTGTTATAAAGTATTACAGTAAGAAATTAAATTCTGGCTTTTGGTAATGAACTGAAATCATTCCATTCATAGATGCTAGGAAAAGAAAGGCTCTTTTTACTCTTCTGTTTTCTGACCTCAACACTTTTTTATATTGTTACATGATTATATTTGTTGACCATGTTTTATAACATGTGGAAGAGCTAATTATTTTAAAGCTAGAAGAGGAAGACTAAGCTAGTACCCCTTTACTTTAAATTAGAATCTGTTATTTAATAGCTGTATATGTGATCATAAACTTTGCAGACATAATACTATTAAGCCCATGTATTTTGTGGGTAAGTTGCAGCTCTATGCCTAGATAACAGACCTGTCTTCTTGTGAGTAGCCTATTGAAACTTGTAAGACTTTTCACGTGAGAAGAGCTGAAGGACTATATAGCATTGTCCCAGGCAAATCTTTATTTTTCCTTGTAGCTCTTACGGACAATAATACAATAGAAGGTTTTCTTCTGGTTTTGACATGATGCGTTGTTGGGTTTTGTTGTTGTTTTGTTTGGTTTTGTTTTGGGTTTTTTTTTGTAATAGAAAATATAAACTCAAATCAGTTATCCATCAATTAATGTAAGTGTTCAGGAACAGCTGGATATTTTGCGATGCAAAAGCATGGTCATTTCAAATTTATAACTAATTTAATGTGATTGTCTTTTAAAGAAATCTGACATAAAACCACTATAGCTTTTCCAGACTTCCGTACCCCATGTAAGCCTTACGTGTTAAGTACTGAATGACCAAGTAAAAGGTGATAGAAAGCGCATGAGAAGTATACTCGGTAGATTATGGAGCTGCTTTCAAATCTGCTTAACGGTCCTAATAAATAATTGATTATTGGTGCACTTGGATCTAAAAAGGTATAAATTCAGTAAAAATTGAAATAGACTTGATTCATAACAGTGAGTTGTTCTTGAGATCCTACTGTGGTTGCAGCATCAACTGCAATTTTAACTTTCAAGGTATTCTGAAAATGACTTTTCCTGAATGTTGGAACTTTAATAGTAACTTAAATCTGTAACAAAATCCAACTAGGTCTTCAATAACTGCTGGCAGCACCTGGTTAGGATTTTGTCTTTGTCTTTTTTTCCCCCCTTCCCAAAATATTAAAATCACCCAGAACAGTCTAAACTTGATCAAACCATGAGTAATGTATTTAATAGGAAGAAGAAAAATAATAAGATTGTTTTAATATGTGGATTAAAGAAGAATTAGATGTGGAAATCAAGTATTGGATGACCTTAAATATTTAAAATTGTGTAATGAGGCAAATACTAGTGGAGAGATTATATTCCCCAGTGGGGACTTGCTTTTTAGTGTCATGTACGTGAGCTTTGTGTTTCTTGAATTTTTTTATTCTTAAGGCTACATGGGAGTTGCAAGTCTTGGTTCAGTGCGTATTATCATAGGTGCTGGGTCTACACGTTATAGAGCTGAATCACGTGTTTACCTGGTGGAAGATAGATTTGAAACTAGTTTTGTAGGGAAATAATGCTTTGACACTACTAGTTCCTGATAAAATTTGTTTTATCTTATACATTATTTTGTTTGGAGATTCTAGCTTGTTATTGATGTCTGAGATTGCACTATATAATGTGAAGATTGGAATAGTTGTTGGTTTTACTGTGGTTTTTTTTTTTATATGCAGTAGAAATCTGACACCTCAGCTTTTTTTTCATTTAATCTGATACACTACATCAATCCAATTCAATAGCTCTTGATCCTGAGCTAATCTCCTGCTTGCCCTCAGCTACTGTGTTCTTTTTCTGCCTCTTGCCTCCTCCCTCTAGGGCAAGGAGCTGCCCTTTGGAGTCTTTCTTCTACGTGGTACCTGTCAGGCAAGTGTCATTGCTTTTTAAACATGGTTCATGTGTGTGCAGCTCATTGTACACTGTAATTAAATGTATTTTTAGTTGAACTCTGAATCTTTTCAGCACCCCTAATTCACTTCAGGTTTTTTGGTGGTTGTTTTTTTTTTTTTAAGGAAAACCTTTGAGTGCAGCAGTTAAAAATTACTGCTAGAGGGGTTTTTGTTTGAATTTAGTATTGCTGCCCTGTGTCAGCCATACCAAGAGTGCACATACATTTTTGCACTTATTTGATCCAGTAAAGTTGTTCAGCTTTTTAATACCAAACATTTTAAAGAATGAACAGTTTGACCTGATATGGTTATATGCATGTTGTGTTTTGTTTGGGTTTTTTTGGTTGTTTTTTTTTTTTTTGGTAATCCTGCCCCAGGTAGATGAGGATAGGAGGTAGGAAGCTTAATCTGGAGGATGCTGAGAGCTGGTTAAGCGATTATGGGAGGGTGTTTATAATGAGCTGCTTTAAGAGTTTGTCCCAAACCAGACATTGTAAGTTCTCTTAGTTGAAAATATTCTCTGTAGGTGTACAGACCCCTGACCAGCGAGCAGAGAGTCACGTCCTGAGCATATTTCCCCCTCACCTTTCCCCTAAAAGATAATTGTATGAAGTCTTGCACAGCCCACTGCCTCTCCGGGCCTCTCGTAGCCATTCTCCTGACACAGCAATAAGAAGCATCTGACACTTTTGGAAGATCTGTCACGTTTACATCTGTGTAGTTGCCTCACGTAACAGTACTCCTGTTAACGAATGTTCGGAGCCAGCACAAAGTGAGGGCATTAATGAAAGTTATTCCTTAACTGTCTGTGGTCACTTAATGATTGAAAATGTCCGTTCAAATTGTTGTTGGCCTTCGGAAAGCCTGAAAGCAATGCAGCTGTTTGCAGTTAACTTACAAGCTATTAAACAGTTAATTAACATGACAGGTAATTATTTTTGAAATGTTTATGTTGCAAGGTAGGAAGAATTTGATCTTTTAAAACACTCCTATCAGAGGTTTGTAAAACTAATCAAGGTAGTAATTGCCTGTTACTTGGATAAACACATTGATAAAGGAAAATTTTGATTTATGATGTCTATATATTCAATGAAAACCACCTTCAGATGCTAAAATTAACTAAGTTTACCTTATCTATTTTGTAATTTACTTTATAAATAAAGATTTGACGCTTTAGTTTGGTGTTATCTGAATCATTTGCTAACCTCTTTAACTAACATCACAATGTGTAAGTAATAGGCACTAGACAGCAGTACAGAAAAAGAGGTGGAGGGTGTAAGGAGGGAGATGGGCAGAAACAGAATTCCAGGCTTTTGCGACTGGAGGAAAATCGGTGTGTTAGAAACAGCTACTTCCCTGCTGCCTTCTGGAACCAGCACAGGGGCCTCCATAGCAGGATCCAAGTGCTCATCTCTTGAGGTTTTTACGCTTTCATTAATAAGCCCCTTCAAAAAGTTCTTCTATCCTTTTAATATGCTGAAGTAGTTGATTAGTAATTTAGCAGTTCTATCTGTTGTTATTTGCTCAGCATGAGGTAGTATAATTAAACTACTCAAATAATGTTGTTCCATTAATGTGTTTCTGTCTAAACTGAAAGTAGTTTGTTTGAAGTCTTCCTATTGCCCTCAAAATCAGGCTGAAAAGAACATTTAGTGGTTTGGCTTTTCTTTTAAATGTCCTGCCAACATCTCCCCATGGGGAAATCAACAATATGGCAATTTTGCAGTTGAAAGAAGGAAATTTGAAGATGTGTTGAACTAGGGTTAAAGAGAGTAATTTTAATGCAAAATGCTGTACAGGGAGAAAGCTATTCCTGTAAGAGGAGGCAATAGGCTAGACCTCTGTGACCATGAATAGCAGGACCGGTTCTATTTGCCTTTTGGTAGTGGGTGTTAATTAAAACTCTGCACTGCCCAGTCATAAAAAAATGACGCAATTTTTCCCATTTCAATAATATGAAGTACTGTGGCTGGTTAAAGGTGTGTTGGCTCAAAAGGTAGCTGCACAAACTGATTAAAGACAATTTGATAAAGGTCTAGTAGCTAATGAAGACCTCGCATCCTTTTCAAAGCGAAAGAGCTGCAAACTGTACAAAGCCATCACGTTCCACTGCAGGATCGCTACATATGCGTCCTCTTGTTGCACTTGGTCTTCAGCAGCCACTGCTGGCTCATGTCCTGGCCCCGGGGCTGCACAGACACCTCTGCTCTGGCTCCCACCATTCCCTTACCCCCTCCTCGATCCAAGGGGAGAACTGCTGCCCTTCCTAAGAGGTTTCCTTAACAGCAATTTTCTTTGGCTTTTGTCCTGCTGCTTCTTTCTGGAGTCATAGTTGGAATTGTAATAAATTACTCTTGCTGTTTTTTGTTCATACTTCCTTCTGGGGGTGACTGAATTGCTTTATGTTACAGCCCTTGAGATCCTTAACCTACAAAAGGTTGGCTCTTTCCCTGAGGATAGTGATCCTTGGATGCCCTCCGTGGCACCTTCCCTGCTGAGAGAGGATGTAGCCCAGCCCCATCAGCCCTCTCTCTATCCCAAGAACGTCGCCCAGGCCGAGCTCAGCACCAAACTTCCTCTCACCTCCAGCTCTACGGAACCAGATCATCCCTTTACTCACAGAGAACTGCAATTACCCAAGTTACTGCTTTGTGACCTGGAAAGCTTTATTGTATTAATTAATACGAAGAAGTACAGATCCTAGGCTGGTTTTGCAGGAAATAAATGAAGCAGAAGTCAGCTGCTCTTAGCCCCTGTCAGTGGCTCTAGGTGCTGACTTTACTGTATGAAGACCTTAGAAAAAATTTCGTGAGGGATAAAGGGGGAATTCCTTCTCCTTTCACCCTCTGTAGTTTTGGGGTTTGTTTTTGGGGTTTTTTTTTTTGGTTTTGTTTTTTTTTTTTAAATTAGTTAGTTAGCTTTACCTAACATCTCACATTTTCATTCCTTACTAGAATATTGAGTTTAAAAAAATAACATTTTTCCTTGTATGAAATAGTAGCTAACATGCTTCATTTTCAGTGAGGGAGAGAAAACCACTGCTAAAACTTTGGTGCTGACAGCAGCCCAGCAAATAGTCATGGTCTCCTATGACAGAAGAAGAGGGGCTTGCATGCTTGGAGTTAAGAGTCTCCTAATACTTAGAACATCAGGGTTGGTGCAAACCCGAAATTGTTCTACTGCACCAGAGGTGCCCAGCACCAACTGGGGAGTTACTATGGCAAAAACGCTTCAGAGGGATGCACCCATCACCATGGATGTATTCCAGCCCCAGGGATTACTAAAAAGCACACATCACCTAATGAGAAACCTTTACTTCACAGCTGGAGATGTTTAAAACTTAAGAATGGCTTCAGCAGATTTTATTCCAAAAAGCTGCTTTACAGCAGCTTTTTTCTCCGCAAGCCCCTGTTCAGAGCTGCACAGCTCCATTCTGGGCAGTGAGAATGATCAGAAATGCAAGCAACGCAAAATGACTGTTGTTTCCAAGACTCAGTTTTAATAGCAGAAATAATCATCTGCAATGGTAATGCAGAATTTTTATTTATGTTAACAGCTATTTACAATTTATGGTCAATAAAACTAGAAGCTGTTTAGGTGGATACCTTTTTCCAAATCAATCTATCCATTTTAAAAAGCAATACAGAATAAGTTAACAACCAGAGTTCCACTGAGACAAATTCAAGTGTTACAAATCACATGCTTTCTACAAAGTTACATATATATATATATATATATATATATGCCTGAATGCAGTCAGATCATTTCTCATTGTTTCCTTTTTCTGTGATAACCATGGATTTCAAATGTAGCTGTAAGCCA
>JAOXNO010000013.1:24627609-24643400 GCA_028565335.1 Limnodromus scolopaceus
GGGGGCGGTGGTTGGCGGCGGGCGGGGGGCGCGCGCCGGGGCGGTGTCGGCCTGAGGGCGGAGGGGGGAGCGGCGGCCGCCGCCCGGGGATCCCGAACTCGGGGCTTATCGGCCTGGCCCTGAGCAAAGTTTTTACCTTGTTGACTGCAAACCCTAAAGGCTGTCCCATGCGAAAGGAAATTCATCGACGTTGTAGTGATTGGGAAGGAGTTCCTTAACACTTAAAAGCTTGGCCAGTCCTTCAGGGAGACACGGTCCCTGGTGGTGACTGACGTTCAGTACCCTCAGTTTATGAAGTAAGGATCTACCTGGTGGCAACAGAGTCGGTCTATTTCTTTTAGGTATCAGGATTTCCAGGTTAGATTACCTATATTTGAATGCACTGGGTTTATTTCATTGTTGTGTAACAGTAAATATTTAAATTTTGGTTTTCAAAGGCGAGCAGAAGCCCATTCCCTAGTCCTTTATCATGTAGTCTAAGAGTGAAATTCTCATTTCTTCAGGCAACATATACGTTGGTCCATTTTCATCATGTCCAGGATTCATTGCTGATGGTGACAGGTCTGCTCTGGCACCTCCACTGACAGCTTCTGCAAAGACTGGGTTCAGTTCTCCAGTGCCCTTTTCAGCTGACACAAGCAGTGCCTGTTTTTCTCACACCTTGAGACATTGTGGCAGCATTTATCTCAGCTGAGAATTCACATTCATACCTTTCTTCACGTAAATCACTTCCTGATCTATTTTCAGCCATGTTATCACTTTCCTCATTGCCAGCTACTGTAGGAACTTCATGTGAAGTATCACTCAAACTTTTCAAAGTCTACTCAAAAGCTACTTCAGGATTCTCTGATGAATGTAATGGGTCTTTCCTAGCATCATTAATTGGAATCTCACAAAAGCTTTTGTTTAGTCCTTTCGTATTTAGATGACTTGGAATTTCATCTTCATCTTTCTCCAGAGACACTGTTCCTTTTTCTGGGTTCTAATCGATTCTTATCGCTATTTTTAAGAAATCAGACTATAAGTGTGACACCTATGTGGAATAGTATGTTTTAACATTGCTAGACTGAGCTAGCACTTGTAAGACATCTTGATAAAAACCTAGACTTCTTCCGCATTTATGAAGTCTCCTACTTTTGTTGACCACCAAAAAAAGGGGGACTATTTTACTGCTGTGCTTGCCACTTTAATACCTTGTTTTTTCCAGAAAATAGACTACAGATCACAAAACATATATCAGAGATGTGTGCTTTGTTGCTTGACAAGAGGCTGCGCAGCAGACGTTCCGCAGTTCTCTGGAGCTCTGTTTGTACGTTCTTCCCGCTTTAAACTTTTAATTTACTACATTAAACCTTTGTTTATGATGTATTATCATAAACAGTATTTTCCCAGCTTCACTTGACAAACCAAAGGCATTAGTTGGTCTTTTTCTCTCACCTCACAGACAGATTTACACCGTCTCACCCTAAGTCTTTAAACATGAGTCCCTCAAATAGCTTGACATTTTTTCCTAGTTCCTTTAATACAAGTCTTTCTGCTGATGGGGTAAAGTTGTACAAAATTATTATAATATCCTGATCTCGTATTAATAAAAAAGCTTAAAGGTCAAGTGGGACCTCTGCAAACCACATACATTGTTTCTGTTGAGCCTGTGCCTGCGTCTTCACAGTAACAGCCTATTTTCTGCAGCAGGTCTGGCTGGCAACACAATGGCTAACCTCAGATCCCGCAGGTTTTGCTTCACTGTGGCAAAAGGCACCCAGTTCTAGGTGGGTTCACTCCTCACCCAAAGCAAGGTCTGCACTTAGAGATAGGCTGTCCTCAGGTCAGCATGCTAGACTGACAATTAATTAATACACTTGATAGAATTGTGCCTTTTTAAAAGTTTTAAGTTTTCAGTAGTTATTTTGCCTTGTGCTGCCTGGTTGGAGTTTTCTACTCTCAAATCTTGGCTTTTAAAAAAGTGCCTGTTGGCTAAGCTACAGGAGTTGAGCTGAGTATCTCCTGCTTACAAAGGCATAATTTTCAGACTTGCCATTCTTGCAGCTTGTTTTCTTTTGGTTTTGTGGTTGGTTTTTTTTTTGTTTGGCGCAGGTAGGAGCGTTGTTACTAGTGGTCTCTAGAGTATGAGACTTCTCTCTGTTCCAATTTTTCATTTCCCCACTTTTAGATAAAAGAATTGTACTCACCTTCCTTGTCACAGCAACACAACGGAAACTGATGTGCCCAGGTGCCAGCAGCCTGCCAGGAAAATGGCCTATCGCTGCGGAGCGACTCCACTGACGCAGCATCTGCAAGCTTCTGGTTTGCCAGGACTAACAGGTTCCAGTTTTCCTGATGAATTCCTGAGTGGTTCTGAGGTGCACTCCCTTAGTTTGTAGCCACTGTGGGACCCTCCCTTAAATCCCCTCTGATGATCTTCCCACACACCTTGCAAAGATAAGCCTGGTACAAAATTTGCAAATAACACCTTCTGAGTAAGACATTTGATGGCACTTTCAGAATGGCTGCAACAATAAAACAACAAACATGACTTGTTGCAAAGTTTATTAGGTAGTAATAAATAAGAATTTAGCAGAAAGAACTATACAGCAATAAGGCATATTAATACTATTGTTCAATAGTATGACACATTTTAACATTTTTCCTCTAGTTTTCTAACAAAGTGCTATGTAGAGAAGTGTATTTCTGATACCAGTGCCAACTGATAGCAAGGATGCACCATGAAGGACCTGACTGTTGCATTATTTACCTTAAATAAAATATAACAATCCATGAAAATTTACTGTTATTTATGCCAGAGACGTTTACGTAGAAAAGTATAGCTTGCTACAAAGATTACAAATACAAGAGCCTCCTGTTCACTTTTTTAAACTGCTTACTACTTTAATTTCTTAAACTGCACTTACTACTAGTAAGGTATGAGTGAAGTTACTACACAACAGCAGTTCCAAACATTCATTTTAACTTTTATTTGAAAACCTAGAGGCAAGTGCTAATTTTTTTTTTTTTAAATCTTTTTTACAAAATATTGCACACTGTTTCAGCATGCAGTTTACGTGGAAGAAATAGTCAAGTGCACTTAAAACCCTGAAATACAACCAGAACTTTTAAAGATATGTGTTATGGATACTATTTTAACATACAAGGATGTGTTTCAGACTGCACAGGGCCCCACCTTACACTTGGGACCCAACTTGTTGGGAGTCACAACTGACCCTGCAAGGAGCAGACAGGACGCTTAAAAACTGCATCTGCCCTCCTTACATTGTCAGTCTTCATTCCTGCATCCTGCACTGTTTGTAGCCTTAAGGAGCTGAAGTAATGACTAGGAAAATTAGTTTAACATAAATAACTTAGTACCTCCTACGTGAGTTGTTGTTACTGCAGGTGTGTTGCAATCCAGGGTAAGATTTATTAAACATCCCGAAGTCCTCTGAGTTAAGATTCATTTGTAAATATGTATCTCCCCCTCCTCCATATACACATTTTATATTGCACAGCAGAAGTAACAATCCAATTTTTTTTAAAAAACAAGCATGTTAAACATTTATTATGGCTTTTGAATGATTTGAAGTATTTCCCTTTTGACATCCTCATGCAATATTTTAGAATAAATATGAATACAAAGTATGAGAAAGCAAAGAGTAAAAATAAAGCCAGCTATAACGTTTGTCAGGACAAATAAAAAACCAAGAGTTTTTTATCAAAAGTTGCTCAAAGGTCTGGCTGGTCTTTTTAGCATACTTACCAACAGTATCTTAAAAATAAAGTGTGTCTACAAAATACTGTAACATATAAAACCTCCTTGGTGTTCCACAGAATGACATGAAAGGTAAATAGTTTAACTGACACTTGCTCAATGGCACTGGCAGTCCCATCCTCCTCTGGGAACAAACGCCTTTCTTGGTTCACGCTCACCCAACTCAGTAAACCATTTACATTTCATTAACTTTACTGGTTAAGCTCAAGACCTACAATAGCTTATATACGAGACACAAAACTATTTATAAAAATAACAGACATACTGTATACTTTTTTTTTAAAAAAATAAACCATGCAGCTTCTGTACAAAGTTAAAAAACTGTACAAATTGACTTTTCTATTGTGTAAAATTCATGTACACGGAAGTCTTCTGTTAGGATGAGAAGTAAGTGGGTTTTTGCTTGGCTGTAAGATGCTGTTTCATAACTGTTGTTCATTTCCATCATTCATTTCTTTCACTTGGCATTAACTGGCCATTTAATTTCATCAGAAGTTTTACGACGAGACCTGCCTATATAAATACAGACAATGAAATTCTAACAGCATTTCAGAACTATGACACAATTAACTTAAGCATATGACAAATGCAAGTAGATACAGTAAGTGAGAAATTGCATCATTTTAGAAATAAGGAAAACAAAACCTAGACTTTTCTCAGATACCAGAAAGTTTCAAAACATTGAATCACTTTCCCTGTAACCACCTTAGTATATAAGAATCAAAAGCAACTACTGTCAAAGTATGCAAGATACTCACGTTGTAATTCAATGCACATTTTAACATGGCATTGTCACCCCTCATGCAGACTTACGGGTAAAACAAGCATTTTCCATCAGACATAAACACTATCAAAAGTTACTGGGAGAAATTGCAGTTACTTCATAACACAGCCTTTAGAGGTCCTCAGTTTTATCCAATCTCTAACTCCACCAGTTTTGACAAAAAAGTTACCAGCTCTAACTCTTGTGATTCTCATATTTTGAATTACCCTGGGATTGGGCATATGCAACAGTTTCAATTAATAAAAAACCATTTACCCTAATGATCACAGATGCATTTTATGTATTTTGAACCCTAAAGGCTAGGAAAACAAGCAAACATTCTGAAATATTAAAAAGAAAGTTTTAAGATTATTTTTGTGGGGGCTTGGCTTGGGCTTCTTTTATACTGTACAAGGGTCGTCAACCTCAGGAAAGGAGTCTGACTAGTTTATAAAAAAAATGGCAATGCTTACCTGTTTGGTATGCACAATAAAGCTCATTTTGTTTTCCAGACTGTGGATTTGAAAACATGTATCTCCATCTCCCAACTGCCACATAAAGCAACCATATTTTAGGCTGATGAGTAAAGCCTACAATGAAATGTAGGAAAATGTCACTCAGAAAATATTCTCCACTTAGAAATTGAACTGTTCTTAGTTCACTTAGACAAGACTCTGACTAATAACAGTATGTTCCACGATCTAGTTGTAGCTAATAAAGTAGCCAAGTGGAAAAACACAAGGCTTTCTATTAGTAGTGCCTTATAAAGATCTTATAAAAATCGTGGAAATTTTCCCAGTCAAGTTTAACCACGCAGTGCGATGTGAAATGACTGGTAGCACAAAGGATTTATGAGAACGGAATTAAGCTTATCAGTTATCATTGCAGTTCAACTCAGCTGACCTTTGTTTCCATGTTGAGGAGGTGCAGCCCTTTTACATTTACTCCTACGTACACTTTGATGACCTTATGGCTACTTGAACTTGCTTTGGTGAATATCTGTCCTGTAAAAAAGGCTGCTCCGTAAGTAGGAATTTCCCAGCAATTCTGCAAGAACATGCGCTGAAGGTGATGCATCTCTTTACTTACACCTTCACTCGTGCTGAGGTTCTAGAAATAAAGAACAATGGCAATCAACAAGTCTTCCCAAATAGCTGTGGCTGGTTGAAGAAAATCCACTATTTAGTGGTTCTCCCGCTAAATGAGTATTCCCAAAGTGCTTTCCCAGCAACAATTTTCTATATCCAAATTAAACCCCAGAGCCACAGGAAGGCTCAGATGCCCGAAGAGACTGGAGGCAGAAAGCAGGTACCTGTATGAGCCTCAAAAATTATAGCCACAGACACCTGACCTCTGCAGGGCCCCACAGTTTTGCCTCTCAGATGTGGGACTCCTGCGGGATGAGCAGCTATGCACCCAACTGACATGAAAAGCATCACGATCCTTAACACTAAGCATTCTTCCTCCTTTAAGAGGTCCAATCCAGTGAGGCACGGTAAGATGAGCCTCTTCTGGGGGATCTACCTTCCCCAAAAAAACATGGATTTTTTTTTTTTCTTTTCTAAGCAAAATAGAGGTGCAGATTTCTTTCCTTTAGTGGAGCCCTCATTCAGAATGAGATAGGCTTCTGTTTCTTCCTCTTCAGTAGAGTGAAACAGTCACAGCAAAGGATTGCTGGAGTGCTCCCACCTCAAAGCAGACTGATGTGAAGTACCTCAACACAAAACTTGGCTGGGCCACGCTCCAGATGAGAAGGCACAGGCATGAGAGAGAACTCACATCTTCAAGAGTTACCACACTGGGTGTGGTGGATGGGATCAATCTCTTGAGATCCTCACTCTGCATTACAGCTTACCTGAACTCTACACAGCCATTTTTAAAATGCAAAATATACGAATGTCTTTGGAAGAAGAGATTGCAACTCTTACCCCAAAATTATGGCTACTGGATCCCTAACATAGAAGTTACACTGGCAAAAATGACTTTGTGGATCTATTGCTACAAGCCAATGTGAAAATAGAAGCCAGAGTAATTTCTTTACATGTATGTCTGCATTGATGGTATCCCCAATACACACGCTGAAGATAAATGCACAGATGACAACAGAACATCCACATTTCTGGCTTTATATACCAGTATTGTTATTCATTAACTGTCAACCAGAGAGTCAAAAAAAGTTAAGACAGGATTTTCTGTTATTTACCTCACCTTGTATTCATGAAGTATCCTGTTTGTCCAATGGGGGGCTTTACTTTTTAGTTTAGTGATTGGTACTATAGACTTTAGATTTTCTTCACTGAGAGAAAAACAAAGCAGAAAAAAAGTTTTTCTTCAGTAAACAAAGAGGAAAAAACAAAGTCTGCCAATTTGCATCTTCAAGCCACATACTGAGCAGACAGTCAGCTCCTACTCTATCTTGTCTCATCAGGCGAGAAGCTTTTCTGAAACGTAAGCTAAGGCTTCCTGAGATGCAGTCTGATTCTCAGCTTGTTAGTGGAGGCCCAGCTCTGTGTGACACACTTTGTGTCCTGCACACAGACATGGAGGGAGAGGAAATGCTCACAGCAGAGCATGAGACTCCTCCTTGTTACAGGCCAGTTTAGAGAATTCCAGTTTGGAAGCCAAAATTGTCTATGAACAGCCATTTACACCAGAATATCACACACTCAGAAAAGATGACAGCTTATAGATATTCTTCCCTTCACTGCTATATTCAGCACCACCTGGGACTTGGCCCGATTAACTTCCACATGAAAGTTTAATATTACATGACACAGAATTGAAGCTATATATATAAAGTGACTTTAAAAAACAAACAAAAAAAAGACCCAAACCACAGGAAAACACTAAAAGGAAGCCTTTACTAATTTTCTTTTATGCACAATTAAGATAGTCTCAAAAACCTAGTGGTACAATCTATTTAGTCATTTTTAAACTATATTTCTCAGTCACTGCACACATGCTCTGTACAGGACAACACATCCAGATCTTTAAGGCCAAGGATACTCTCATACTAGCAATAGCCTGGATATATTTTTTAAATGACCAGTCTTTTAATAAACATTTAGTCAACTACAAAAATATTCAGAATATAAATCTTTTCATCCGTCTGAAGAAGAACAAGGCAAGATATTTACCAACATTGCCATTTGAATATGGGTGGAAACCATGCTTAAACGTCCACAAATCTCTTTATCTGGCCCAAACTATCTTTCCAAGTAGTCCTGTCTGTAAGAGTCAAACACCTCCATTGAGCAGGATCAGCTCAGAGCTGTGTCGCTGACTTGCCTCAGTGCGGAAAGGAACCCCGCGCTGCAGCTGCCGGGATTTGGCAGGAGGCGGTTCCGTATTCAATGCAGCCGCCTTCACCCGCAGGCTCCTGGGGTCTGGCGCTCACGCCTACACCCAGTCCTCCTGATGCTCACCTACCACCTGCGGAACTGCCAGAGGAGATGGGCTAATGGCGGAATGGACTGAACAGCCCACCAAAAGGTTTTCCTATCATTCCCCTAGCTCACTGTGTAATGATACAGTCTCTGCTCCTGACAGAAGGAAGAGGAAGGAATGAACAAGCGCAGCCAGTACAGCCAGCCCTTCCAGAGGCCACCCGCACTTACATCTGTGTTAGCTGTAGCAGAAAATGCACCCTGATTTACTGACGGTGGAGAATACAACCAAAAAAAGCAAGCCAAGAGAGCTGAGTTGATGCTGTGAATGAGAAGAGCTGAGAAGTATGGCAGCACTCCAGAACAGCAGAGCTGTTCAGAGCATGAATGAACCGAGGGAGATGGTGGGGGGTGGAGGTGCACACACAGTGGAGAACTGAAATCCTGATGTGCTCAGATACTGCTGTAGAAATGCATGTGGGAGGAAAAAGCCATACCCAGAACAGCTCAGATATCCTTGTACTGGCAAGCAGAGAGAAGGGGAGAGAAAGGCACCATCCAGCAGAGCCCTACTGATGCTCTGTTTCTGACCAGTTCAGAATGGCAGTTCACATACAAACAACAGAACAGAAATAATATCTCTGCATTGTCTGTCCTCTTCAAAGAGGGAGGACAGCCAGTCCCCGAAGCTGGTCTAACTGGACGTAGTAAGCTGCTTCTTCAGCGTTGTCCAAAGTCTCAGTCCTGTCAAACCCTCCATTGGCATGAATACCGTTACTCATTTTGGCATTACTGTAGATCAGTATAGACTTACTGAGTACAGAACCTCCATCTCTCTGCCTGGGACTGCAATAATTAACATTATTAAATTTTTCAGACTCTACGTCCAGCTTCTAGTAATGCTAGAAGGGTTATGCAATTAGTCTGAACTAGAGCTCAGCAATGGATAAAAATAATAAATAAACCATACCTAGAATTTGATAGTTCCATTCTAAGCGCCACCTAAAAATACTTAACCTAAACCCATAATTTTAAAGTTTTTAAATGCACATACTTACTTTAGAAAGCCCTGTTTATGTTTCTTGCTCTCATAATTTCCATAGACTATTTGTAGAAGCAGACTTGCCAGTGTGATCAGCTTGGCATCAGGTGATGTATAGAAACCCTTCAGTAAATTATACCTGGCTTCATCAAAAAGGATAAGAATAGCCAATGGATCCTCAATCTGTTGAAAAGATTTAAGTAATATGATTTCTTTGTAAAAGAATGAGCTATAAATACAATTTCTCACCAATTCAGAGACAGAAGACAAAAGTGGGATCCTGACTGAAGCATTTAGTAATGCTTTGTAATAGAAAAAATGGCATATTTTCATTGACTTAATTCAACACTTCACTGATCTCACACACTTAAAAATTAAAGGTGACTAGCATACCATGCCCAATCAAAAGGTTCACAGAAATACTGACATCTGTGGGGTTTTTTACCCATTAATCCAGTTCAATAATATGTTTGAATAATCCCATTCAGAATTGACCAATTAAATACCTGAAAAATCACAGCACAAGGAAGACAAAGAAAACAGGGTAGGTTCTTTTTAGCTGTATGACAGACAGATAAAGACTGAGGCACACAGACTTATGAGAAACCAGACAGCTGGGAAGGTGAGAAAGAGAGAGAGAAGAGAGGGCAGGAAGGCGAGAAGGAAGGAGGAAACTAAAGACTCAAACTATTACAGAAAAGGAGAGGAGCAGGCCAGTTTAAGTAAGCTTGGAAATTACTACAGTCATTAAACACACTGAGTGTTGATGGTCACAGTGTTCTGACTGACATGCTATCACTTCCAAGTACAGACCTTTTTTTCTATTTCCAGTGGAAGTCTCACATCTCTTCTCAGGAAAAGCTGTGAAGTTTCCCTTTGAGGATCCAAGTTTGTCAGCTCAGTGAATATTTCAGGCCAGTCTCTAATATGCTGCAAAGGCTTGTGATATGGCTTCAGTTGGAGGCCTGAAAAATAACGGGTGGTTTTTTTAAATAAACAAACAGGTAAGGTAGCAGCAAGGACTATGACACCAAAGGTGCCCTGTAACAGTAAGGCAATCTGGACCAAACTTCCTAGATGAAATACATTTTAGATGCCACCATGACACAGGGTCAGACCTGTGGGGGTACCAAAATGATGGCTAAAATGCAGAATCTCTCTATAGCTCTGAAGGCACAGTTTGGAGACATCAGACTGGAAAGGCTGGGAGTTGAGCCAGCAGGACAGCTTAAGCAGAGGAAATAGAAAAACTGGTTTCAGTCCCTATACAAAAGATCTAAAGAAGGAGAACTACAGGGATTAGAGAGTCTCTGGCAGGGGCATTGTCAGTCTAGATACAAATTAATTCCTAAAGGATGGCTTTTGAAAGGTGACAGAAAGGTGTTAGTACAGAACTGTCAGAGAGCATGCTTCCTATTTTCCTAAGAAAATACCATTTTCCTCTAAAGACAAGCAGAGATAAAAAACTACGATAAACTCTCAAGTATAACGATCTTCCTCGTTACTTACTGAGGTTCTCAGAGCAGATCCAGATAGTGAAGTACTGCTGGGTCTCTTGAGACAAACGCATCCCCTCCATTATCTGCTGTACAGTAGTATTGTTTCCATGTTTCAACTCAACAGAGCGATATGACCCATCCATACGATAAATTCGTGCCTTTTCATACTACATAAACATGTTAAACAGAACTGGTTAAAAACCCTTCTGTTGGTGCTTCTGAAGAGAAAAGCAATACTACTGTAAATCAACAACATCCATATTGTTGAGGAAAAGAGCACTGCACAACTCCCGCATATTTACTATTTATCAAAACTGCTTGTTTCATGTCCTATGTGTGTTCTTATATGGTGCTTCTTACCACAAGAACTCCAAGAAAGAGCTTACTGATATTTTGGAGACTTCATGTCTGTCGAACTCAAAGGCAAGAAGGCATTTAAAAGTTCCAGAAGGGATTTTGGCTCAGCTGCCTATGCATATCCCAAAATGTCCACCTCACTATTACTGGCAGGTTATGAATTATTCCCCTCATTAGTCTGTACTAAAAAGACTTATTTTTCAGAGGGAAGCACCACCCTTTACACAGACCCCAGTACAGAAAGAATACAATCTAAGATCTTTTAGCACTTCTATAATATTACTAAAAATATATCATTTGCCCCTCCAGAACCCCCATAGCTTTCCCTGAATTGCATGTGGGCCCAGAGTCCGCCTCCTGAAAGATGTACTTAAACGTGAATCAGGTGCTTAAAGCATACACACACACAAGTCATAAATCAATGAAACTTCTTGTTTTCATCTCTATTGGGTTAAATGTTTCAGCTGCTTGAATAAAACAGTTACAGGAATTTGTTATTTCCCTTCTTCAAATCTACTTAGTTGTCAAGAACTGAGACATCAATCCTAAAAACTTCTGGAAAAAAGGACAAAAAGAATGCCTTGGAAAATGACAACTGACTGAAAATGAGGCTGGAATGGAAAAGATCAGTCTATTTTTGCTGCAAGTAAGTCCTGTTGTAGTAACTTCTATCTTTTTTTAAATTCAATCGTAATAAGCGACAAGGTAATATCACCTATTATGCTGTGAAATCTACTTAAAATGCGTGCATTAGTCTTTTAGTCATTAGACACACACATGCCATTTAATCAACTGCATAATAAAATCCCTAAAATAAAGGAGGTAAATTCATTAATTATTTTGGGAGTTTCATTCATGTAGAGTGAAATGAAGAGAATTTAAAAATTTACTGCCACCTACCTACAGAAGTACAAGTTGCATCTGAAATCAAAGAAAAGGAACAAGTGCTTTTATATTATTTGTCTAATCTTAAATCTACTTCAGGATGACAGAAATTGCATCGTAAATTTTGTTTACTATCCTGGCTAGATCCCCACTGATGGCCAAGGGCTAAGAAAGCCTACACCGAGGTGAAGCCTGTTTTGTAGCAGCCTACATTTAGCCAGCTGACCGCTCCTGTTCATGGACATGCAACAACACATATGGCAAGTGGTGCTTCTGTGATCAAAAGTAGACATAAAATAGGCAGCTGATATGATGCTCCTACAAGTAGATAAAAACATCACATTTCATTCTGGCATGTATTTCTTGAGCAATAAATATAGATAGAAACATTTAAAGAGACAAAGCCTCGGTTTGTTGATATTTACACTAGGAATTCCAGTATACTGCAAGTTTCCAACAACAGCTGTGAGCCTAGCTTTTCTACAGGTTTATGCATAAATTAAATAGAAACTCTAAACTACTTAGAAAATAAACTCATACAGGTTTGTTTATGGCTTCCTTCAGCAGTTTTGCAGTTTCCTCCCAGTCATTTTGTTTGTTCTCTTCACAGACATTCAGCGGAGATCTTCCTTGTTGATCGGTAATGTGCTACAAACAGAAACACTGATAATACATTGTTTTCACTGGAGACAGACAAACATTTCCACATTTTTTGATATACTGAAAATCCTCGATCCTAGCTTTCAAACATTTAATTGATTGAGGTAATGAAAAACATTTAACCATTTTTTGGTAATCTCTCAACAGGATCATTGTGTTTACACATTGTGGTCTGGACACAGAATATTTCACATACACAAGCTAGAAACTGTTGCTGAAACTGCTATTTCTATACAGAAACAGAACTTACTCTGTCAATTTCTGGATGATTTAGAAGAATTTGTACTATTTCAGCATGCCCACCTCCAGCAGCAAAATGAAGAGGAGAGCTAAGTTGACCGTTCAAAAGATTTGGATTGCATTTCCCTTTTTCCAACAGCATTCGAGTGGCTTCAACTTTTCCATACCTGCAGACAGGTTTATAGCAGAACAGACACAGCAGACATGAGAAAATCTTTTTCAGATAGTCCTAAATGTGAAAAGTGTATTTCCATGTTTAAGAGTTTTTAGCTTTGAAATGACACCAATGACAATGGAATGTTAATAAGTTTGTAGAAATCAGTATTAGTTCTGCACTTCTTTGGTAACCATTGGTCTAGTAACCATTTATTGGATTAATTATAGGCAAGTTGAACCTTGCTTTGAATTAGCTAAGTTTGGGTAGTTCAGCCTTGCCTGAAAAATAAAATAAAATAAAAAAATCTGTGTAAGAATCAGAGTAAAGCTTCTGATTGTCATGCAGATGAATCCTGAGGACTCAAGCCTCACACTGGTAACTAGTAAATCTTCTGTATACTGTTTATGCAAACTTTCTGGCAAACACTAAAATTTTAATATCAAAATTTGATTTTCATGTTATTCATATCATCAGACACTACTATAAACACAGAAGACTAAAGATAAAACAGAAGCATTTTTACAACAACTGAGGAAAGCTCTCAAGCACTTACAGATGAAAAGATCACAGTTATAGTCAGACAAGTTGACCTGTGTAGATCACCTAGTTCAGCTTCCCACTCAATGCCTGGCTATCACCAAACTGTGCTAAGCTCAGCTATTGCTGTAAAACTGCTCACAGCTTTTAATCAACAAAGACGGTAAAAGTTACCGCACTAAACTAGACCCAGTATCCAACAGGAATTAGAACAGATGCTTCAGGACAGATACAAGAGGCAACAGATACATGTTTGATGATATGATCTGCACATCTGGTCCCCTCTGAAACCATTCAGATTGAAATTATCTCAAAACCTGAAGCAATCTTTCACTCTTCAGAAGGTTAACACTAACATATATTAAAGTCAAAGTATAAAAAGTCTCGAGTTTCTTTTATTTCTCACTTCTGAGTCTGCATGGTAAATTACATGAATGATTACTGCTAAAGAATCAACAGCAAGAATGCACTTGATTGGCAAAATTATATTCATCTGACTCACCAACATGCATAATGGATAGGTGCCCAGTGGTCACTATCCAACTGATTAACAGAAAACTTTTTATCCAGAAGGTGGCTTAGCAAATCAGAGTCGCCTTCACAAGCGCTGCGGTGAAGGGGGAAATCATCTACCCACTGGTGTTCCCTATGAATTAAAAGAGGAAACAGGAGGAAAACACAGTTCAGCATTTCAGTAGTTGAGAACATCAACTTTTTTTAAATTAATAACATTGCACTAACTGCAAATCTACATGAAAAATAAAAATGAAGCTCATGAATCTAAAATGGGCCAGTACTTACACAACTAGCATTTTCATCATGCAGTAGTCAAGCCACAGCTGTATTCGTTATGCTAAGACACACTTCCCTAATGTTTATCATTTAAACTCTTCTTGATCTATACTTTGATTGTTGCGTTTCAGTACTCAGAGATTTCAAATAGAATTCTTATAAAATATGTATTTATACAGTAAAGCCCTGAAGTAAGAGGAATCTCATTCTGACCAAGTCTAGCAAGTACTGCTGTTAATATAATAAACCAAAATTATCTGTTAACGAAAAAAGGATGTAACATAATACTTGTCCTCTGTGACACTGCTCATGCTACGTTGCCACTTCTCTCTTTTAGGAATCTGAATCTTTGAATAGTCTGGGGCTCCAAGGCCAAAGTATGGATTTATTACCACTTTGTCAACCTGTGAAGACATAATTTAAACACAACTGAAAAAAATATCTTACTGAGATTTGGCTAAACAATCCCCCATCCAGGCCAGATATTCTCTTATATTATGATAGTAACATTTAATAATTAAAGAGAACGGTGTTCAAATGTGAGGATATGAAAAACCATTTAGCAGTAAGTGTGCAATGAAGAAATCCAATTACATTAAACATAAAGCACACACTCATATCAAATAAATGAATTAATTGTATAATGAATGTGTATGTATGTTTCACAAATATAAAATGAAAGCATAATTCTTACCCTATTGGTATACTGAAGGTCAGATCCAAACAAAGGATTATAGATACACATATCTGCTTTCTCCAATGCCAGCATTTTACTCTTTATTTCCAGGGCAGTATAGCCCATGTGTAACAAGCTCTCTGTTTGACCAGGTTCTATAGCATAGGCAGGGTTTATTACATTTGTTTTAATTCTCTCAAGAGGAGATGGTCTGAACAAAGCTGGGATGGAGTGAGACTGGGTGTGCCGTTCATCCAACCATCTGCAGAAGACAATGGCTAAGTAATTAATTTTCAGGTAGAAAAGGACTATTTTCATCATGTCTTTCCATTATTTTGTTTGATCAAGGGTTGCATGTATGATAATAGCACATTTTAATTAAAAAAAAAAAATCTTTTTTTTTGTGCACAGCCAATTTTATAGCACTAAATTAATCCCCAAACGTTAAATTTTTAACCAAATACAGTTAAGCAAATGTATTTGCTCAAACACATTTCCTGCAGATGCAAATTCTCAAAAGATAAGGAAATTATAAACTAACATAAGAGTAACATCGGTTATAGCCAAAACACTTAACCACACCAACGTGTTACCACTTTGTTTTCTTTGTTTATCAGTATTGCTACTCTCAACATACAAATGTTGAAACTTAAAGCAGTTTTTTTTTAAGGTTGAGTTTCAATATCTGTGCTGACTTAAGCCTTCTAACTCATGTGTTTCATTAGGGAGGGATGGGAAAAGGCAAAAAATCAGAAGATCCTGTTTCCAAACTGCTAAGTCTCTTTCATGTAGGCCACCACCTGCCTTTTCACAAAGCTGTGCTGAAGGTTATTCTCTTTCAGGTGCAATTATACGTGCATCCATAGCATGGAAGGGCTTTAGGACAAAAAAAAACAAAAAAACCCCAACAAAACAAAGCAAAGCAAACAGACAAAAAAACCCCAACAAAACCCAGGGCTTTTCACTGAATTTTTAGGGTTGGAAGGGACCATAGAGATCATCTAGTCCAACTCCCCTGCTGAAGCAGGATTGCC
>JAOXNO010000013.1:24644121-24669379 GCA_028565335.1 Limnodromus scolopaceus
TGAACTGGGGAGCCCAGAACTGGATGCAGTATTCCAGTTGTGGCCTCACCAGTGCAGAGTAGAGGGGGAGAATGACCAAAAAACTGCTCACATATTCAAACTACTATAAATCTGCCTAAGCAACAAATCACCTTTCTAAAACTTAATTCCCTACTGCAAATAAGTTTGTAAGGCTGGGGAAGATGCACTCCCCTTCTAAAGGGAGGTTTAATTTAAATGCAAATCTTAATGGTATGCAATTAACAGGATATTCTTACTGCACTCCAGCAAATACTCTTAAAGATGACAATTATGTCACTTATAGAAGATTAATCATTAGTATTTTATATGATTTGCATAACGTTCACTGTGAGCAAGAACTTCCAAAAGCCGCCTGATTTAGGTAAGAACACCACTCCTGAGTTTGCAAGAAGATTTTTAGAAAGATTTAGAAATAGGTTGTCAAGGTTTTAGTTTCTGATAAACATGAAGAAAAAAACACGGTATCACAATGATTTCCTTCTTAATCACGAAAATGCTATAAAAACTGTGTGTTACATCTACAAATTATCTTGTTTAACTTCTATTTTAATGTATCTTTACTGATGACATTTCTTACTTATCCAAGGCAATTAACATTCTTGCAGTAAGCGTAGCAAAATGGGTACTGGATTCACTGCAGACCCTCATGATGTCTTGTAAACAGTAGAACACAGGGCATCCAGGACTGTATGCATATTTTGTATTATCTAAAAAGGAAACATACTCTGAAAACACATCGATGAGAAGAATCTTATTTTCCCTTCTGCATCTTTTGTAGTAACATGTTCCTGTGAGTGTATTCTAACTTTAGAGTAACTTATTTTTTTCCAAATGATAATTGATAGAAATTACGTACAATCCTTGTGTAACAATTCACAACTCAACATGGTAGCCTTAAAAACTTTAAAGTGTTCAGTTACTGTTTCATCAGCGTGATCAGCTTCATCTGAGGAATTAATATTAAATGTATACTGTTGCCAGAAAAAAAGGAATAGGACTCAGGTCTAGAAAAGGGATTTATTGCTATTTGTCACTCCACAGTGCTATTTATTTCATAGTTTTTATCCTTAAAGCCTATCAGTAAGGCAAAACCAAAGGAATTTCCCCAAAATCACAGAGACATTTACTTCAGGCTTTTTTTAAAAAATACTTTCCCAACAAACAATTTAGTTTGCCTTCTAAAGATTTTTTTTCACCATTCCTTATTCAAACAAAACTGTTTACGGACTTCAATGAGAATTCTTCTCAGAGTAAAGCACACTGAACTGGATGTCTCTCACACTTGCATTCAATAAATTCTATACAAGTTCATACGTATGTTTTGAAATATAACCAAATACAGCTTAAAACAAAAGCGTGCCATCATTACAGAACCAAAGGCAATATATTAAAACCAAAGTTTTTTCCTTAAAGCAACTTTTTCAAGTTCGAAAGTATTCAGAGAGATTCCACCTGAATGCAAATCTTAATGTTTAAATACAGAAAAAGCCATATAGCTTGTTCATAAAGATTTTTAATAAACCCTCAACTAAACTTCAGAAATGGTGCTCAACGTTACCTTTCACAACAGTTGGAACAATGTAAAGTGATGCCTCCTGGCCTGCCTTCTCTCCATCAAGAGGAAACTTCTTCATTAACACCACACGCTTTCCTAGCACAGTATTAAAAAACCCCCAAAATAATTAATGTGCCAACAAAAAAAACCAACAAAACAATCTAGAATTGGCCATCTGAAAGCTTACCAGACTCAATCTTGTTAATTTCTAGGAAGAAAAAAATGATGATTATTATGAACTATAATCTAAAGCAAGCTAAGAAAATCTAAATACATGTGAAAAAATAAAGAACATAAATACGTATATACCCATTAACATGAAAAATGACATGACTGTACCCCTTTTTTCATAGCAACTTTTCTATATCCCTGATTTTTTTGTAGCATTCACCCAAACCCACGTATCTTTAAGTTAAACAAGATTCTTTTTGAAACAGGAAAGCACAGCTGCATGCTATATTCCACGTTAGGGTGAATGCTTTCTTCATATAGTGGTATGGCAGTATTTTCCACGTTATCCTCCCTTCCACTCTTACAAAATTTAGCATTTTGTTTGCTTTTCTGGCCTCTTCTGCTTTTGGCAGTGGCCACACTAAGCTGTGCATATTAATACTTGGACCTTCTGTGAGAGTCAACTGAAAACTCTCTAAGCTGTGTAAGGAACGCACAGGTTTTGCTTTCCCTAGGCATTCCTCGATACGTATTGATGCTATTGTGTTCTTTTGTGTTTGCTACTTGCCTGGATTTGTTAAGTCCACCCAACTCCAGTTATTGCCACCCCCAACGTTCTACCATGCAACCAGCTACTCCTTTTCTAAATGGTTAGCACCGTATTGTCCTGGCCGCACTGACAACCTTCCCAGCATAACCTTGCTTACAAAGCAGAGAGGAGGTATACAGCAAAAAAAAAACCCAGAAGTGCTTTAGTCAGTGTAGTTTATACCAAACTGAAACTGAAACATGCTGGCTAAACCAATTTTTGTCAGCACACGTGTGAGGTTGTTTGCTAGACCAGCTATGCAAGAACAATGAAAAAGACAATGCACTAATCAAATCGTATCTGTGACAGTTATGCCAGAAATATTTTCATGTAGATACCGTCCCCTGAACAATGCTGACTTCAGAATAGACTTCAGAAGCAATCAATTCACTAGTTCAAGCCAAGCGTTTAGCTGAAATTAATGACAAAAAAGCCACTTCAATCTGGTTTACCACAAGTTTAGCTACAAATCTCAACTTGAGGTGAAGAAGTACTACAGACAGGCAAAGTCTCACTTAATAAAAATCTTTCAGTAAGCATTTTATACAGGTAGAAGGTAAAGGGAAACAAAGGTGTTAAATTAAAGGGTTTAGCTATACACTTTTTTGATGAACCTCAAAACATACCTTCTTTTTTTAAATTAATTTCATGCTTTTGCACAACCTTTCCATACCCACTTAATTTTAAAAGTATTTTTATAGAGTTATCAACAATAAATCAGATTAAAATCTTCTTACCTTTAATACCCTGATTGGCTGGTGAAATTGGTTTGGTGGCTTCCAATACATAATCCAAGATGCTCTGGGTTATCTCAGTGCCTCCCTGCAGTTTAGTTTCCAGCAACACTTTCTTTCTCTTTTTCTTTTGGCCTTCAATGGGAACTTCAAGCAACAAAATCTTTCAAACAATAACGAAACCAAAGGAGTTTAAGCACAACTGAAACAAGCACAGAAGTTTGTTTTTTTTTTTTAATTTATTGTACCACTGTAAAAAAATTCATGAAGCATTGAATGCAGAGGAGCAGGATGATGAAGTCAGAATGTGCTCCATAACAGTAAGGCTAAAGAGCAAAAGCCAAGGCTGCAGCTCCGTGCTAAGCAGCACACAGGGCAAAAAGCCCTGAAATGGAATGAAACACAAAGATTTACAAAACCGTAAAGTGGTCAAATACCATATGGCTAGGGCAATGCATTGTAGGTATATGACACACATAGACATTGTTTAAGCAATCTTATTGTCAGATTTTCTCTTTGCTATATTATTATATCTTTATGAGAAATTATTTTAATAAATAAATAAAAAAATGAAATAGTTTTACTTCGTAGGATTTAGCTCGATATTCCCGAGAATTCAGGCTAGCAGTATTTTTTGGACGAATCACAGCAACATATGCATCTCCAAAGTTTTCTGGGTTTCCCATCTCTCCTTATTTTATCACTGGAAACAATGAATAAACAGGAAGTAACAGTTCAGTTGGAAAAAAAAAAAAACAACAGCATGCTAAACTTCAGGATGCAGTAATTGTTCTGCTTCCTTTTCATGAAAGGGGAAAATTCTACATCACATAGATTTAATACAAATAATCTTGTTCCCCAACCCACTTTGAAAATAAAAATAACGTATTTTTTTTCTACTTTGTAAGTATCTTCACCATTTTGCAAGCCAGAAAAAAGGCAAAAGAATCTTAGGACTCTGAAAAGTATATGAAATTAAAAAAGAAAACCATTCTAAAGTGACAAGCACTGTAATTTATAAAATGTGCTAGGACAAAGTACTGTATTTCTATGACATTCACTGGGACCTCAAGAAAACATCTGATTTTCCTTGCCCCTGGCAGTAGAACACAGTATTGCCTACAGCCCAAGTAACAAAGCTGATAAATATAAACTATAATATGGATTCATTTAATTAGTTTTACTTCCGTGGGGCTGCAAACTGGTGCACAATTCACTCAAACACAGAGCTTCTCAAAGGAGTATGTCTTCAGTTTTTGCAAAAAGCAGACAGAGGTTTTTGGATTTAAAACTTTGTTTACCCTTCTGTTTAACCCGAAGTGACAATTCCTATAACATTTTATGGAAGTGCTAGGCTTAAATCACGTCACATATTGGATCTGAGAAAGAAGGTCATGTCTGGCCATTAGCACCTTCCAGCTGATCATTTTCTTCATCTGCAAATGAACGCCCTTTCATTCCATGCCATCAGTAAGCACATGCTTTTTGCAGATTAGTCCCTCCACAAAGATTTTTAATGTTTAACGTTTCTAGCCTCTTCACCTCTTCTCGGAGAAAGAGAGATCTTCAGATTCCCGTGCCCTTAGTCCAGGATCTTTGCTGGGATCACAGTACCTGAAAACATTAGAAAACCCAACATAAGTAACAGCACACACGCTTTCGCCTTCAGTTAAGATAAACACCTTAATTAGATGATTTAACAGTAGTACTTGAAGAGTAATATCCTGATAGAAACAGCAGCATCGAGAAACATTAAATAAGCAACGTGCTGACTTGCAAGAGCTTACGCGCTGAGGTGTTCTGAGAGGCACAAGAAAGAACCATCCCGTAGGAGCAGGTTGGAAAGGCCCGCTCCCCGGGCCTCATCCGCACCGGGACACCCCGGGTGGGGCGACCGGCCTGTGCAGAGGGACCCCGCGCTGGGCATCCTAGGCGACGGGGGAGTGAGCCAGAGGTGAAATCCCTCCGCTCCGCACCCCGGGCTGGGGTGAGGGTGTCTGGGACACGGCCAGCCCCGAGCGCTGCGACGAGACTCCAGCAAACGAGCAGCAGAGGACGGAGAAGGGCAGGGTTGCGAGGACGTGACGATAAAGACGAAGGGCTTCAGAAGGAGCTACTAGTGAACAGTAGTAGTAGTCCAGGCGCCAACAACGCACCCCCGTCCCAGCGGATGCGGATCTAGAGAACGGGCCGCGGCCGGGCTTTTCCCGGCGTCACCGGCCCTGCCCGCCTCCCGCCCCACCGCCCGACAGCACCCCGGGGCCCGTCCGCACACACGGCCACCCCGCCCCGCCGAGCGCAGGCCCCACACACGGAGCCGCCGCGGCGGCCTCGGCCTCCCCCGCAGCGCTGTCCCGCCTCAGCACAGCGAGGCCGCCGCCGCGGGGGGACCGGCCGCTGCCAGAGGAACAGGCCGGGCGGGAAGCGGCCCCGCGCCACCAGCACCTCCCACCGCTCCGTGCCTTACGGCCGGGAAGCGCTCCCCAACTTTCCCGGTCGCGCCCAGGACCCCGGGGAGGAGCTCACGCTGCAACCCCACGGAGCAGGAGCAGCTCCCGCATCCTCAGGACCGCCCTTGCCTTTCCCGGTGATGGTGGTGCCGGCCGCCGCCTTCCCCGCCGCATCCTCCCGCTGCGCCCGGCGCCCAGGCCCCGCGCCCGAGACGCGTCCCGCCCCATCCCCGCCCCACATCCCTCCCCCGACTCGGCGGATCCGTTTCCCGTCGGAGCCCCGCGGCCCTAGGCCGCTGATGAGTTTCCGGGTCGGCGGCCTGAACTTCTGCTGCTGCCGCCGCCGGTTGTCGACTGGGGGCGGAGAAAGAGGGAGCGAGACCGGGCTGCGGGCCAGGCCGGGAGCATGAGCCGCTGCTGGCGGGCGGGGAGGCGCTGAAGCGAAGCGGCTGCCCGGGCCAAGGGAGCGCTGCCGGCAGCTGTCGGCGCCGTCGGCCGCCACCGAACAAAGGGGCAGTGAGACGGCGGCAGCCGCGACGTCCTGCCCGCGCGGAGGGAGCCTGGCCGCCGGGCGGGCGCTTCCCACCGTTCCGTCCGCCGACTGACGGCCCCGGCTGCCTGCCGGTCGAAGCCCCGGCGGAGCGGGTACTCCAGAGGGCGCCGTATCCGGGAGCGAAACGAGGGGAGAGGGAGAGAGGAGCGGCCGCTGAGCAAATGGAGGCGCTGGGCGGCGGGCGCGGAGGCGCCGAGAAGGGCCGGGGAGGGCCCCTGTGAGGAGCCGGTGAGTGCCCCGGGGCGCTGGCGGCCATCCCGGCGCCGCCTGGGGAGGCTCAGGCGGGGGCTGCGTGGCTTAGCGAGGTGAGGCGAGTCTGGCCGCGGGCGCAGCCGGGAGACTTCGCACATCTGGGCGTCGGCAGCCCGTCGCATCGCGGCCGGGGCGGGCCGGGAGGCGGCTCCGGGGGCAGCCGCCGGCAGGCGAGGGGAGCGGAGCGGAGGAGCGGAGGCGAGAGCGGAGGGCAGCGCCGACGTGCGGAGGTAAACAAGCCTCCGGTTACCGAGGCTGGCCGTCCCCCGGCCGCAGTGGCGCTGCCGGTGTGGGGACGGGCCCCGCTGGACGGAGGGCTGTGTGGAAGCTTAATGGCGGGAGGCGGCGGGCCGTCGGTCGGGGTTGTTTATGGGGGGAGAGAGGCCGCCTCCGGCCCGGGCTCTCGCCAGGCCCCGCGGGGGAGAGCCGGCGGGGAACCGGGAACCGGCCGGGTGGGGGCTCGGTGGCAGCTGGGCCCGTCGGAAAGTTTGGAGCTGCCCGGTGTCAGCCGGCGCCACTGCCCAGCCCGTGCCCGCCGTGTGGAGGGCAGGAGGGAAGCAGCGAGCCCCCGCCCGGGGTGAGCTGCGGGCGCCAGACCCTGCTCCCGGGCCGGGAGCGCCGCCCCTGACGGTCCCCGTAACGAAACGGAACACTCACCATCTTGTGTTTGAACCAGGCATTTTTCATCCTCAGAGGAAAATGTGAGTCTGGATATTTTAACAGTTTTATGTAAGTAACAATATCCCTCTCCAGGCGTGTCTAAACACAGACTGGAAATTGACCGACTCTAAAAAAGAGCCTTGATAATTCATGACTGCTGGGTGTGGCTTTTATTTACAGTTCAAACAGTATACGGAGGACATGTGGAGTCACAGAAACACGTCCTGTGGAGTAAGGCACTAATAGCACATCTTAAATTGTTTGCATGGACCCCTCCATCATTACTAACTGTCGTTGATCGTGCCTTCCTCTGAGTGCGTTTCTGTCCTTGCCAGTTCCAGAAATGGAGTTTTAGTTGTAGTCATAACATCAGTAGGTGTACTGTGATTTAAGTGCACTCCCTACAGCGAGAGACCACGTGAGAGAATTATTAGCTGTAGAGGTTAGCAGTGAGAAGAGACTGTGTCTTCCTTGCACATATGGGTGTTTTATCCTTACTTTCATCTCTTTGATTTTTAAATATGAAGCGTGGTGGATTAATTTATCTTTAATCTCTCTTGGGTGGAGGGGAAAAATACTCTTCTTCCTTGGGGAAAAGAAAAAAAAGACTTTAGTTATATGGAAGACAACAGCATTTTTCAACTTGTGGCTTATTTAGTTGAGGTGTGTGCACAGAAGTGAAGTGGTGGAATTTATAGCAGCTTTTTTAAAGTGGTTTTTTTTTTTTCCCTGGACGTGGAACAGATGAATGACTGTCCTTACAAATAAGAGGCAAATTACAGAAGAGGCATCTGGAAACTTTAATTGCAAGACTTTCTGTAGTCTTCTACTCAAGCAATTCCTTCTTTAACAAATTTTAGTTTAGTTTTTTTTAAAAAAAATAAAATACTTTAATAATACAATATATATTAGTCCTAAATTAAAATATTACTAGGAATCTACTAAAAAAATAAACAATGTTGGTGGTGCTCTGTCTTCATATATATGCATGAGCAGAATATTATGAGTGAAAACTAATTAAAAAAAACCAAGAAAGAACAACAGTGGAACTATTATAATAATGATAGTATCAGTAGCCAAAAGGAAAAAATGAAGCAAGTAAGTTTTATGCAGTCCTTCTAATTTTCACTTGTGCCATACGCATCTAGAAAGGACTAGATGAGTACATGATTAGGCTTATTGAAAAAACATGGAATTTCTTAGACGTATATTGTGTGTAAGTTTACATATGAGCTTTTTTCAATGGAACAATTACAAAAAAAGTGATTTTGGAAATTGTTTTTTAAAAGTCTTTGTTCACTTCGTTCACCTTGTTAACACTGTGTCTGACTTAATCTGTCCTGAGCAGTTTCTCGTCCACTGGTCTGTGACACCTCTGCTGAGATTGATTAGCACTACATTTGGTTCAGTAATAGAGCTTTTTAATCGTTGACTAGTTTGGCTAGCAGGGTTTGTGTTGATTTTTGGTTTTGGGATGTGGGTGGTTTTTTTTAGTGGGGTGAAGTTTTTTTAGGGGTTTTGTTTGGCTTTTTTGTTGTTTTGTGTATGTGTGGTTTTGGTGGGGTTTTTGTTGTTTAGGTGGCTTTGTCTTAGTTTTGGTGTTTAGATGTCATGTAGTTAACATTACCTGACTAGTTAATTAACTTTGCCTTGAAATCTGAACACTTGAAGTTGCTCTCTGTGGTTGTCACTGCTGAAGATCTGTTGCCTTCGCTAAGGTGACCCACGCCAGTAAGAAAGAAAATTGAGAAGCTGGAGGTTACAAATGCTTGTGCCAAACCAGTTACGTTTCTAATCACATTACTATATTTGCATAATTGATAATGATACCTAGCAAAGAGAGGTCTGTTTTGCTTGCAGAGCAGCCCCAAGGAAATTCTGAGATGATCAAAAAGACAGAGAAAGTTGTGTTTTCACCACTGTGATCATCAGACAAGACTTATAATGCTTTCTCTCCCTCCTCCCAAAGTACATGCCACATACTTTTCCATGGAGCGTTATCGAAATCACACATGTGTGCGACAGCATTGTCTGCAGAGTTGCTCTTGGAACTTCTCTTGTTCAGTTCTGTGCTGGCAAGGATGATGAGGGGCCAAAATGAATTCTCTAAAAGTAACTTTATATTGGTGTCTAAACTTGTGCCTGGGAATCAGTGCTTGCACACAGCCTGCAGTGTAGTGACGTTATTCTCTGTCAATAAGTTAATGTAGTTTAAATGCTACATCATGACAATTGAGGCAGCGTATTATTAATTAAATATAAAATAGTTCTAAAGTGCAGGCTTCTATGTTGGAGAGAACTTTATTAAATCTCTTGGGGATTTCTCCTACTTAAGGGTGTTTCCCAGTGGTTTGTGCTTAACATTTTTGATGTACCTGAAGAACTTAAAGGACGCATGACACAGAGGATTCCCTATCCTCTCGCCGCCTGGCTGAACATGGTCACTTAAGGGATAGGGGACAATGGTGACAAGTTCCTGCCCAGCGCAGCAGGCGCGTCTCTCCATGACTGCCCCACCTCCCCAGGTGCCCTTCCATAGTAGGTGTGGGGTTCTGCAGGTGGCACCGAACGATGACGAGGACAACGGTTCATCTGGCTTGAAGGCGTCACTGAGGTTGAGTCAACCTACGCCCTGAGTCAAAACTGCTCCCATAAACAGAAAAAGGAACGGAAGGCTCAATATACAGATCGGACCCACTTCTTTAGGGAAGTTGCTGCCTCCCTGGTGCCTGGGTTAAAGATGTGAAGAGAAAGCTTCCTGCGCAGGTATTGCCCTTGGATCGTTATCCATTATTGATTTCTCAGGTAGGCATTGATGAAGCTTCAACAATCAAGAGAGACTTCAGGGCCTTGGGACAACTGGTTAAGGGATCAGAAGCACAAGCAGTGTTCTCCTCTATCCTTTCAGTTGCAGGGAATGATGAGGGAAGAAACAGGAGGACCCAACAGATCAATACCTGGCTCTGAGTGTGGTGTCACTGGCAGAATTTTGGCGTTTTTGGTTATGGGTCTGTTTAAATGACATCAAGCCTGCTGGCAACAGATGGAGTACACCTATCTCAAAGGGGGGAGAGGACCATTGCACACCAGTTAGCTCTTTCAATTATCCCTGCTTTAAACTGGATTTGAAGGGGGAAAGAGAGAAAACTAGGCTCCCTGGAGACAAGCTTGGGGGCGGCACGCCAATATTTGAGGGATGGTGTGCTAGTGAAGCCCTTTGGTCTGCCATCTCAGTGGAGCTAGGAGATGGAAATCCATGCAACAGCAAAGATGTGAGGGTTAGTGATGTGTTAGAAACCACAGAAGTGCCTGAGGGTGGTCATGTAGGAGTTAGGGCTTCTCCCACCCCCAGAAGGTGTTGGGATCAATAGCCCAACTGAAGTGCATCTATACCAACACATGCAGCGTGGGCAACAAACAGGAGGAGCTGGAAGCCATCGTGCAGCAGGAAAACTATGATATAGTTGCCATCACAGAAACATGGAGGGAGGACTCACATAACTGGAGTGCTGTGATGGATGGCTATAAACTCTTCAGAAGCAACAGGCAAGGAAGGAGAGATGGTGGGGTAGCCCTGTATTTTAGGGAGTGTTTTGATTGTCTAGAGCTTAATGATAGTGATCATAGGATTGAGTGTTTATAGGTAAGAATCAGGGCAAAGGCCAACAAGACGGGTACCGTGGTGGGTGTCTGTTACAGACCACCCAGGGTAAAGGGGCAGATGAAATATTTTGTAAGCATCTGGAAGAAGTCTCACAATCGCTGGTCCTTGTTCTTGTGGGGGACTTCAACTTACCAGATGTCTGCTGGAAATACAATACAGTAGAGAGGAAACAGCCTAGGAAGTTCCTGGAGCGTGCTGAGGAGAACTTCCTGACGCAGCTGGGGAGCAAGCCAATGAGGGAAGGCGCCCTGCTGGACCTGCTGTTTTGTGAACAGAGAAGTTCTTGTGGGCAATACGATGGTGGGAGGCCATCTTGACCGTAGTGATTACAAAATGATAGAGTTTTCCATTCTTGTAGAAGTAGGGAGGGGGGGTCAGCAGAACTGCTACCTTGGACTTTGGCCTGTTTAAGAGACTGATTGACAGATTCCCTTGGGAGGCAGTCCTGAAGGGCAGAGGAGTTCAGGAAGGCTGGACGTTTTTCAAGTAAGAAATCCTAAAGGCTAAAAGCAGGCTGTCTCCATGTGCCAAAAGACAAGACAACAGGGAAGATGACCAGCCTGGCTGAACAGAGAGCTTGGGCTAGAACTCAGGGAGAAAAAAGAGAGTTTATGACCTTTGGAAGAGGAGGCAGCCAGCTGAGGAGGACTACATGAATGTCCTGAGGTTATGCAGGAAGAAAACTAGAAGGGCCAAAGGCCAGCTAGAACTTAATCTGGCTACTGCTGTAAAAGACAGTAAAAAATGTTTCTATAAATACATTAGCAACAAAAGGAGGGCTAAGGAGGATCTTCATCCTATATTGAATGTGTGGGAAACATAGTGATAAAGGATGATGAAAAGGCTGAGGTACTTAATGTCTCTTTGCCTCAGTCTTTAATAGTAATACCAATGGTTCTCTGGGTATCCAGCTCCCTGAGCTGGAAGACAGGTGGCCAAGAAGGCCAGTAACTGCATTATGGCTTGTGTCAGCAATAGTGTGGCCAGCAGGACTGGGGCAGTGACCATCCCCCTGTACTGGGCACTGGTGAGACTGCATCTCAAATACTGTCTTCAGTCTTGGGCCCCTCAGGACAGGAAAGACCTTGAGGGGCTGGAGCGTGTCCAGAGAAGGGCAACAAAGCTGGTGAGGGGTCTGGAGCACAAGTCTTGTGAGGAGAGGCTGAGGGAGCTGGGGGTGTTCAGTCTGGAGAAGAGGAGGCTGAGGGGAGACCTCATTGCCCTCTACAACTCCCTGAAAGGAGGCTGTAGAGAGGCGGGGGTCGGTCTCTTCTCCCAAGGAACAGGCGATGGGACAAAAGGAATTTGCCTCAAGTTGTGCCAGGGGAGGTTTAGGATGGATATTAGGAATAATTTCTCCAGCAAAAGGGTCGTAAAGCCTTGGAACAGGCTGCCCAGGGCAGTGGTGGAGTCACCGTCCCTGGAGGGATTTAAAAGAGGTGTAGGTGTGGTGCTGAGGGACATGGTTTAGTGGTGGACTTGGCAGTGCTGGGTTCACTGTTGGAGTCGATCCTAAACGTCTTTTCCAACCTAAACGATTCTATGATTCTAACTTCTGTGGTGTAGGCTGCCATACTATACAACATTGTGAGAAATGAAAACGTAGTTATCGTCTGCTACTTCTATATATCTTTTTGGTGCATTTAGGTTTTCCTTTTCTCTTCAACAAACATAACAACAACAAAAAATAGGTTTTTTGACATGCTTTTATTGTGAAAATAGGACCCCAAAATCATACAAGTAAATAAAAAAAAACACTTTCAGAAATACTGTAGTCATCGAGTTCCACAGAATAAGAACTGTCATGTGGTAGCCAAATGGTATATATAATTTTAAAGGAGTATTTTCAAACTGCTGTGAACCACTTAGTCCTTGCTTTACAATAAAGGCTGTAATCAAAAATGCAGCCTAAGCATTTCCGTATCACTGTGGTATTTTGAGTGAATCCTTGAATTTGATGGAACGATCTGAACTATTCCATTTACATTTACAGTTGACACTCTGTAAGGCATAGGCATAACCCTTGCTCACTTTGTCGTTCCGAAACGAAGTATAGTCTAGAGGAAAAGATCAAGAACGATTGATTTCTCAGCCATCTGTGAGACTGTATATGATGCAAGTCAGTTTAAGAACCCTGACTTCTAGTAACTGGACAGCAGGCTTTGAAAACCAAAAGAACGTAAAGAGGGTTGTTTTACTATTAAAGAGACCAATTGGTTGTAGGTTATTCTCTCTATTAAACAGGAAAGTAGATCACCACTTGTATACCTCCTACATACAACTTTAAGAAGTGTTTATAATTTTGGGCTGGTTTTCTGTAATGTGGAGTAAGTTCTTATGTTTAAGTGAGGGGTTTTTTTTCCCAGGAGTCATTATCAGATGTAGGAAGATAATAAATGGTTATTAAAGAAAAGGTCCCTTGCTTGTTTTCAAATTCCAGATTAATTTAAAATATATTTCATGGAGGCAGATTTTTTTCTTTTTCATGTAGCATCTTTAAATCTGATGTATTTAAATCCTTTCCCATTTATGCAAGTTAACGAAAGTATAGCTTATCGATAAGAGGTTTGTTTGTATCCTTGAACCATGGTGGCTACTACTGTTGAGGTTCATGTTATTCCTCTCCTATATGGTGCCTCTGCTGTATTCTGTAGTAGCCATTCTATTGGTGTTTCCTCTGTATTTATTTATGTGGTGTTCTAGCTTCTGAATGTTCGTTCTTATTTTTCTTGCTTTTCTTCTTTCTGTCGTTTCCCTTTTATTTTTCTGATTATTGTTTTATGTTTCATTGTTGTCTCATGCGTCTTGAAGCAAAGGTTTGTTTCTTCTGTTGACAACATGAATGGCTTGTAGCTTTGATCTGCTCTTGCAGAACATGTTTATGGAGTCAGGATTGTCTGCAGTGTTATCTGCTGTGGCAGTGGCTGCTACACTGTGTTATGCTTACCTGATGCCACTGTCTCATTAAGTTAATTGCATGGGTGACACCTTTATAGATATGCTGTGGTGTTGGATGGTGGGTTTTTTTTGACCACTGTCAGTGATTTGGCGCTTCTGTGCAAGTCAAAATTCTAAGCAGTTCTTTGCAGATGAAAACGCAGAGACGCATAGTCTTGCATAGGCTGTGAAACAAAGCACTAGCAAGAAGTAAGGTAAACTAGGGGAAAATTAAGGCAAGTGGGCAAGTTTTTATGTGAATACCAACCTGAATAAAGATTTGCATGGAATTAAAAGTTATAGAGAGGAAAACATAATTTTGGTTTGACTTACACTCCGATAGATGATGCCAGCTAGGGGTAACCTGTGAGATAACTTATTTGAAAAGTGGTAAAAGGATGATTGTGACTAATTCTGAAAATTCTTACACAGTTTAATTCTGTGGTAATTGTCTTACACAGTTAAAATACCGAGTTTTGAAAAATGTGCTATAGGAGTGTTGGTGAGTTGGTGATTTCTCTCTTCCACTCCCACCCCCTCCTTTTTCTCTTTTTTTTTTTTTTTATTGAAAGGTGGCTTGAGAAAAGATACAGCTTTGGAGATTTCAAAACTATTTCAGGGAAAAATAAAAATATATAATGTTAATTACATGTATACTAATGACATATTTCTTGACTGCTTTATATACTCTGTATTCAATTGCAGTTAAGTGTAAACGTGATTTGGAAACTGATTCTCTGCCCCAAGTACTTCACCTGATGATCACTCTTCTTGGAATTTAGCATGGAAAAAAATTAGATTTTTCTAGTTTGTAAATATAATTCTGCTTTAAAAACAGGCCCTGCTCATTCTTACAGCAGGTCCTTTAAGTGACTGTAGGAACATCACGTCCTGTTTGCGTGCAGCTGGTTTTGGTCCTGATTGTAAATTGCTGCAAATGAAATAACTTAGTGGTGGAAATCATATTTGTTATATGTATTAGTTTGAGCTGTGTTTACAGTCCACTTAAGATCTCCTGTTCAAGAAGCTTTCACAGATGTTAACTGCGTAACAATACCCGCCCTCCCCTTTTAGTTCAAATGGATTTCTAATAGGAATTTTGAAGGCAAAGTTAAAAAAGGTGTATTTCTATCAAAGCTGTTGTGTATAAACTCAAAATCTTACTGTATTAAAAAGCAAGCAAGAGTGTATTTTTAGGATGCACAGATGAAGCACTAATAATGATAATTTAAATATTTCCTGTTATGAACCAACCTTTGGAGAAATAGCTGAAAAATTATGAGAAAAGATCATGATATATACTTGTCTATGTTTCTGTTCTACCATTATATTAAATATTGGTTCTATTAAAATTTATCATAGAGTTAAGAAAAGGAACTTCAGGGCTGTTGTAATTTACTAATGAACTCTTCTCTGTACTAAGGGTTTGATTGTTAGTGTACTCCTTGTATGCAGTTGTGTATTTTTCTTTGTATTTTATTAGCTACTATGTGTGTAAGTTATAGAAATAATATATGCAAGGATGGATGCACAGCAGGACTAATTTACAGCAGTAGAACCTGTAAATGCTGTTGCAATAGAATTTTCCTTGTAAATGCTCATTTTCTTATTACCTTGCCTGTGTAAATTTACTTACAGAATTGTTACTTCAAGGTTTTTTGTTTTTTTTTTAAAATCCAGGTGGCTCTGCTGCGTTCTAGATCTCAGAACATCTGGGAGACAAGAAAATGTATTAATCTCCAGTTAACTTTCCATTATGACTCTTAATTTAGGGCCTTTTCCCTGACTTCTTGAGGGTTACTAACACAGATACTTTATGTGTTTAGTTCTCCATATTTAGAAGGATGTGTTGGAGAGAAATCTTTCATTGGAGCTATTTCAATGAGTCACCAAGTGCAGACTGCCCATAAAAAAAAAATACTGAAGAGGCTTTATATAGTGACTTGTGTATTGAAATACAAGTTCTTTGTAACATCCCATTTACCAACCTGTTAATTAGTTAAAATTAAACTACTTGGAAGTCCTTTATCCTTTTCAGGACATGATAATGATTCAGTAAGATTAAATAGTGCAGTTTTGCGTTTATAATCTTCATTAACTACTTGGATGAGGCAACGGAATGCACCATCAGCAAGCTTGTTGATGACACCAGGTTGTGTGTACTGGAGGGCAGGGCTGCTCTTCTGAGGGACCTCAACAGGCTGAAGTAGGCTGCCAAGATCTTCCTGGTGTTCAACAAAGAGTCTGGAAATTGAAGCAGAATAGCCCTACGCAGTAGTACAGGCTGGGAACCAATGGCTAGAAAGTGGCGTTGCAGCAAAGGGCATCGCTTTCCTGGTGGACTCCCAGTTGAACAAGAGTCAGCAGTGTGCTTTTGCTTAGCAAGGATGAAGCCAGTAGCTGAGAGAAGTGAGTATTTCTGTCGCCTTGGCATTTGTGTGATGGCATCTGAAACAGTGTCTAGTTTTGCGCTCCCCAACGCTAACACATACTGGAGGGACGCTAACATACTGGAGCAGCTCTAAAAGACTGCCTAAATAATTTGGGGGCAGGAGCACATAATGTAGAAAGAGAAGCTGGAAGAGCTGGGTGTCCTCAGTGTTCAGAGAAGACTAGGGGGAGGGTCTTGTTTTCAATTAATGGGAGGGTACAGAGAAGAACCAGGCTCTTCTTAGAGGAGTTGGGTGATAGGGCCAGAGGCAATGGAAAAAGTTAGTTCCAGCAAGGGATGTTTCAATTAGACATTAGGAAAATATTTACACTACAAGGGTGGTCAAATGCAAGGACAAGTTGCCCAGAGAGACTGGGATCTCCATCCTTGGAGATACTCTGAACTTAATGGATAATGGCCTTGAGCAGCCTTTGAAGATTGCCCTGGGTAGAGGATTGGAGCGGTTGACCTCCAGAGGTTCCTTCCGATGTAAATAGGTGCTTGCTGCACATCAGATGATGTGGTTGCACACCCAGCCTAGTGACTAGTTTAGTGCTTTGAATTCTCATGTGCCTGTAATGAAATTGACTAATCCTGAAGGAGGTATCTTTTTTCCAGAATTTTGTATTTTTAAATAACGTTGGGGTTTGGTTTTTTTCTGTAATGTGACTTTAAAATTTTATCCTGCTATGCAGAAGTAGCCCGATTTCTTGTGCATCCTTTCAGGCAATGAAATAAATGTATAACTCTAACTGGAATACAGACTTATTCTGGTTTTATTTGTTGAGTTGTGGTTTTTTTTCAGATACATAAATCCAGACTTTCACATAAGCAAGTTGCCTGAGGTTTATACTTAATTACTTAATAAAGGAATAGAAAGATAAATTCATTTGTCTGGAATGGGAGTTATACAAGCAGCATGTTCTAGTATAAAATACTTCATTGTAATGTTTAAGTAAAAAGAGATAGTTTGGAGGTTTTAGTCTCTGTTACCCTGGATGTTTTTACAATGTAAAATAAGGAAACCTGAATAAAACAGCCGCATAATTTTATTGTAAAGGCAGTGTAAAGTGCCTATTGATTGGTTTTTATTTCATCAAAAAACCATTTAAGTTCAGTCTCACTGAGCACAATTCAGAAATCCTGTCGATTTGTTTTTCCTGCATGTTATCCTACTAGAAATACAAGTGAGGAATCGGTATGGAGAACCAAAGGTCTAAAATCAATATTTTAGAAGGTGATCAGTTAATTTTGGTTGGGTGTTTTTTTATTTTTTTATTCTCAGCTATTTGTATGGTTCTCTAAGAAGAGAATGAGTCAAGTTTCTCCTAAATTAGTCACAAGCCTTAAAAGTATGCTGAATTAACTGCAGTTTGGTAGGTTGTGATATCAGGGTAGCCATGAGGAGTTACTAATAACCATGACGTTCATTATTTTTCAAGTATACAAAGGTTCTCAATTTTAGCATCTACTTAAGAAGAAATCCTAACACCTAAAATCTGTGTTTTCTGGGAATAACTTCTGTGTGAATTACTCAATTTCTAGCAAAACCAGACAGTATTTTCTGGGTGTCTTTGGCATGTTTTGGCTCCTTCAAAGTAATGATGACATGCAGATCAAAGCAGACCGGGTTAGTGCTAAATGGAATTGTTCAAAGAAGTTTCTTTTTGAAACTGAAAACCTCAGTATGAACTTTGAACAAAAAAATATTCCCGAACCAGTCTACCCATGGCTTACTGTGAAAGTAAATCCTTTCACATTCCTCAAGCCAGACAGTTCACCCTAATCACACCTTCCTTTGGCTGTTGTATACTTTATTTTCCCCAGGACTGGCTGGGTCTGCTTACCCTAACTCTGTTTAGGGATTCCTGTTGTCCTTTCCAGAGTGCCCACCCAGCTGCTGTATCCAAACAGCTGTAACCAAAAGCACCCCAGAAATGTTGTAATACAGTCATTGTATGTTGTGGCTGCAGTTCCCTACAATCGAGAGTGCTTCTGATAAAGACTTGTTTTTCTTTCTGTTTAGATGCGTTGCATTCTTAAAAATGGAAGTGACTGTAAAATTTGCCCACGTAGAATTGAAGACCAAAGAGCAGGATTCTGTTTTCAGAATGGATTCAGTGGCACACGAGGCTGTAAAATGCAAAGTTTTGGGCTTTTTTAAAGTATGGTTTGCTGTTGTAATTGCTTAAGGAAATAAGATTTCTGTGTTACACAGACACTTGATCCTGAAAATGAGCAAGCTATAGTAGGTGGTTCCAGCATCCCCGATTCCTGGAACATTCCAGCCTCACACCCTTCTGCTGCAATATGATATGTTTTCATACAAACCACCATTTGAAAAGGGAGCCTTCTATATTGTTTTCATCTCTTTATAGAGGTATATTTTTGTTATTGTATACTGTTAGTCATGACTGTTCTTTAAGCTGTTAGGTGCTTGCTTCAGAGATGCTTCTTACTTTTACTGTAATACAAATACTATTTTTCCAAATACCATTTTTCTCGCTTCTTGTCTATTGCTTTTCTTTTTTTCCCCTTCTAAATGTTTTAGAAAGTAGTTTAATGCAATTAAAACATACTTCTTGCTGTGCAGGATGTTATACGAGTATGTAGGGTGACACCAGAGTAGATTTTTAAAGCTGTTTGCTGAAATAGACTTTAAAAGCTATTAATTTTAAAGCCTGAGTTACAGCTATTCTGCTTCTCTGTGCAGTCACAAAGGCATGTGCCTCTACAAAACAAGGAATGTGCAGGAATATGGACAAACAGAAGGGGCGGATCAGAAACAGAAAGGGCAGGATCGTCTCGTGTCAATTAAAACCACTTTAGAAACTACAGTTTTAGTTTCTCAAACAGCATTAGTGTCATAAAAAGATAATGGAGGCAAATTTCCAGTTTGCTAAGTGTATGCTTCATAATGACTATAGAAATGACTTCATAATTTTTGAAGCTGTGAAGGAAGTCTGGTAGAGGTCACACACTGATCTGGGCAGTGATAACAAGGAACTGGACCTGGGGGATGAGAACAACCCAAGACAGGAGCAAAAAGTGTAGGGGAAAGACAAATACCCTTGTTTTGGGGTTTTTTTTGGGGGGAGTCTCTTGTGGTGTCTTTTACTGTACAAGCAGGAAGAACTATTCTTAAATAAGTGCCTGTATGTTGCATTGGCACTGGGGCAGGTTTTTTATAAAGTGATCACCAAGGGATTCCTGAGCATCACAACTCTGCGAGCTGCTTAAACTAATACAGCTGGTTCCCCCAGCTTATGTCTCACCCACCGCCGCTCGCTTTCGCTCCCACAGATGCATGCAGTGAAACTGGCAGCGGGATTCTTCTTCTAACAAGCTCTGTGTTCTTGGACCATACCCCAGCGGACTTCTGTCTTGCTTTCAGGTAAAAATACAAGTTCTACCAGTACTGAGGTAATGCTGGATTGAGAATTGAAGTTTACCTAGTGATAGGTCAGGCTGCTTAAGAATTACCAGTCATGGTAGAGGAAGGTAAATGGGCTTATCAAGCTGAAGGAGAGACATAGTGACTTGATGGACAAAAGTAAGCCTGCTCTTTTACTGTTTTTTTTAAAGCCTTACTCTTTTTTTTTTTTAGCAGGCTGGATTGCGTAGTCTCAGGTGGCCACACTGTCTTCAGCTGGCTGCTGTCACTGCATGGCAGCCGGGTTCGTTAGACATCAAAGTCAAAGTCTTCCCTTAGGTGAGAAGGCATGCCAAGCTATGGAGGTAGCAGGAAGGGAGCATGGGTTCTGGTCATGGCAGGGAAAGCCCATGTGCAGATGTCCTCTGTGACTTTGTGAGCAGTGTTCAGAAATAGCACTGGCTAAGAACCTCCTGCGCGGTGTCACTGACACCTCCCCGGTCAGGAGGATGGCCTGGATCTTTCTGTTCTGCAGGACCTCACTGTCTAATGTAGCAGCAAATAAGGGACACAGAGTCCCTTAAAAGTCACCTTACCTAACCAGAAGGACCGGATCCGCTGGTGAGCCAGCTACGTTTGCAGCACGATCAGTCATTCCCTTATGACCCTGGGAACTGTGTGGAGCAGAGGTGGAAGGAACAGAGTCAGTGATGACACAGCCCACGCTGTGCTAACTCCATGCTACATGTTTTGATACTAGATGGGCTCATGGGCAAGCACTATTAGAAACAAAAGGTCTAGGAAATACTGCTTTTCAGAGCACATGCTTGCTGGCACAGTAACCAGCTAAAAAGAGGCAAGGCAGCAGCTTTCCATCAAAAAAAAAAAAAACCTGGCCCTGCAAAATCTTGGGCAGTACGGAACGGTGAATTAGTAGCCAAGGCATGAGATGATCTTGGCTACTGGATAGCAAGCTAAAGGCTTTTGCTAAGGTCGGGGGGCATTACTGTGCCTGTTCCTGGAGTATCAGCAGAAATGATGTAATAGTGGACCAAATTAGCAGACACATGGATAAATGTGATGTGCCGAGGAACAGTCAACGTAGCATTGTAAGGGAAAGTCCGGTCTCACAAACTTACTGAAATTCTTTGAAGAAGTTAGCAAGGAAAGTGCATTTGGTATAATCTCCTTGGATTTTCAAAGGATATTTCACATGATCCCTTGCTTAGAGGTCTTAAAGAGTCCGAACAGCTTTGGGAAAGAGATAGGGTCCATTGCGTGCAGAAGTCACTGGTTAAAAGGCAGTTTATTCCTGCCAATAAAGGGTAGGAATAAAGAGATGGTTTTTGCAGTGGTTGAAGGTTACTGATGGAGTCTCAGATGAGTGCTAGGGGCCCTGCTGTTTAATGTGAGGCTAAATCATCCAGGACAGAATTTTCTGAGACATAATGGTAGATAGTATATGAAACTCGGCATAGCTAGAGGTTAAAGTTTCACAGAATCTTCATGGTTGGAAGGGATCTTTGAGATTATTGAGTCCAACCACAAAAAAAAACAAAACCCAAAACAAACAAACAAAAGCACACAAACAGACACAACCCCACAATCTCGGGCACTAGATCATGCCCTGAAGTACCACGTCTGCACATTTCTTAAATACTTCCAGGGATGGTGACTCCACCACCTCCCTGGGCAGGCCCTTCCAGTGCCTGACCACCCTCTCAGTAAAGTAATTCTTCCTAATATCTAATCTAAACCTTCCCTGCCCCAACTTCAGACCATTTCCTCTGCTCCTGTCATTATTTGCCTGGGAGAAGAAGCCAACCCCCACCTCTCTACAGCCTCCACATGGTTGGGGAAAAAAAGGGGCTCCTTATTTAATATAGAATACTATTCTCTTAATAATTACCACTCAGGAACAAGATCTTCAGGTTATAATAAAAGCTCTGAAGAAAATCAGCTTAGTCCTTAGTACCAGTCCAAAAAGTAAATATAATGTTGAAAAAGGCCATGCTACCACCATGTAAATCCATGCATTTTGCATGTTGTACACAGCTCATCTCTTAACTCAAAAAGGTATTAGTGGCATTTGAAATAGATCCAAAAAAAGCAGAAGGGATCCTAAAAAGTAGCGCAGAATCTATTCCTTAAGAACTAGGTTTAATCAATCTGTAAAAGAGCGAAAGATTGGAATGACAGAAAGGTTATCACCCATGAAAGGTGACGTGATAGAACTCTGAAATCACAAGTGGAACGGAGAGAATAAATAGGAAAAGTTTTTTGCTGTCTACCTCTCAGTTCTCATAGACAGTGAAAATTAAATTTAACAAGTGGCATGTTAAAAACAGATGTTTCTTCACAATGAATAATTAAGCTGTGAAATTTCAGGATGCTGTGGCTGTTAAAATTCTCCATAGATTCAGGGAGGTTTTGAGCAAATTAATGGAATAAAAATGTGTTACAGGCTATTAATATAAAAACATCACATCTGGCTCAAGAATTCACCAGGTGGTAAATTGCTGAAGACAGTTTTTATACTTTGCATTGGTATACTCATACTGACAGTATCTTAGTTGAGAAGTATCTGATCCAGTATGGCCATTACTGTAACTATGTTTGTAATCTTTGGATTACAAACTAAAAGAACTTCTAAGAGAACTGAAGTTACATATAATCTATTTGATTTCATATTTGTAATGTCTACAACGAGTGGAAGTTTTGCTGCAAACCAGATATAATGCTATTTCATGAAAGCACATGAAAAAATTGTACTCATAAAATGTTGACATAGAAACAGTAGAAGTGGTAAATGAGACTGCTAGAATTGAAGAAGTAACCTAGTTGTCATTAATATCCATTGAGTATCTATAATGAAAATCATCTTGGGCTTGCTTTAAACTAATGTCTTGAAATAGAATTGCTGTTAAGCATAAAATTCTTTCAAGGTAGGAATAAACTTGTTTTTCTCCCATTTAGAATTTTGGATATGTATTCCTAAGTGAAGTTTGCCTTTATTTTTGAGAAGTGACACTATTTTTTTTCCAATTCTGGGGGGATTTTCAGACCCTGTCTGAGATAACTTCCACACCAGCAAAGGATTCTTACCAGTCTTTGTCAGGCCTACTGTCATTTTTAATTTGTGTTATAACCCTTCCAAATCTACAGAGCTGAAAAAAAAAACCCCTCTGTGTTTTGCTTTTACATTTTTTAAAGGCGTGTCTGATATTTTTGTAATTCCTCTTTTTTTAGCTTAATAATGTAGCTACAAAAAACTCACTAAAGTTTTTACTTTCTTAGTCTGCTGTAGAAGCCAGACAATTTTTCAGGTTTCCAAATTGAGTATCAATTGAACCCGTTAGAATGCTCATGAGTAGATATGAATGATGAAGAATTTTGATTTCAGAAGGTCAGTCACTTAGTTGCTGGACTAAATAAGTTTCTTCCCTTAGCAGATTGTTCGTTGTCTAACTACACTTTTAACAACTCTTTCTGTAATAGATACAACTGACTGCTAGCAGGAAAGATAATGGATTATATCAATTTCTGAGGCTGGAGTCCAGGAAGAAGTTTCTCTGTAGCACACAGAAGGAGGTAAATAAAACTGAGAAATGCAACTCCTGCAGGTCTTCAATGCCTTTTAAACTCATTCTGATGTTACATCCACAGACTTCCCCCAAAGAAGTTATCCGACATTCTGCCAGAAATTCAGCACCATCCTTATCCTTTCTTATTACTTAAATCTTGATCTTGGAAAGCACAGGGATAGGAGCAGTTATTGTCATTAAGGATCCTTCATTTTTCAGTACCCAAAAGCTTACTGTCTTCTGTGAAAAATCATGGATTCTTTCATGAATTGGGAAACTGTTGTTCTCCATCTTTGTCTGTTGCCGTATCAGGTAGCCATTTACCTAGGTCAAACATTCCTTTGGTATAGTTTCAGATCACCAAATTTGGCTGAGATAGTATCTTGCCCCAGATAACTTCTGAACAGCCTTTTTGTCTGCATTCTCTTAGCTTTTAGCACAACTGTAGGATGATGTCCAAAGAGATGCCTTGATGTTGTTTAATCCAGACTCATGGAAGTTACTGTTAAATTACTGCATTGGGAATGAATAAAATTTTTAGAAGACTTTGTCTGAAGGAAAAATGATTTGATTTTATAGTCGGGTTAGTGGAGTGTGGTATGATGTCGCCTGTGTGCTAAGCCAATAAAACAAAACCATTCCTGGCTTTCTACAACAGTAATGCAATAATTTAGAAGGAGAACCCATTGCAAACTAGTTTGCCTTAATCACTACAAATGCCATTAGAGTTGGTGGAGCACAGATGCTCTTTTATTATTATGACATATTTCTGCATGAACAGAGAGTTTTTTGTTTTCAGGCGTAATAAGAAATGGAAACAGTGGATGTAGTAGTGAAATGTTCCATCAGACACAAGATGTAAGAATCTGGTGACCTGAATGCTGTGGTTTAGAATATAAAGAATGGGTTTTATATCAAAGTTTTCCTGTTTAAGAAAGACTGTAACAGACAGATGTAACAGGACTTTTAAGGAACGATTAAAAAAACCAAGTAGGTCTGTGTTCAGTTACATTCTCTGGTCAAGTGAGCTGAAGCGTGTGCAGAAAACTCCCTGGCTGATACTCCCAAACTTCTCAGAAATATTAGTTGTGAAAAGAACATGGAAAATGTGAAAAATTATTTTATTTCTATCATAGAATATCTGCTTTTTTACTTATGGCTCAGATTTTTATATGAATGCTAATTTTAAAGCACACTAACATATGTTTTTCTTAAGGTTGGATGTCAGGAAGGGTAGAATTATTGATCATTTGTTGATGCTTCTCTGTTTCTAAAGGAAGCTTCATTGTCCTGACTGGAGCATTGCATTGACAAGTAGCGTAGTTGCATACTACTAGAGAAAGTTTTGACAAAAGAAAAATTGTTGCAAGAGACTTCCACAGCCTCAGTTGTTTCCTAGAAGTAAAAAATGCCAGAATGAGGAATGTTTGTTCACTTATTTATGTAGACCCTTTATTAATACGTCCTTTAGTTTAAATGAACACCTACTAGTTTTGCTTTATTTAGTTGCATGACAGTGGCCCACGGATGGTGAAGGGTTTGCAGTGTCCTTTCTCCTTTCCGTTTTCACTTTCCACCCACTGACTACTGCAGACTGTTTTCCCTTGTTTCCTGCATTTTTCTTGCTTGTGGCAATCCAGCCAGGCTTGTTACTCCTGCTGCTCTTTTTCCACCTCCTTGTTCGATTGCCAGCAGGAGCAGTGGGAGCACAGGAGAAATGGCATAGCTGCTGTTACTGTCACCTGGATGTACTCACGGACAAGGTTCCACTAACTGTCAAGCACTGATAGCTATTCTATGATCCCAGTGTCTGTACAGATACCTCTGGTGGAATCTTCAAGTAAATGGCTGAAGATCTTCTCAATTAAAGTCATAAAGATTCTATTACTTGGGTAAAACAGAATACTTTTTTTAGAACGGTTCTTGAAAATCTTTGTAACATTAAACCTGTATACTCTGTTCTGTTTCATGCAATTTTAATGCGAAATGGCTCAGATTTTGCAAAATAAGGGACTCTGGTAACTTGCATTTCTCTTTACTCCTTGCCATGCCTTACATAGGAAAGGTCAGTAATAGTATTCTACAAACAGCAGTAGTCATAGTATTGTGTCAGTGTCTACATCACTCACTGGGCATGTTATGTTGATAGCAGAACTGACAGAAGAACTAGTGGGAGAGTTGTGGGGCCAGCAGGTTGAGGGAGGTGATCCTCCTCCTCCTCCTCTCCAGGGGAGGGCCATGAAAATGGTCAGAGGGCTGAAAGACTTCTCCTATGGAGACAGGC
>JAOXNO010000013.1:24669479-24685766 GCA_028565335.1 Limnodromus scolopaceus
TCCTCCTCCTCCTCCTCTCCAGGGGAGGGCCATGAAAATGGTCAGAGGGCTGAAAGACTTCTCCTATGGAGACAGGCTGAGAGAGTTGAGGTTCTGCCTGGAGAAGAGAAGGCTCCGGGGAGACCTTGTTGCAGCCTTTCCATATTTAAAGAGGCCTTTACAAGGAAGACAGAGAGACGCTTTTTAACAAGACCTGTAGTGACAAGACTAGGGGCAATGGTTTTAAACTGAAAGAGGGTAGATCTGGATTGGACATAAGGAAGAACTTTTCTATGATGAGGGTGGTGAAGTTGTGGATGTCCCTCCATTGGAAGTGTTCAAGGTCAAGTTGGATGAGGCTTTGAGCAACCTGATCTACTGAAAGATCTACCCTGCTCATGGTAGGAGGGGTGGACGTGATGGTCTTTGAAGGTCCTTTCCAACTCAAACTATTCTGTGATTTTATGATTCAAGCTCAAGTTGTTTTGGATTTTTTTAATAAGCTTTATTCTCTCTCTGTCCCTGTTTTCTTTGGCTTGATATTTATCTCGAATCCAAAAATCATTGTCATGCAACAAGGTTGTGTTTCATTGCAATTACACTAGAGTCAAGAATAATGTTCATAAATACAAACTGCAAGTGACATTATAATTAAATTTTGTTATCCACACCCTTTATGTAAATAATTAAACAGTTTGTACACAGTGGGAAAAACAGCCTGATATTTCAGCAGAGGTGTTCTGGCAAAAGTTAAAAGTGTTTCTTCAAGTTACGTGTTTGTGTAAGTTAATGTTAGATTAGATCCAATATATCTTTTGCCATTTCCCTGCCAGAGTTAGAATTTTGCCAGTAGGTATATTAAATATTTTATCAGAAGTGCAGCAGTTGCAGTTCTACTATTTTTCTGGCATACGTAAGGTGGAAGTGATGATCCTTGTCACTGCAGATACCCGAGTGGCTCCTTTCTAGCAGTGATGACTCTTGAGATTCTGGCAACTTAGCACTGTGACAAGCAGGATGCGTACCTCTTGGACTAGACAGAGTTAAACAGTTCCTAAAGTTGTCTCTCAGAAATGTCATAAAATGCTTGTGAAATACTGGGTACAAAACATATTTTGCTGTGGGAATCCATCCCGTGTTAGAGACAGAATGATCTCCCAGATTCAGTGTTTAGACCTTAAATGAATGTGTTGCTTTGAAGGAGCACTGACCAGTTAAATTACAGCTTTGTTAAAAGGAAATTGATTTGTTCATTCATCTGAAAAAAACTCAAGATCTCTTTGAAAGATCAGTAGGGTCACATTGTCCTTCAGCTTCATGGAGAACAAAACCAGCAGGTAAGAATGCTTCCAGGAAACAATAACAGTATGTGTGTATGTGTTTCTAGTGCAGTACGTTTGTGAGCATCGCTCATCGTCTTTCTTGGACAGTTGAATGTGATTTCCTCACCTTCCACTTAAATAACATAGAAACGGATGCTGCTTTTATGTAAGTAGAGTGTATTTTACAAAGTTTCATCCCATAGTTATTTACAAAATAATTACAATGCACCAAGTAGAGATGCACTGTGTCACTCATCAAAGCATAGCTTGCTTAAGTGGAAACAGGGAGCTTTGCGTATTCCTTGAAATGGTGTATAATATCCTTCTCGGTGCTTTCAGTTGTCCAGATAATAGTAGAGAAATTACAGTAAGTGTTGCTTCATTTATTCAGAACGTGCAACCTGCGGACTCTCAGCAGTCTGCGGATAAAGCACTGGTCCTCTCAACAGTGTAGCTGTGAGTCAGGAGTCAGTGCTAGGGTACTGTGATTGGTGCTTTCTTCTGGCAATTCGAAATACAGTGTGATATTTTGGGAGATTCTACACTGAAAAATCTAGATTTATTTGTTTGATCACCTTTTTATTTTTACTTTATTAAAAATACATTGCTGTTTATAAAACCAGTAGTTTTTGCATTGAAATGCACTGACTTTCAGATAGTCAAAATTTCTAAATGCAACTGTGTGCTTTTAGAAAGTGGCTGACCTTGTGAACTAGCTGTCATTACTCTTTAAGGTCCACCATGTAGGCCTTTTGCATCTTTACAAGATCCAGCAACAGCATGACCCTACCAACCCATACTCTTTCCCGTGGAAGAGCCTCCTCAAACAGAGATTTCTGCTTCAGGAACAGGCTGAGGTTTCTAAGCGTAAAAGGGATTTTCAGATTTTTCCGTGGATGAGTGTGCTTGTGAGCAGCCCTGTGTTGCCATCCTCTTTATTTTTGCTCTCTGTGGATGTCCTTGGCAGCCAAAAAGCTTCGTTTTCAATTGTTTCAGTTTAATGCCACTGAAAATGAAGTTGACATTCAAGCTTTTAGCTGGCCAGGTTGTGCCAGAGGCTCTTCAGAGCTTTGGCTTTGGGCTGCAGTGCAGTTCCAAACTTGTTTGCGTAAATCTTAACATGGGTTTTAAATTATGTTAAGCTGAGCAAACATAATTGAAAAATACATCCTGGAGTCGGTCAAGCCAGGGTCAAAGCGCATTGCACCCTGTTTAGAGTGATTGCTCAGTCATACCGTCTGTAGGGCTTTCTGTGGCCAGACAGTGTGTGAGGGCAAGGAGAAACCAACCCAAGCAGCATTGCAGTGCCTCAATGAGGTTCTCATACTGCCAGCATGAGAGACACTGCTCTGGTTACGAACATTAACAGTCTCTGGTTCATATCCCTTAGCTTATCACTGATAATGACTGTGCTGTGAGTCATAGCTGATGGTGCTTCTTTATACAGGGGCCGGATGGTAGTTCTTCACTTTTGCGTGATGGAAAAGTGGTGCTATCAGCATTGACCTGTGATAGAGAAGTCACTTTTATAGACATTTATTGAACTAGCAGTGTTTAATGCACTCTATCAAAAGTGTATTGAGTTACTTTAGTCAGTGGAACAGTCTATAGTGAGCTTTTTATACTAAAGCAAACAGTGCTTGAGGTGAAAATGCCAGAACTATCAAGTATGTCTGTCTTTAGCTTGATTTAATCTTATAAAATGTCAAACATTTCTTTTTGTGCTTCTTTGCCTTCTGATCTACATAGAGGAGGTCTTAGGATGGTAGTGTCGCTATTGCACTAGGTACAGATATTTTAAACTTTTAACTTGTGCCACTGTGTTTTCTCCCCCGATGATCTGCAGGGATGCTCTCTTTATCTAACATCTCAGTGGAGCCTGGGTTTGGTTGCACAGCGTCTGGTCTCTCCTGCCATGTGTGCATGTGCCTCCCCTACCGTGGATTTACCACTTCTCATTTAGACGATGAATCCAAGTACTGTAGACAACACCATCAAAGTTAACGTGCCAATCACTGCAGCTACATCTACACAGAATTTTTCCTTAAAGTGATAACTGCTGGTAGTCTCTGTTGCAGCTGCCCCTGTTGTGTCCTTGTAAGTGTATAAATGGAAAGAAAACCAAAGCCATGCTTAAAATCCCTTCTTCTGCACAAACTGGAGTTGTGAAAGAAGTGTGTTTGAAAGAAAATACTCCACCTGGATGAAAGTCCTGGTGCCTGAGTCAGTAAGCCAAAGTCTCAGATCTCTGAGTCAAGCAATAACTTTAAGCCTTCTACTTGTGGGTATATGTGCCGGCATAAAGAGACTGTAACGAGAGTTGCTAGACTCTCTATCCCACAGACATACAAATGAAGAAATAAGTCATTGTCTCACTGCCCTACGCTGTGTTTTATTCAAGTCAACTCTCAAAGTTATTGCCACTTTTCAACCTTAGTATTTAAAACACAGAGAATGTAATGTTGGTCACCATTCCACACAGGGTGAGATGTTGCCCTAGCAATGGTTTTTTTTTGGTCTGTGCTTTGATTGTAAAATGTAACACTGAATTTGATAATGTCAAGCTCCATTCACAGAGGTTTGAAGTGGCAGAGATGCTTTAATTATTTCCTGTTGATGACTTAAGAACTTCTGGCACATACAGAATATTTCAGTGTGAAAAAAACAAAAAACCCCAAAAACCCAAAACCAAACAAACCTCTCCACCACCACTTTTCCATAACTCGATTCCCAAGCTTTGCTAGTGTATTTGTTACTTAAAGCTTCAGAGAAATGTTCCTCCAGATGTAGGTATCCAGCAAGAGCAATTTTTGCCCATTCATTAAAATTTGGAAAATCTTAAATCTTTACTGTAACCATGAAAAAATTAGCTTTAGCCTAACTCTCTTGGCTACATTTTATTTATAGGCATCTCTGCGAGCTGTACATAAAATCGATGTCCAGGTGTGAATATGCCGGTGTGGGTGCTGTGCTCCTGGCAAAGCCAGCGGGTTTTGGTCAGGGTGGTAACTCCTTACCTGGGGAGGGCAGGGAGGGCTTTTTCTGTGCGTTTGGGAGAGGGCTTAGTACCCAGAGGGTTCTTGAACATAACTTGTTATCCCGCCCCCACAGTGAGGATTAAAATCACCACCGTCCCGGCGTGGCAGGCCTCCCACCTGCACCAGGTCACCGGGCTTCCTCCTGAGCCACAGGGCTCCCTTCTGCAATAAATCAGGATCTATAATGCAGGACAGACTCTGCAGTAAACATTTTAGAAACTCAGCTTTTAAAAATGAGCTGTTTAACTGCAGTATCCAAAGCAAATGAAATAGTTACCTTTTGAGCTAACTGTGCTTGAAACAGAAGATGCTTTTAGAACGCAATATAGTATTTTATACTTTCAGCAAAAGCCAGGTGCTTTTGAAAAACAAGTAGTTTTGATCTCTTTTTTTCTTTATCCTTTTTGGGTAAGGAGTTCATTATCACTTGTCTTTCAAAGGGAGTAGAAACTAAGTAACATACACTAATTTCAGTCAAGAATGTATTTTAATAAAGTTAACATTTAATTATGAGGAGCTATGTAAAGCCTTACTTCTTCGATCCTGGCTTATTTGGCTATTCTACAATAATGTTCTTAGAGTTTACGTGCAAAAGTACTTTTGTCAAATAAGAAGTATGCTTTTTTTTAAACTCCAAATTGTATTCAAACTTTTTAGGGTTAAACTGTGGAATTACACAGTGTTACATTGTAAGATAATGGTTGCAAATCATGATTAGAGCCATTGCTGGTCTTTTCTCATTATATTAATAATAGATTTTTTGGTGCGAGAAATAGGTAGCATTTTCTTTTCATATTAAAACCTGAGTATTATTTTACTGGTTGCGATAGATTTCCTAAGCAGTGTGGTGTGGTCCAGTCTGTCTCCTTCCTTCTCTTCACCCCCAGATACAGTCCGGCTGCTGTACAGTCACACACTAGTGCCACAGTCCGTGAGAAACTGCTGCAGTATTAAAGCAATTCAGATGTCAATTGAGAGTCATGAAAGACTGGTGTGCTCAATGCCTGGTTCCTAAATGAGTGTCAGAAGTAGGATGTTTCAAAAATACTTATCTGCTCCCACTTGTACAGTATTTTATCATTCATTATGAATTTCTAGCAAGCACTGTGGCAGTACTTCAAAGGAGGAACTCCCACAATTCTGTTAGGCCATTACAACTGTCCTTCTTCAGACTCACTTCTGTGATGATATCTGTGGAAAAATCAATAGGAATTAGGGAGCTGGTGCAACTGCTCTCAAAATCTCATTGTTGCCTTGCTCTACCCCTGTCTTTCTGTACCCACCTTTTTTACCTCTTGTACTTGGTCTTCAAGCTCCTGTGAGAGTGGCTGTCTCTTTGTTAAATATTTATACTGCTATGACATCAAAATGTTGCTTTTAGCAGTGTTGCTAATTAGCCCATAGAAGTTTTACTGTTCATTGCCAAAGCAGAGAAGTGTGATGCCCCTGACTGAGTTTATAAGAATCTTTCCTCAGACTTTCAGGTGGGTTGTGTAACCCAGTATTTTGGGTTTTTTTGTTTAACCTGGAACTTTTATTTGGCAATAGTAGAGTGGTAAATACAGTTGCTGATTTTGAATGAGATGGTTGATACTTGGAATTCAGAAATAATATGGCATATAATTAACAAACATTGCATTTAGTTTTTCCTTTATTCTTGGTGTAAAAGGTTATGATATTTATGGTTATGATAAATGTTATGAGGCTACGCTAGAGGCTACGATATAGCTCTTCTGTTGTCACAGAACTTGAAAATTTAGTGACTATGTCTGCCTACCAAACAAATATCTTCTCTTTGTCCTGTAAGATTCTTTTCAAGTCTCATTTTCTTAAGATAAAATACTTGAAAATTTTCATTTTCATGTTGTCACTTTTGTTCCACTATGATGTTTTTGTAATACGGCACATTAAAAAATAGCCTAAGGATTTTAGATGCTGTGTTTATACAAAACAGCAAAGGAAGACCAGTGGCATTGGCCCGGACACTGCCCACACGAGTCTGGGGGCTGCTGGAACTACTTTTGCAGCCCCTGTGCTCAGCCCAGGTGAGCTCTCCAGGTCCCTGAGGCTGTGGGCTGGCTGGACCCTTCACACCCCTTCCCTACCACCCAATTCACCCCTTTTAGGAGGAAACACATATATTACATGCCCTTTATCTTCAAAAACTGAAATGAGAGGTGAAAAGAGCAACCCAAGTTTCCTTTCTCTGAATCACTGCCCAGTTCCAGCATTGGCCTTATTAGCTTACTGTCCTCTGAGAACACAGAACGGGTTGGAAGCTCTTAATAGAAAAAAACACCACAAAAAGAAGGGAGACTGGGCCCATTTGAGCCATTTTCAGATCCACAAGTTTGTTGCATCACCTCATATTTTGTCCTTTTTCTCCTTCAGCTGAAGTAGAGGCTTCTTTGGTGGTGGATGTGGTTGGTCTGTTTGCTGAAAGATGAACTGAAGACTGCAAATGGGCATACCTGGAATATTTTACAGCAGGGCCTTCATGAGCCACGGCAGCTTGAGAGAGGCAGCAGCTCTCACATCTGGGTTTCTTCTGGGCTTCCAAACACTCTGGGAGCTAACTGTTCCAGCCAGGGTACAGGGGCAGCTTCTCCCTGTCTTTCTGTGTTTCTGCTGGAATGTTTAGTGGCTAATTCAGAAAAGAAAACTAGAGATTTCCAAAGCATAAAAGGCTAATGTCTGTCGTAGTGTTAAAGATGAAAGACCTCGTGTATACTGTATGAAGGTGAAAGGCATTAGCACAGTTTATGCTATCATGTATTTTAAGTAGGGAATTGTTTTCTGAGTTAGTTTTGACCCTGTCAGTTCTCTCCTTGCATTCTTCCCGAGGTTGGTTTCTTGCTATTATGTCAAATATAATGTTTGCCTTCACCTGAAGGGCTTTCATGGACTATCCCCATTCTATCATCTTTCATTTTATTTTCATAATGTGATCATTATAGTTAGATTAGCCATTTGCTAAATGTTCAATACCTCTATGCTGATTCTTGGTTTTGCAGGGTGTTTCTCTTGTGTCTGTTCAAAGCCGCATCATTGCTCAGTTTCACAGTCCTTCTACAAATTTTCCCTTTCCTTTCACTGAGAATCTTTTCATTTGGGTAGTGATCATGTTATGCAGACACATATTTTACTCTTTTTATTTCATTCACCTTTCTATATTGTGTCTGTAGCATCTATATCCCTTTATTGTGCTTGTACGCCGTAAGCTTTGTCTGTGGAAGCAGATGTCACTGCTCAGTGACTGATGGAGTACATGCTGTGTATTCCTAAAATACCCAGATGTTATGATAATGTACATAATAGTTCAAGCAATATGCCAACTTCTTTTATATTATTCGTTGTTGAAGACTGTGCTACCGTCTAATATACCCATACTCCACAAAAAATAAATAAAATTTGTTTGGTGTGCAATAGGATTAATGGAATTTACATTTTTTGCCTTTTCTGCTCCGCAATAACTTGAGCTTTTTACTTCTGCAGAGCCACCCTACACAGACCCCCACCATTCTTCCATGCATTTCCAGACCCCTGCCTAGATCCATTCAGATCTCCTCTTAAAGGGCAGTACCACTCTGTCCCCCAGCTTCCTCCGGGACTGCCTGAGGGCACCATCCTGTCTCCTCACACTCCCAGCACCCTCTCTCTTCCCTACCCGGGTTTGTTTACTGTTCCGGTTTGGGGCAAGATGCAGCATGTTCTGCAGCTGACGTCAGGTATCCATGTGCTAATTTCCAGAAATAAGTGCATGGCAATTGGTGCTGTTACCTCCTAATGTCAAATGATGGAAGAAGGTTTTGTGCTAGCCCACTAGTGGCATCTTCATTATTGATTTTCATGAGGATTCTAGGAACATGATATCTTTCAGGGCCTTGTTTTTGTCTAACTTAGTTTGTAGTCTCAAGAGCTATTGGTGGTGGATAGGGATTAACAGATAATATAATACCATAAACTAATCTCATTAACAAACTTTAGTGAAAATCAGTCTTTCAAGTTATTTTTGAGATCCCAGCTGTTGAAGGTAATATGAACTGTTGATTGTAATATGAAGTACTGGTTGATTGAAAAGAGTGTAGAGTTTTTCTTGGTTTTGTACAGTCTTTCATTAAAGCCTGAAACTATCCAATATTTAGAGTAATGCAGCTGTTTCTGCATCTGAAAACACATTAATTTGTACAGCACTGAGAGCTATGGCATGGTAAAGTGAACAATGCAGTAACTTTCTTGAAGAATGTAAATATTATATGGGCATAGTATCTGCGTGTTTATATTTTAAAATATAGAGATGATGGAAAGATACAAAATGCTGCAGAATCCTTAATGTGATTGACGAATCTGGTCTTTGTGTATATAACTAAAGATATGAAGGCTGTGCATTAGCTTATAGATGAGTGCCTACTTCATTATTATTATGAAAAACTTTGGGGTTCTTAATGCAGTTGCTCATTAGGTACCTCTGGTCACAGGGGGACATGGGCAGCATGTTCAGCATGGTGTCAGCTGGCTGAGCAGTGTCACACAGCAACATCACAAGATAGGACACAACTACTCCAAAATCAGAGTTGCCTCTGAAGTTTTGTGGGAAAATGGGATGAAAGGGAGGCCACCATGGCCACCGCCTGCCTTCTCGAACAGCCCTGACAGCACTGATGGGATTCAGACCAAAGTGGTCTTTTCCTTCCTCTTCACAAACGGACCTCTCGGAGGAGCTGTGGGGAGGAGACAGTGCAAGACTCCCACTGGTGGGACCGCCTGCAGAATGGGACCTGAGCAAAGCTGTAGTACGGCTGGGCTATACCATGACACACCAATACCTGAAAGCAGCTCATGAGAGGACTGCTCTGGGGAAATAAAAATATCTCATTGCAGCTCTTCCCCATGTTTCCCCAAATCATTTTCATATGAATTGCATCCACATCCTGATTCTCTTGGATTTTCTGCAGCTCTAGACCCCTTGGATTCCTCTATTTCTTCTGTCTGTAAGGCCATCCGGGCACCAGTAACTGTGCTGGAAAGCCAATATAGAAATAGAAGTTTTGAGATAGTCCCAACAAGCTGAATGTAAGCTACTGGGCATGAAGCAGCTCGTACCTGATTATATGTGCCCAACATAATAAATCTCAGTTTCCTAACCTGCTATGCCTGGCATATTTGGATCCCAGTGTGTGCTTTGTGGGTGCCAAGTCTGGCATGGAGCAGTCTGGATGGAATGACTCGTACACAAAAGAGACCTTCTAGAAGGTTTACTGTGCTACCAGCTGCAGTCTGGTGCCAGTCCCCTTTCTGTCCCTCTGACATAAACCAACGTGTGCTCTTCCCAGCTGTACGGCCTGATAAGCTTCTCCTGACCATCTCATGAGTGGAGATGCTCTGCCTTTATGCCATCTGCTGGTTCCCTCCATGAGATAAAGGTGAGAGGCTGGGGAGCAGAGCAGCTGGAAAGTCCCTGTAAAGTGTTTGTGCTGGTGTAATGTCTGGCATAGTATGGACCCGTTCACTGAGTGTCTTTTTAAAGATGGGGTTAGTTGTTTAAATAGTCTGCTTGGCAGAACTGTTGAGGTGGGGCCATGGCAGTTCCTGTGTTCGTGGGCCTTCGTCTTGCTGGCACAGAAGGGTGCTGTTTACACCCACCTACACAAGCACAGGTGCTTCAAGCACATTTTTACATGCTCTTCTTTGAGTGAAAGTTAAACTGATGTCTGCTTTCTTGCATGCTTTTGAAGAATTTTACATCCTTGTTTAAGAATTTTGCTTTGGTTTTGTGTTTTGATATCACTTCTAATTTCTAGTTCACTTCTCATTCATGGAAATTCAGTGTTCATCCCTACCTTCTAATACAGGTGGATATTGGCCATTTTTTTTCTTTTCCATGTGTTCAAAGACTATAGGTAGTGAAGATATTTGCACAGGGAGATGCCACAATTTATCAGGGAAATAATCTGTGAAGAATTGGGAATTTGTGTCTATTTGCCTAGAATGACTTCAGCAATTGATAAGCTGAGTTTACAGGCCCTATGTGCTTCTTCATACACCTGCTTACAGTGCTGCGGCTCTGGGGGAATTCATTTAGGAAGGAATGTTTTACAGAATAACTGAAATGTTGTCTGTTCTTTTAGGCTGTGAAGCATGTTACGGAACCATACAACAAGTGGATGAAGGGGAAAGGAAAAAGTGCCATTGATAGCTAGGATAGCAACATGGGAAACACAACCACCAAATTCCGCAAAGCTCTTATAAATGGAGATGAAAACCTGGCCTGCCAAATCTATGAGAGCAACCCTCAGCTGAAAGAAACTCTTGACCCAAATACTTCTTACGGAGAAACATACCAGCACAACACTCCGCTCCATTACGCTGCTCGGCATGGGATGAACCGTATTCTGGGGTGAGTACCATTGGAAGTTTTGTTTGGGTATCAGTAAGTGACCAAAAGAAATGCAAGAGTGGCAGCCAGGTTATATACACCGTGTGTGTTGCAGGTACAAAATTCATAACAAGTTCAAGTAGTAATAGAAAACATGCAAATTCATCTATAACCACAGACTGGTATAACGGGTTTTGATTTTATTTTTAGTATCTTTGTTCCTTCCTTCTAACATTAATCTTGGACAGCTTTAGTTTGATTCCTGAAGACTCCTATACCACGGTTCTTTGAAAATAGTGACTGTTCTGCCATTCTTGATGTATTTTCCTGTCTTAAAATCAGCTGTTTGTAAAGCAGTAACTAATAGATTCCATACTGATTGTATCCACTTCCAGATGGCACAATATAAGTTTATTCTTGTGTTATTCAGGCAGCTTTTATTTTTCATTTTGGTTAATAACAGTGAACATCAATATCTTGATAATAAGTTTATTGTTGCCACAGTCAATGTGTACTGTATTCCCTAGTGTTAGCTACTTCTGTTCTTCTGCGTTTTTATCAGTGCTCTAAGATCAATTAAAGATTAACATCTTATCCATGTCCAGACGTGGCAGGTACAAGCTGTTCTGGTCCAGTATTTCATACAGCTAGTACCAAGTGACATTGCCAAACCTCTTCTTCAGTGGGTAGTACGTTACAGAGAATTTTGTAAATATCCTCTTCCTTGTATCAGGAAACAGAATGGAAATACATTCTGAATTGTGTTATTGTTAATATTATTGTCATCTCTTTGTGCATCTGCTGATGGGTCTGTGGTATTCATAAGGTTTGTTTTGTCCCTCACATGCTGTAACTTCTAGCTTCACTAGCTATCGGCCTCCCACCGTAAATTTTTCCCCAGTATTTTAGATTAACGTAACAGGTTTTTATACTCTTATAACTTCTAATTTATCTTTATTTTTACTAAATATTTTTCTCTTCTCCTCCATGTATTCGATATTTCTAGTTTTATTGGGTTTCATTTCATCACTGAATCTTTTTGATTGATTGTTTCTTAACATGACCAAACTTTACCCATTCCTGATTCTTGAATTATAGGAAAAAATTAACGAAACTTAATTTAAAATAGCAACCGGTTTTTATTTATATTTCCTGTGTGATTTTTTTTCTCTGAGATTATCAGGTTATTTCTCTTAAGAAAATAATAGCCTTATTGAAAAAACAAGGACACATTAAATTGTGTGCACGTATGGAAAGAAATGAAGCTATAATTACTGACCTGAGCAGTCCATTAGTTAATTCATATTGCACTATTATGATGAGATCTCAAATAATTGCTTTGTGTTTTAAAAAAAAAGGTAATTTAGAACTGACATTTTACTATTAGCTGCATGGGATCTTTTGTACCTAAGTCTCACAGGAGAACTCAGTTTTACTTTGCACACATTGCAAACAAATAATCAAAATAATAATTCTTTCTCCTAGTTTGAGTCCTGGATTTGCAATCCATTGTTTGCCAGGAAACATTGTGAAGGTGCTATTATTTGCTAGAGTCTGCCTCTGAAAACCTGGACTGTTAGAATTGTTGCTGTTGCTAGGAATAATTTGCTGAGGTTTTTTAGTATTTACTTTTCTGCTGTCTCTCTAAGGGCTTTATTCAGAACTCCTCTCTAAGACACGCTGCACACAAATATAGCTTTTTTATCTAAGCAAAGTAGTAAGAGTGAATAAATATCAGGCTTACAGTGTGCCTGTTTGTTAGTTGGTAGTAGGAAGGGCACAAGTGATTTCCAGTTAAGCCTTTTCCTTTTGATACAGAAAGTCCTGGAAGTGGCAGAGATTAAATAAATTCAATATTAAAAAAAAGCTTAGATTTACTGGCGAAGTGCAGTAGCTAAAAATAAATGAGTTTTAATCTGCTTGTATTTTGAGAGAAATTTACAATTATGAGAATGTCCATAATACTATAATATTTTATATTTATCTCTTCATTAAACATTTTAAATATTTGAGACTCTGTAGCTACACTAACTTGTAGTTCAAAATCTAGAAGTTACTTATATATATACCATATCATTCAATTTTTCTTGATAGGCTGATACTTGTATTGTTGTAGGTGGATATGAACTGACGTGTTTTACGATTCACTGGGTGAAATTTTCTCGAAATAGAGAAGTGTGATGCAGTTGTCAGTACACCTTTTGCATAACAGAATACATTGAGAGAGATATTCTGGGATGTTTCGAAACAGCGTATCTGGCAATGCTGTTAGCAGACACTGAGGAAGAGGGACACGCTTCCTCCCAGCAGATGTGTGGCTGGTGATGGCTGCCCACATTCACGGTGGAAGCTCAGGAAGGGAGCGGGGACATCCTGGGGTATCTATCTTGGCAGTGAAGAAACCAGAAACTGGAGAAGAGGTGAAAAGGCCATGAAGCAGAACTCCTTACCTGGACAAACTTTGTACAGCCCAGCATGAAGCCTGCTGGCAGAAACATGAGCCAACAGAACTTTCTCAAGAGTTTTGAACCACACAGCTGTTTTACAGCAGGTGCCTGAGTCATCCGGCTGCTGTGCCTTTCACCTGGCATTTACAGCCCAGAAACTGGATTTAGTATATAATTGAGCTGCAGAAATTTCAAAATTTGCTATTAGTTTCTTTCCTTTTTGCAAGATTCAGCAAGAGTGTGTTAAAATACTAGGACTGTTTCTACAATAATTTTTCGTTTGTATCATGGAAAGCTTTGGTATCTTACAAATGCTGAAAGTAAAAATAGAAAATAGTTAGACATTCCATTAATATATAACTTTTGTTTGGCCTGCAGCCCTAAATAATGTTTACCTGACAGATCAGTTTGTTTTAACAGAGCATTTAATGTTTAAAAACCAAAAATTGCTGGTCATGGCTAATTAGCACAAACGAGAATTTTCGAAACACTGCTTGAAGTTGCCAGAAATTATTACACAGCACTGGTTGGTTCCCCGAGACTGACCACGGTCTCCTTTTCCCTGTCCAGGTAGTGGGGTTATAGAGCTAGAGTCTGGGTGAGGCTGTCTGATGGAGGGCTCATCCCACAGCACAGGACAGACATGGACCTGTTGGGTCCAGAGGAGGCCACAGAGATGCTGGGAGGGCTGGAGCCCCTCTGCTGTGAGGACAGGCTGAGAGAGTTGGGGGGTTCAGCCTGGAGAAGAGAAGGCTCCAGGGAGACCTTATTGCAGCCTTTCAGTGCTTAAAGGGGGCTACAGGAAAGACAGGGACAAACTTTCTAGTAGGGCCTGTTGTGATAGGACAAGGGGTAATGGCTTTAACCTAAACCAAGATAGTTTTAGACTAGATATAAGGAAGAAATTTTTTATTATCAGTGTGGTGAAACACTGGAACAGGTTGTCCAGAGAGGTCGTAGGTGCCCCATCCCTGGAAACTTTCAAGGTCATGTTGGACAGGGCCCTGAGCAACCTGGTGTAGTAGAAAGTGTTCCTGCTCAGTGCAGGGCAATTGGACTAGATGACTTCTAAAGGGCCCTTCCAACCCAAACTAGGCTATGATTCTGTGATCCCCAGGAGCAGAGTGGCAGGGGGATCCCAGTAAGCTCTTCAAAGGAAGGAGCCTTCTGCTCCAGGATTCTCACAGGAGAGTTGTCCGTTCCATGTCCTGGCTGTGACACCTGCCAGGAGTTGTCTACAAAAGGGGATTGTACTGGGTTTATTTGGCAGGGTTTTGGTAGCAAGGGGCTGCAGGGTGGCTTCTGTATGAGAGGACATCATGGGTGCCCCATGCCAGACACAGCTGCCTCCAGAAAGCTCCAAAAGAGCCCCACCACTCACCAAAACTGAGTCTGTCAGTGATGATGGTGGCACCTCTGTAATAACATTTAAGAAAGGGTAAAAAACGCTGTACAGAAGCTGTGAGAGAGGAGTGAAAAAAATGTGAGATAGACAGGCCTGCAGACACTAAGGCCAGAGAAGAGGGAAGGGAGGAGGTGCTCCAGGCACTGGAGCAGAAGCTCCCCTGCAGCCTGTGGTGAAGACCATGGTGAGGCAGGCTGTCCCCCTGCAGCCCTTGGAGGTCCATGGTGGAGCAGATATCCACGCTGTGGTGCTTGGAGGTCCATAGTGGAGCAGATATCTACACTGTGGCCCTTGGAGGACCCCATGACAGAGCTGCAGCCCATGGAGAGCACATGCCAGAGGAAGCTCCTGGCAGGAGCTGCGGCCTGTGAAGAGGAGCCCACAGAGGAGCAGGACTTGTGACCCCGTGGGGGACCCACGTTGAAGCAGGCTGTGCCTGAAGGGCTGTACCTTGTGGAGAGGACCTATGCTGGAGCAGTTCTTGAAGAACTGCAGCCCGGGTGAAAGACCCATGTTGGAGCAGTTTTGGAAGGTCTGTATCCCATGGTTGGGACCTCAAGCTGGAGCAGTGGAACAGCAGCAGGAGCAGCAGAGATGATGAAGAGACCACAACCCCCGTTCCCCATCCACCGCTGCTCAGTGAGGAAGGATCTAGAATACTCAGGAGTGCAGCTGAGCCTGGGCTGAAAGGGGAATGGGGGGAAAAATGTTTGCAGTTTTGTTTTTATTTCTCACTATCCTGCTCTGTTATTAATCGGCAATAAATTAAATTAATTTCCCCAAGTTCATAGAATCATAGAATGGTTTGGGTTGGAAGGGACCTTAAAGATCATTTAGTTCCAACCCCTCTGCCATGGGCAGGGACACCTCCCACTAGAGGTTGAGTCTCTTTTGCCTGTGACAGTAATTGGCAAGCTGTCTCCTTGTCCTTATATCAAGCTCACAAGTTTTTTGTCCTGTTTTCTCCCCCTGTCCTGTTGAGGAGGCGGAGTGAGAGAGTGGCTTGGTGGGCACCTGGCAACTAGTGGAGATCAACCTAGAACAGGGATCAAGGTGGTTTGAGGAGGAACATGCTTGGGATAATAGAGCAGGGGCTAAAAAGTTCCCGTTGACATGGAAATGGGTGGCTTTGAGGGGTCCCTGAGCTTGGGATGCTAGCAGCTGGAGAGACCAGTGTACGTACTTGTCAGTACATATATATAATGGCTAGTGAATATCAAGCTGGACTAGCCAGCGAGGATAAGTGGTCTGGGAGCCATGTTTGGAATCAGCCTTAAGTCCACCAGTCAGGCAGAAGGCCTGTCTGAGGCAACTGGAGATACGAGGTTCCAGGGGGCAGGTACTGGTGGTGTCTAGGGCCAGTTACGGGGGATCTGCAGCAGGTGTGTGTGTGTGTGAGGTAACGGGAAGGTCCAGGTCACCCAGTGCCAGTTACGGGATAAACAGCACCCAAGGCAGTTACTGAAGGGATCAATGTTGTTTGTATGTATATTTTTCCCACTAGCGGACTTCTATCCTGCTTGCCCAGAGAGGGGAATGGAGCGAGGCTGCCAGTGTTGGTTGTGGCCGTGTGTGTGCTGAGTGTTTCTGTCTGCATAGGCCGGTATGGACCACCATGCACGTGTCTATTGCCTGTGTGTCCGTGTGTGTGTCCGTGTGCGTGGCTCTGTGTGTGTATTGCCTGTGTGGCTGTCTGTGTGTCCATGTGCGTGGCTCTGTG
>JAOXNO010000013.1:24685866-24717814 GCA_028565335.1 Limnodromus scolopaceus
TGTGTGTGTCCGTGTGCGTGGCTCTGTGTGTGTATTGCCTGTGTGGCTGTCTGTGTGTCCATGTGCGTGGCTCTGTGTGTGTATTGCCTGTGTGTCCGTGTGTGTGTCCGTGTGCGTGGCTCTGTGCGTGTATTGCCTGTGTGTCCGTGTGTGTGTCCGTGTGCGTGGCTCTGTGCGTGTATTGCCTGTGCGGCTGTGTGTGCCTGTGTGTTGCGGATTGTTGGTAGGTCCTGCTGCTGGTCCTGGGCGGGAGAGGGGGCATGACGAGGAGGAGATAGAAACATGGGGCTGTGGGGAGGCAGGACAGGTTTGTGAAGCTGATTTTTTTTCCTAGAACAGGAAAAACAAAGTTTTCCAGTTACAGAAGATGCTGGAAATTGAGATGAATGCTGAAACTGAAAAAAAACCTCGCTTTTGTTTTTTAACATTCTTGATGCCTGCCTATCAGTAGTAAAGGAGCTCTGGCATTGAAGGCATAGCTAAGCTAGCCAGAGAGAAACATTGGTAATCATGCTTGTGATCTGGCTATAATAGCAAGTATTTCTTGTTTCAGTGCTATAATTTGGGAAGTACTTTCCACTGTGGTAGAATGACACAAGATCAAAGTAGCAGTGGTGTGAATTTCAGGTTGATGTAGGGTACAGTCTAACCTTATCTAGGTTTTTATGGCTGTTCAAGGGGTTTCCATAGGGGCTGGTCTAAGCAATTGCAATGCAATCAAAGAAAGAGTATTGAGATTACCAATATGTTATATGGGATTAATTTAGCAGAAAATCGTTGATGTAAGAGGGGATGTTGCATTGGTCACAACACTGCCTCTTCCCACGTCAGGTTTTGCTGGGTTTTATTCCTTTTGCAGGGATGTTGAAAATTAGTTCTGGATGCATGGAGGGAGAGATGTGCAAATTGTTTTTCAGCACATGACTTCTCTCAAGTTAAGAGGATATTAGGGGATTTTTGTGCTGCAAAAATATATGTCAAAGGCAAAACATTAGAGGAATCCTTGTTAACTTCTTTGCAGATCTTCCGGCTGACTATTTTCTGATAAGGTTGAAGCTGCTCTGAATTTCAGACTTGTTATTTCTGGAGATGTAAATAAAAAAGAGGCTACTTATTATGAAGGTGTAATGGTTGTGTATACTTCTTTCCTAAAAGTAGTTTTTAAAAGTTTTCTCTTCTGATTCTATTATAAAAGATAACCACCTGACTATTTTCCCTTTCTCTAACACAACCAAAGAATTCTGTCCTGCTTTAATAACTTAAAATATTACTCTATATCATAATATTTCATCTGCATAATTTATTAGGATGTTATTGTCTACATTATGCACTTTTGAATAACAAAAAGCAAGCTTCTTTTTAATTATCAATGATTACACAGGTAAGTTGAATATTTAGAATTATGATTAGTTATGATAAATTGATGACTATTAATTATGATAGATTATTCATTAAAGTAAGTATGTCTGCATTGGAATTATTCATGCTAGCCTCCCTTCATAGTCAGTGTGGACCTAGGTAATAGATCTAGTCAGAATAATTAGTGAAGGCAACAGCAAGATTCATTTTATTGTGAAATTGACCCTAAAATATTTTAAATCAATGGTGTGCCAGAAGTGCCTGTTTCTTCCCATTGATTTTACAGGGAATCTAAGAGAACTGGATCAACTGTAGTTGTCTGCATTGTAGATCTCCAGAGCTGAAAAGATTAATCTCATCCTAGAACATGCTAAATCATGTGAAATTGAATAGTGAGCACCTGCAAAGCTGTAAATGGAACACTTTACAGTATCAGAAATGACTGCTACTCGTGGGAGATACTCCTTGTGATCCAGTGTCCGTGGGCTGCGGTGGATGATGGGTGCAGAGTTTGGGTCCATCCAGGCACAAGCACTGGTGTTTATCTGAGTGTTTTGTTGTTCTGCTCGGCTGCTGAAACATACCCAGGTTATGGCTCTGTAAGACCCTTTTCAGATTAATTATTTTATGTGGTTATGAGGCTTGGTCACCTACTAAATGCTTGGGAGTATGAAATACTGAAGGCAGTTTTTGACTTGGTAGGTAGAATGGTAGGAGAATAACAAGTGAAGAACACGATCTGACCAGGCTTTGTGGGTGCATTTATAGAGAAGTGAGCGGACCACGTGAATTGAAACGCCCATGACTTCAGTAGAAGAGCAAGTGGCTGGATGGTAGAAGAGAGTAGTTTATAAAGTCATGTCATGATATACAGTCTCAAGAGCAGTCAAGAGGATGGAGGAATGATAAAAGTAGGAAGCCTTTAAAACAGAGTAAGCTCTTGCCATGACTGAATGCTCACTAGAGTAGGTTGCCAAAGGCAGAAGGCAGTGGGATGCCCAGAGGAGCAGGACAGACCTGGTGCAGCAGCAGAGGTGGTTGCCTTGTTTCTCTAAGGCTCTCACCCAGCTGGGCACTGTCTTCTGAAGTGCACCTAAGGCAGGCCGAAAAACTGGTACCTTTATCTGACTTACTCCCTAAAACTCAAAATCTTGTTTAAAAGCAGTCCTCACTAACTATAGATGTGTGGCCTCCCATGGTTGCTTCCCTGGTGCTTCTTATGGCTTCCCCACAAGATACAAAATTGTTGGTAGGCTTTATCTTAACAGTAGTCTGACCTACAAAGTCTGACCTATAAGCAAAGCTCAAATGCCACTCAGCTGCTGTGTTTTCAGCTCTTAAAACTGACCTTTCTCTAGCTGATTTCTGATTATTTTGACCTTAATAAGTAGAATATATGTGATACCTGTGGAGTTCACTGGTCACAACACAGCCTTGCTCTCCAGGAACAGGTACCACTGTTGGGTGTGTTGAGTTACTTCTCCTTGACCAGGTTTCTCTGCGTCCCTTAGAAAAATGGGAGCCTTGGGTTGCCGTGCTCTCCCCTGCACGTGCTTAGACACTGTTTAAATGCGCTCCCTGAAATGATCATCTCTTCCCCACGTTGTTCTTATTTTTCTTTCCTTGGAAATCAGGTACTGCAGAATAAAGTTGCTTCATTAGCAATTGTTGAGATGAGATACATTAATGCAGTACACTTCTAAAGATTTCTTGTTCTGTGTTGTCTGTTCTCCTTCATACAACCGTGTGGATGTTTTACCACAGGCAAAGTAAAATTTATTTGGGTTGTGGAGGAGTGCAGCTTTGGTCCTTGCCAGCCAGGATAACTGAATCTTTATTTCAATTAATTTTGTTACCAGGTGGAGTTTGTGATGCTGTGGAGTTGATAGGTAACTGCTGAATCACTGTGTCAAACGGCCTAACTTGACCCTGGGGTTAGAGGCTCATGTGGCTTCCTCACAGAGAGAGCTTTTGGCCCGGTACTTACCGGAATAATGACTGTGAGACTTGCAATTTCTCATAAACAGAAGTAAATTTATCAGAAATAATTAATTAACTTTTATAGCTAAATGCAATATCCAGCTAAAATATTTGGTGATGTTGTATATGAACCCAGTTTTCCTTTTAGCCAAAATATAGACTGTGGATTTGATTTTTTTAAATTTGTAAGTTTTTTCGATTTAAATGTAATAAAATTACTCCATTGAGGCATTTAAGGAAAATAAAAATTAGTGTCATCAAAGATCAAGCAACTTACAGATTGAAAGGATTTTTCTGGAGGGGGAGGGATAGGGGAAGATGAGACAATCTCCATAATACAGCCATAGTTTTTAAGAAATAGAATGTAAATGATGCAAAGCTATTAGTGTTTGCTGTGTAATTTCATCATTAGTGCTATGTAAATAATATCAACACTAGATGTCATACGCTGCTGGTGATTTACAAGCTGATATGTGGATAAAAGTCCCTGCACAGAAATACAAAGCTGTGCATTTAGATGGAAAGATGAGCCCAGTCATTAGTAGTTTCATGCTTATTATTTCATCAGACATTTGTTTGAAACTAATCTAAAAATAATAGTCTGACAGTTATCTGAGAATAGAATGCGGTGTGGATAGTCTTTTAGTCTTTTTGGAAAAAACTGTTCAAATGAGAGATTTGGAGAGATGGCTGAAAGGATTACACCTAAGTTCAAGAATCAGTTCTAGCTGTAAAGAAATGTATAGAAGGAGCAGAGATGGAAATCACACAGATTTTGCTTTACAGAAGACATTTAGTCACAAAAGCTGCTGGTAAGCAGCCAGCTTCAGTGGAAGACACTTCTAATTTGGCACTCAGCTCTTTTTCTTTTGAAATCTCACTCAGAATATTGAAATAAAAGCCAGAAGTGGCATGGGATCGTGGAAACCGTATTACTGACTGTCCAAGAGAAGGCCAAGCACAAGTTGCTCATGAATAAATATAATAGTTTTCTGGTTAAGGATAACTTAAGAATGTTGTTGATACTTCTTTGCATCAGGAATGGCTTAATTCAGTGGTTTGGTGCTGCTGTTTGTCCCAATAGGCATAGGAACCATATATAAAGTATATTTTTTTTGGCCCTCAGTATAATAAAACAATAAGGATTCCTCACATTTTAGCATACACTATCTTTGGATCTGTGCTCCACAGTTCAATTGTATCCCTTTGCCACTCCTGCATGTGGTCCCTCTTGGTATTTTGTGTCATACCAAGCCAAAGATTACTATCTATCTACAGAAGGTCACACTTAACCATATTAGCTGACACAAAGCCACTAAACCAAAGAAACTTTTTGACCTATTTGCATTTTTAGTAAAGAGAATAGCAAGTTCTTTATTGATGCATATTTGTATAAGACCTTGCTTAGGTGTCTTTAGATGATGTGCTACTACATTAAAGTAAAATACGTGCCGTAGTCTGGGCTTGGTTCTCAAACTGGTGGTTTTCTCTGAAAATGTGGAGAAATTGAGTACTCAGAAAATGGATTTAACCCATTTTGCCAGATGTACCATACTTGGTAGGAGTTCAAATGAATGGGAACAAATGGGAGGCATTGCTGTTTAGGAAAAATACAGAATTGTAGACTAGAGTGGAGTACTTGACATAAGGGAGCTTGAAATGTCTCTGAAGACTTAAGATTTTGGAAGGAAGAATTAGCTGTTCACAGACTTCGGTCAGCAGAGGAGCTGGTGTCACTGGTAGGCTCTCACGTGCCTCCTGTTAGCCCAAATCACCGCTGGCATAACCTCACTCCTTACTGCAGAGGGTTATCAATAGTGGAAATTCTGGTAGTGTTAGTTCTTAGACAAAGGGCCAATTGAATTAAAGGCTTACAAAAAGTCAGGGTAATAGTTTGTGAATTTCCTTTGATATATGGTTCATGATCTGTCAGCAGATTCTTTACCTTAGAATAGAAATAATCCCTGTCTCCTGCCCAGGTTTTTACTGCGTGCAGGAAACTCCTGAGCTGTAAGAGAAGCATAAGAATCTTAATGAAACAGAGAAGAAACTCTAAGTACTAATTAAAGAATTTTCTAGCAGTGTGTAATGTATATAGATATCAATAATTGCTGTTACTAGATGTGGCTTTCAACATCAGGTAAATAGTAGTACATTTCACAAAATTATTTAAACCAGCTCATACTTCTATACAGCTGTCAGTAATGACTAAAAAGATTTCTTTCAGTGCTTGCTAGTACACTGGAGTTGTTTTGTTATAGTACATTTGGAGGAAAAAGTACTTCAAGCTAATGAAGTAACCATGATTATTCAAGGTTTAATGCATCAGTATTAACCTACTGTGTTGGAAGCTGAATGATTCAATAACTATATGAATTACTTCATGGCATGTGAGTTTTAAATTACTGGGTGACAAAACCTGACTCTCCTATATGTTATTGTAACTCATGGCTTACTCGTACTTCTCTGAATGTTAAGAACTCGTGAGCTTTAGGTTTATGGCTGCACTAGAGTTTGCAGGGTAACGTTCTTAATAGGAAGCTGGACTTAGATGGGCTCTCTAACCCAGGGACGAGAGGGGATGTTGTGAAAGGGAGCCCTGTGCAGATCGGTTTCCCCTGTTGCTGCTGCTCACCTTTCTCTAGTACCCTACTTGTCTTGCTTAAAGCAAGGGTGCAATCTGCTGCATAGTTTCTATAGTATACATAAGTGCTTTGCGTTCAAAAATCAGTAAGTTTTCACTGTCTTTGAGCAGGTTCATACTTGCTTTAGTCTCCAGCTCTCAGAACTACCTTTATGATTTCATTTTACAATAGTTTGATTTTGTTTTTATTTTTCGATGCATAGGTACATTTTCATATGTTTTTATATACATACATGTGTATACTGATATATATCTATAAATATGTAGCATTTGTTTAGAGAGACGAAGAAACTGTAAATATGGCGGTTTTCATGCCCAAAAACATGAAAGATTTTATTAAAACCTGAAGAAACGGTTGTGTTGATGTTAGCTTCCCAGAGTGAGGGAATGTGCCGGTTGTTTATTATTCAAGTTCACAAGCTTGTGATCTTGAGTTTCGTGCTGCTTTCCTGCAAATACAGACAGTAGTAGGTGTGAATGTTACAGAATGTTACAGTTCCTTTTTTCAACACTTTTTTCATGCCTTTGTCACCTCAAGTTTGGATTCTGCAAAGAGCCACATCTTGAAGCAAAATCTGGAACCTACAGCTAGAGTAAAGTCTGGCTGCCATGTGGTTAGCTGCTACTTCCCATAGGCAATGCATATTTTCCTTCTGCCAGTACGTTTCCAGGCAAAATTTGGCTTTTTATACCTCTGAAGTGAGGCAAATTGCAAGGGTCTATAGCACTGCTCTGTGAAAGCCTTAAGCACCAAATACCACGGGTAAAAATGGAGTCGAATAATGAATTTGTGGATGTAAAATGTGTTCATTTACCCTTTTTGGGACATCTGTCATGTTTTCTGAACTTAAAAGTCATGGGTTCAGCTGGGCTTTTCAGCTTGGCTTGACTTCCTATTAGGCTGAAGAGCTGATCCTTTGACTTTTGGAAGAGATTGAGGAGAGAGAAAGGGGGAATACTGTGAAGCCCATTTTTGTGTCCAGAGTGAGGTGCTGGTTGCCTCTGGCAGCCCTGGTGCTTGTCACAGCTATTTATGAGCCACAGACGTTGAGTGACAAGCAAGAAGAACAAGTAATCAAAACTAATTTTGCCCCAAGCCTAACAGCGTTTTTTACAAGCGTCAAAAAATTGTTCTCAGAAATTTGCATATGCTTCTTACTGAAGTTTTCAACATATTTAGAGACAGTTGGACAATTTTTTAGCAGATAACTTTGACAGAAGGGCAAATGTTGAGCTTAGGCAAGGGAATAGCCTTCTAGGGAGGGTTTTTGGATTTATATCTTTGAAAAAAATAATCTCATACTTTTTGCTGCAGGGGTTGAAAATCTACGTTGCTGATAGACTATTTGAGTAAGGATATTCTTTGTGCTATGAAGTGATAGTAAAACAGAGCAGTGATGCTGTAAAAGATTTAAATCCATCCTAGAGCTTTCCATCATTTGTTTAGGCACAGAAAAGTGCCTTTCCACTTGTTTAAGAGCAGAGAATCTGCAAGCAGGCATGACATAAGAATTTCTCATTTTAAATTAGGATACATGTAACTTCTTAAGAGTTTTTCTGTTGTTTTTTTTTTTCCCAGGAGCTTAATTTTATGATGGAAAAAGTTATACTAATAGTTACTCACTACTAAAGCTACCTTATAAACTATTTTTTAACCCTTTAGAGAGAAATTTTGTGTTTAAAAAGGGGTACTTGTTTGACAGCCTTCGAATTCTACTTTTATGCAAAGAGTATGAAGCAAGTAATTCCTGGCTGGCAGGAAGCAGCAGAAAGCTGCGTGGTCTCTGGAGCTGTCAGGAATCACCGCTGTGATTCCAGGAGTCAGTCAGTTGTTTCCCTTTCATTCCTAAGCTGACCCTTTTTGCCAGTGTAGTTTATTGCCCACTTTGAACTGCCTCTAAAACATTCAAGAGAAAACTTAACTTCTTGCCAGCCTCTGTCATCTGCCTGGGTGAGGGTTTGCATTACGTTGCACTTCCATATATTCTAGAGTGAGAAAACAAAGAGAGTCTTTCCTCGATGCAGGCAGTACTAGCAGGAGAAGTATTTCATATTGCCTGGACACCTGACTAAAGATACGGGGAAGAAGGATGAATTTTTAAGAAGCTGCTCTAGCATTACCTGTTTGCAAACTACCAGTGTGCTACTGTTCAGGACACAGAGTAGAAAGAAGACATTATCTATTTCATCAGTCTTGTGGCTTAGTAACATTTATTGCAATAAAATACAAAATTGTAGAATAAACTTTGCCAATTAATATTTATGTCACACATTAACAAAATAATTATATATGGCACTTAATGATATTTCAGTAACTCATCCTGATCTTGGCTATTGAATCCTAAGAGAAATAGAGCAGAGCTGTCCAGTAGTAATTATCTATTAAGAGTGGTTATCGCTCACGTGGCTAATCAAAATCTTGTCAAGAAGAGAGAGCTGTCACAATAGACCCTTCCCACTTCACGAAAATTAGTGGAATTGTGTGCTAATTATTTTTCTTCTATTTCTTTCCCCTTGCAGAACTTTCCTTTTTGTTAGAGACGGTAACCCAAACAAACGGAATGTGCACAATGAGACATCTATGCACTTACTGTGTATGGGACCTCAGATCATGATCTCGGAAGGAGCTCTTCATCCTCGTCTGACACGACCCTCAGAAGATGACTGCAGAAGAGCAGATTGTTTGCAAATGATCCTGAAGTGGAAGGGAGCAAAGCTGGATGAAGGACAATATGAACGAGCAGCCATTGATGCTGTTGATAACAAAAAGAATACACCTTTGCACTATGCTGCTGCCTCAGGGATGAAAACCTGTGTGGAGGTAAGAGTTGATATGTAATCATAAGGCTGCTATTAGTAAATGACGTGTGCAGTATTTCACAAAGCTATTTCAGGGGAATAAGAATCTGATATAGCATACTGAATTAACTTTTTAATTCTATTTTTAATTAATTGGAAAAATGACAAAGGTAAACAGCCCAAAACGTAGACTGTCTGTAGAGAACAATGGAAAAAATGGTTTACATGTACATTAACTTCATGACATAAACTCCTCAGCACAAAGAAGACTCATGTATGCTTATAAAAATTGGAAATAATGACAAGACTGTAACACTGGAGAACAAGCTTTAAAGGTAGGCATAGGCACCTTACACACATAGGAATATGTGTAAAGAGTAGCGAAATAACTGCCTGAGAGAAAAATAGAGCTCTTTTTGTTCTGCTCTGTAGCTGAGACTGAGAAACGCTGTCCATCTTCTAAGAAGAGGTTTGATGTCTTTAATTCACAGTGCCCAGCTTTTTTAGAGGATGCCATACATCTGTGCTAACATACTTCAATATAATTACTTTCTTACAAATGAAAAATTACTTTAATGTTTGTGAATGTAGTGGGTAGTAATGAGTAACTGGGCATTATAATGACTTTGAAAGTCTCCCATCAAATTTACTTTTAAGCTATGCCAAGTGATGTGGACTAGTACTTAATTATGTTGGTAATTTAATTTAAAGAACACAAGAACAGACAGCTAACATTTTCATGAGACTGTCTATTATAACATCAAGATTTGTAGTATTTTGAATGGTAATGATTAGTTCAGAGTTCAGCATATATATATAAAGATTAGGTTATTTTTCTACTCTATAACTTCATTGAGACTACACTCCACTCATGACCTTAGTATCATCAGCAAAGCTTCTCACCTCATTATTCACCTGCTTTTCTAGAAAACTTCAGCATATCTTAAACAGGTTCCAGCAGCTGTGGGACTTCTCTCGTGACCCATCTCTGCAGTAAGAACTGATGCTCTCCCTGTACTTCCCTCATTTTCTCTGGAGATATTTTAGTTACTTTTACCACCTTCTGATCTTGTACCATGACAGATTTAAGCAATAAATTGCATATTGTAATAAATAGTTCAGAAATTTTATACTTGAGTTCCATTAGGACTCATGAATAAATACCATCTGGTGCTGGATATTTATATTAGTCTTTGGTTTATTGGTTGTTGTAGAACCCCTTGTGCTGAGACATCAATTTGAAACAGACTTTCTTTTGTGTCCTTCATAAGGCACGTGTGGTGCATCCACAGGATATCTGGATTCCAACGACTCGTACCACTTTTCTACTTTATGTTATTTGAGATTGCTTTTTCACTTTGTCTAGCGACCAACTTTGCAAACATATTGACAGATTTACTGTGTGATGCCTTAAAATTATTTATTCCGAGTTGTTATGCACTTGGTATACTATTCAAAAAAACATTCAGAACCTTCCTTATTGTGATTTTACATCTACCTTTTTCAGACTTTCTTCCTTACATTTTCTTCATCTGAAGACAACTTCAGCTTCTTATTTCCCATATGATTCCATCACTTTGTTCTACCTTCACAGATTCTTTTTTTCCACACTTTTATTTAGTACCACTTTTTGAAAGTATGCAGTGGATTGTTTGTCTTTTTTCTGCTTCTGCAAGAATAGTGAATCTCAGCCCATATTGAGAATTGTTATTGAGTGGTTCTTTGATGGTAACTTCTTGAATTAGGTCTTGTAGACTATTCTGAACAAAGTCAGGAGAGTCGGGAGTTGCTTCTCCTCTCGTGGGTTTGTTAACTAATTTGTCTATTATTCAGTCACTTATGTAGTCTGAAATTTTAATTTAACCATCACGTATTAGCATAGCATTTTCTCAATATACTTGGGAGATGCAGTGATTGAAGTTCCCTTTATTTGTGTGGTTTCTGCCCTTGCAGCATTTCTGTTCTTGGTCAGCATGTCACTTCTATTGTTACAGTTTTGGCCAGATGGTGACCAAAGCCTTTTTTTTGTTTAATTCCAGAACTGTATTCCACTGGGGTTCTCTGGTATTTGTTGATAGAGTTAGTTTATTTATCTGTGAGTTTGGTGTGTTTTGTTTTTTTTTATAAAGGTAAATAACATCACCCTTTCAATACTGGGAAACTCTGTGACCCATATCAATATCTACTGCAAAAAAAAAAAAAAAGAGAACAATTACATTATCCACAGAAACTTTTATTTGTCTTCTCTCTCTCTCTCTACACTCGAGATCCCCAGGTAACTTAGACTTCAGATTTACAAGGGATTGGGCAAGGAGTTGTCTTAGTGCTCCCAAATGGGGCTGTACAGTGGTATTAGAGGTAGACACAGTTGTTCCAAAGTTTCAATTTCAAGAGCATGAAGCTGATGGGCTCATGCAGGAAGATCTGGGCAGACTATAATGTCAGAAAGAATCAGTCTCTGCAGCGTAAATTGTGGTTCTGGAGCTGGGCTGCAGCCTTTGACTGCAGACTGCAGTTAAACTGCAGTGGGCTTTAAACTCATCATGAAAGTTCATGGTTTGTGTTTCTTCACAAATTACCATTCTGTTTCTCATTGTCTGTGATAGGATTCATTAGATTAATCCAGCTACTAGACTGCTAGTTCCCTATTTATATATTATAAACTGGGTTATGTTATGACAATACGTACTGTTCAATTGACCAAATCATCTCAGACTCTAATTTGCTTTCAGCTTTTCTTTGAAGAAGAATTCACAGTCTGATCCACGTGGATTGCTATTTGCTAGAGTTTGGACACAGTTATGTAGTCTAACTAGTCATGGTTTCTACATTAGAAAAATAGAGTACATCCCAAGTTCAAATGCTGTTCTGTGCCCTACCATAGAAGACCTTGGATCCTAAGCTTAGCATCTGAGATACCTTAAGTCTTCCAGTATAGTCTGTAGTCCTTCTAACTCCTTCAACAGGAACAGGATTATGAACAGGAACACTACATTATGAAAAGCCCGAAAGAAATTTAGCAATGATCTCTTTGTTCCTGGAAGTATTTGAGGATTAAAATTCTGAACAAAACAAAAAGAGTTAAAAAAGCAAATTGCCTAATTCTCGTTATCTTTCCTCTCTCCAGTAAACTGAAGGTTACTTAGAACCCCAGGAATGCCTTTTGCCCAGTTTTGTGGTGGTTACTGTCACTTCAGCATTCCTCTTTGATCCTCTCTTTCATTTCCCCTAACTTTTCAGGAAAACCCCAGCCTTGTCTCTTTCCCTATCCCACCACACCCACACAAGGAAAAGAAACAGCATAGTCCCTTGTGGGTGAACCACCTACTAGTTGATTTGTTCAGAGCTGATAGTCAAATGTTCTGTCTTTATACTTCTCCGATACTTCTCCATTCACCTGTTAAATTTCTCCTCTGAGCAGAACAGCTGTGTGGAACTCATTGCTAAAGATAGTTTGGGCAAAGTTAATGTGCTTACCTCAAAAGAATGAATAGAAAAAAGACTTAACTTTCATGCTGAATAGATTTGATTTTATGCAGATATATTCCACTCCATCACAGCACATTTGGCATATTAAATGGCATTTTTGCAATAGTTTAAATTATTGTGATTATTTAAATTATTAATCTCCTTTTAATTACTTGAGAGACACAAGCCTTTTTAACAGTGCTACGAGAGAAATATGGCATCATTATTAAAAACATGTTGATTTGCATATTCCTCATCTTGCAGATTAGATTTTGAGCTGCATAGGTCTATGGAGTCTTCTTTCAAGTATATTTATTATTTTTCTTCCTCAGAAGGTGTCTTCGTTGCCTCAGTTAAATTTCTGTTAGAGTTTAAAAAGCACAGGCATAATGTGAAGCTCAAGTTAACAAAGTTTTGACAATGTTAAGTTTAGATAGAACAAGGTAACTGTAGGCTAGGTATCTTATAATTATCCTAGTGTTATCTTTGTTTCTGCCTGATACTCTACTGTGAAGATTAAATATGGTGTCCTACTTAAGGACACTAATACCTTATCAACTAAATCTTGTTATTATACTGGTTTGTGGGGTTTGGGGGTTGTATTTCTTTTTATTTTGGAGAATGTGGGAAAAGTTTCCAAAGAATTTATAAGAGCAATTCCAGGTTTGTAAAATACATTCTGTATTTTACAGCAACAAGTGAAGGAAATACAATCTGCTGAACTGAAAAGTAAGAAGTGAGTGATCATGATCTAAAAGGTTTATGGGGAGAACAGATCATTTTGAGGAAATTTTATTTTTTTTTAGAAGGGTAGAAATTAGAAGTTGAGTTTTTAAATATTCTGGCTAAAAATACAGGATAGTGTTGTTACAGCCATCACGGTCTGAAAGCAAGATGATGTTTATGGATTTTAGTTTTATTTAGAAATAAGATGAATCATTTTAGTAGTGAATGATTTTCCTGGGTGCTCCATCATTAGAAGTTTAGCACATGTTACAAGGATGTCATAATAAATCAGCAAAATGGTCCACTGTTGGCCTTAAATATCCGTGGCATTTGTTGTCCTTGCTTTTATCAGATCAGTTTATAGCAGGAGGTGAGGTTGGCAAGGTAATGTGAGCAGCATAATTAGTGTTTATTAGCTGGAGACTGCATTTCTGGGTGGTTACGGGCAAGAGATAAGGTTGGTGAAATGGCACAGTGCTAGACCATGTTAGAATTATTAGAATCAGAATTATTTCATTTCACTTTTCTCACTTCCTCAAAGTCAAGGTAGTAGTACCTTGTAGTAGTACCAGTAGTGTTATGTACTCTCTGTAAATTGGTACCCCATCTTCCCTCCCACCAAAGGAATCTCGCACTTTCTGTCTCCACCAGTGTACCAGTGCTGGGAAGAACGGTGGGGTTAAACCTGTAACATTTAAAGAACATTTAAAGGTGTTTCTAGCTCCATCTTGCTCGTGCTTGAGGACCATCAGCCCCTCATTTTCTGTGGAGCACTGACCATATCAGTAGAGCAGAATTTCAGTGTTTAAAACCTAACAGAGATGTATCGTACAGCACTGCCTTGTAACATATTTCTGAGATTTTGTGGTTCCATGGAATTACAGTGCCTATAGGTATAATTATATATGAAATCAAGCAGTAGTTTATTAAATAACAATAGAGAATCTTTGTTTCCCGAAGACCACTGCCATCTATTTGTCTTTTCTTTCTGTTTTTCTTCTCCGTATTTTTTTTTCTTCTCTTCTTAACTGACATGTCTTTTCTACAGGATATTATTAGAGTTGGTAGTTAATAACTGCTTACATTGCCATTTTACTTTTCAGCTTTTAGTAAAACATGGTGGAGATTTGTTTGCAGAAAATGAAAATAAAGACACCCCATGTGACTGTGCAGAGAAACAACACCACAAAGAGCTGGCTCTTAACCTGGAATCTCGAATGGTATTTTCACGTGATCCCGAAGCTGAAAGCATTGAAGCTGAATATGCTGCTTTAGACAAAAAAGAGGTCAGAAGATACTTTAAATTTGGGGTATTTTACACATTTGTATTTGTAGCAGTTATATTGTGACAATATTCTGCAAAGTATCTCAGTAGGTACTGTATGTTGTACTGTGTATTTTTAACACAGCTCTTTAGAGCTTTCAAGTTAAGCTCAGAGAACATAACAAATACGTTGTCAAAACTAAAGAGAAGTTTTATTCATATACTTAATTATATGGACTGTCTTGAAAGTGTCAAAGGCTGTGAGGCTGGAGGAAATACAGTTAGGCCAGCAAGCTGGGAAACAGTTTCTCAAAAACAAACATTTTTTACATATTGTTATTCCTTAAGATACCTTTCTGCCTGAAAATGGTGGCAGGAGAAATTCTGAAAAGGAGGAAATCTGTGGGATAGAATAGGGAGAATGTTCTGGTGGATCTTCCTAGACTGAGACTGGGTTGAATGTCACTAAAAACCAGCTCAGTGGTGCAGGATTTCGTAACAGTGCATTTACTTTCCTGTTTTATAACACGGTGCCTGAAGCTACTGCATACCAGAACTTGTATGAAAAACAGGTAATAGCAGGTATTGTTATTCTGAAGTAATTTTTTAAAGAGAGAGATGATTTACTGACACAAATTTGCTTGAATTCTGGTATGCTTTACAGAAGACTGTGGTTTGATAACAATAATTTGACCAAAAAGATTCTCAGCAAAAATTCCCTTCCCCATCCATTATTCATTTACTAAAATTCTAAATAGGAATACACAGATAAATTGCATGATTCAGTAAATATTACAAAGTAATTCTGTGTAAGTTAAAGGGCAGTAGATTTCTGTATGGCTACTCCCTTCAAAAGTAGCATGCCCTTGCCTTTTACTGGCTGAGCCCACTTATGACCTAATGAAAATTCATTCAGATTTAGACATGAGTCAGCTTAGATCACATCAACTGTTTCCCTGAAAAATGCCACACATGGTCACTTTTATTTGAAAGTAAGAAAGCCTTTGTCCTGCTTAATTAATTTTCTGACTAATATTATTGAATAAATTCAAATATAAGCAAGTTTAATTAGATTTATTCCTAGACAAGAGGTTTTGAGATGAGATTTAATACATGTGAATTGTACCTTGAAGTACCAAATGTAATTAACTCATTTTAGCTTCTCTGAATATTCCCATATAGGGACACACAAGTTCTTGTAAGAGTATAGGTTGAAATTGTATTTTCTCAGTTGGCAAAACCACTTTAAAAGACTGCTGCAGTTTCCTGCCGTGATTGCACTCCTGTGGTTGTACAAGTAGAACTATTTGGATCTTTTTGTTGTCGACTGGATCATAGCAATGATTTGGGTTAAAAGAAGAAAAAATTTTAAAGAGTGGTAATATGTAATTGTTTTATTTAATCTGAATAATTTTTATCATTATATTTATACAATGGCTTTTCTGGCATAAGCACCAGTGCAGCTGAGAGAATAGTGAATGTACACGTGCAGGTGGGGCAAACCAAGAACCAATTGAGCAGACTGCTCGGCAAGGAAGGTAGTGTCTCCTGACTGCTCAAGGTAGGTGGTCCAAGCAAAATCAGCATAAAGACTTGATAGTTGCCAGGGACTTCAGTAAAAGGTAATTATGTTAATTTAGAGTCACTTCCCTGAGACTGTTAAAAGATACCGTCCTGTTCCTCATTTGACCTGTTTTTAGCAAAGCTGTTGAGCGTGAGAACTGAAATGCAGGCAGACCTGCAAGGCCCAAATCCGTCTGACATACCAGGTGGCTGTCCCACATGTTCTAAAGATTCATAAGCCGAAAAATGTTAACCTGGGATTTGGTGCACCCGTTAATGGTCTTGGGACTTCACATAGAGCAATTATGCCGTCATGTGCTCCTTCTTCCCCCCACTTCTTTGGTAGCTTTTCAGCGGGATGTTCTGTAACTTCCTGCGTAACTAAAAGTGCACGTGCTCACAGAAGAAAGATGCCAAGAGCATGGAGCCAGGGGAAGTTCATTTTTCAGTCTTAGCCCCGAGAGTGGCCAAAACCAGTTAACCCCCCCCAGCCTTAGAAAGACAAGCACCCAACTGCAATCCAAATGACCTGTGTGCTCCTCCTCCAGGCCTGTGGGCGAATGTCTGGGATGGGCAGTGGCAGCTGCTGTGGTGATGGCTACGGAGCTATTACCTTCTTGGGGAATGAGAAGTGGTGCAAAAGCCATTCCTAGAACACATATCCTTGACCAAAATTTGCCCCCAAAAATGGTTCTCTATTTTTTTTCTCTGAATTTCATTTTTAAAAAATATTAAACACTGAGGGAAGCACGTGCGCAAAATGTTTAACATAATATTTAGATTGTGGTTGTATTTTTTTGGTGATGCCTGTGAACATCCTTCCAAAATACAAAAAAATTAATTCATAAATAATGACAAAAAAATTCGAACACCAAGAAATGCATTTTCAAAGTCATTTCATCTCTTGAATGAAGGTTAGAGGAAAAGATAAAACATTTGAAAACCATGAGTAGGATTTCTTCCCAGGCAGAACAGTCAAACAGGCTTCACTCTGGTGTGGGTGGTATGCGCAGTAGTATCTGGAGGGATAGTACCCAGGGAAGTGGTAGAGGTACCGTCCCTGGAGGTGTTCAAAAGACGGGTAGACATGGTCCTCAGGAATATGGTTTAGTAATTTTTATTTCCTATTTCTTATTTATTTTTTTGTCAGAGTTACGTTGATGGTTGGACTAGATGATCTTTAAGGTCCCTTCCAATCTAGACGATTCTATGATTCTATTCTACCCAATACCTCCCCTTCCAGACCCACCATGTTTACAGCAGAAAATAACCCTCTGTTTCATACAGAGCGAAAGATTTTTCTAGAGCTCTGTGCAGTGTCATTGAATTAAGTGTGTAGACTCAGAGTAATAACAAACTTTGTGTCTGATGTTGAGAGCCAGTTCGTGGTGTTCTTCACATGGAGATATTACCAAGGAATTATGTGAGTGCTCTTGTTTGGAACTGAAACACTTGTAATAGTGGAAAAAATAACTTGCACATACCTTTCTTTCATTACAGAGGCTCTCAAGCCATTAAGAAGTAGAAATTGCTGAGTAGACCCAGATGTCAAGTGTGAGAGCCCCACACCAAGGAGCTGCCCATCCCTTCCAGCAGTTCAGTTCACTCCTTCCAGCAGGGTTTTTGGATAAAATCCACTTCCATCGCACACTTACCAACCCTTTAAAATCTCATTTTACTAAAGTGCTCCCTGAAGCATATTTTTAAAGCAACGTTACTATTTTACTTCGGTTTTAGTACACCACAGACATTTTTAGTGATCAGATTAGAGACTGCAGTTGAAGATGGGCAGCAAACAGGCCCTGACATGGTTGTTAAGTGTGTTTCCACAAAATGTAGTATGGAAGGGAAACAACGTACCAACACACACATAATCTGTATTTCCCTATATAAAATGGAAATGCTAAATATTTTAGGAATGGAGTATAAAGTGTGACTCTCTTAACACTGTAGTTAGGTGTAGCAAGAGAAAATCCATCTATGATGTATGGGCAGTAGGAGGGGTAGTAGAAATCAAGCCAGGAGAGTATTTCTGATGAGCTTCTTTGTCTTCATTCTTTTCTCTTACTTTGTTGGTGAACAATCTCCAAAAAAATACCTGTGTTATATAAAGTCTAAGTTTATCTTTTAAATCTAATTGAAATTACACTAAATAATATGACTGTGATTATTTTTTAAATGGCTTTTGTAGATTTTGGTTGTTTTGTTTGCACAGTCTTTTAATTGGCTGTTTATTCTAGGTGGGGAGAATATTTGTCTTGGTGATGTGTTCCTGGAAGATCACAGGCACCATCATTGCAATCGCACCATGCAATGTTTTAAACCTACACAGGAAATACCTAGGAAGGAGTAGTACTTCAGAGCAGATCATCCAGAACAGTTTTGGCTCTCAGTCAGACTCAGTGAAATACATTGTGCAACAGCAAAGTATATAATTTCTTAGTTCATTTTACGTATGTGCCACTGAATACTGTAAAAATACACTGCTAGTGAGCGCATCACAGGTTTATTGAGTGTATAGAAATTGGAATGGTTTTCTTCAGTTCCAGAATTGATGTTATGTAAATATATATATAATGCAAATATCATAAATACAAAGAGATATTTTGTCTCTACAGATAGAGAAAGGTTTATTAAGTGAAAGGAGAGAAGAGGACTACAGGTAGTTAAGATACATGTACATTTATATACATACAGTGCATATACTTATACTTGAATGAGTTAAACGGAGTATAGATATTTTTTAAAATATATGACTCCAGTAACTATAAAACTCCATCCATCCATAAAGGAGGATGTATACATGAAATGTATTTGACACCATTTAATTACACAGTCATCACTGTAACAAAGAATTGCTTTGCCCTTGTCTATTTTAATGGTACTTTATAAGTGAAGAAAATAATAATTGAAATGAACTGTTAAAATAATCAGCTTACATATTAAAAGTACTTTCAGAAGAAAAACAGTTATATAATCTATGATACCTAAATATTAGGGGTAAAAAAACCGAGGAGAAAATAGTTAAAAAGAAGGGCTTTTAAGAATACAATAGTGTTTAAATCTGTAGTGAGAAGCTCACCAATGCCTAAAAGTAGTAACTCAAATAGTATATTCCAATATCCCTATTAATATTGAACAATGCCTTTTTTACAAGAAATATCAGTAAAGAACTCCTTCGTGAATGACTATTAAAGGAGGCGTCAGCATCATAAGCTGCAATCAAAATGGTTTACAGCATATGGCAGTGCAGAGATAAGTCATCAACGTTTGAAGTAGTTAACAACAATCCTCTGTGTTAGTACATAAAGAACTTTACATCCTTATAACTAAAGGCTGTGTCTTCACAAATCTCTACAACAGACTCTGTCTTGTGCACATCAACATTTTTGAGGGTTCTCATTGTATAAAGCCTTCACTTTGGAATTTCCAGACTAAGCTACTTGATAGTGCCAGCCAAAAATTTCCTTTCTTTCAGCTTCTTCTTTGGGCTCGTATATTATTTTATGAAACGAATGTCCAAAGCTTCTAACACATCCTTGAGAAATATTTCCCTCATTACTTAAAAAGATAAAATTAGGATTCTTAAAAACCGCAGGATCCAAAAATCCCTGCTGGGTTGTGTGCAGTGCTCCAGCTGAGATAATGTAATGGTCTGTTACTCAAGGGAGGGACTTGCCAGCGTTTGACCTGGAACCAGTCAGTTGGATATAATTTTGAGCATATCTGCATTTCAGAATAAAATATTATTAAAATATGCGTATATGTTGTAGGTTTAACAGAGAAGACCTTTTTATGATTTATGTGGTCTTCAAGAATTGAGTGCTGTTGTGCTGACAAAGCTACTTGTTTCGCAATTCAAAATGCGGTTCAGATTCACTCAAGACGATTTACTCTTTGCTTCCATTTTTTTGCAGTATATTCACGCAATTATAATCATTCAGGCACCCAGCTGTTTGTATCCCATCTCTCTGACATGTTTTTATAAATGATCTCTTTTGTAAGAAATTAAGTAGGTCAGTCAAATTCCAGCATGCTATGAATCAAGTGGCCCAGATTTATTTCAGTGCAAGCCATTAACGTTCAGATTGTCCTCTACGGAGTCGTGCATGATCAGCAATGGAAGGACATACAGAAACTCCCTGATCTTGGGCAATCAAGATAAAGGTCAGGATGCTCACAGTCTGTTTCTGTTCTGCTTCTCGTGCTTTCTTCACAAGGACAAAGATCCAGCGCAGAGCTGCGGCACCGTTACTCTCGCCGATCACAAAGTTTCTAGTATTGAGAAATTCCTGTTTATTTTATTGACAAGCTAACAGATGAGGTCGTCCTCATGGACCAGTTATATTTTAGATGCATTTTATAGTTTATTATGCTATCTAGAATGTAGGAAGCATGCCCTGTTTTTAGAGTAGGTGTCTCAAAAGAACAAAAGAATTTAGAAGCCCAGGGTATCCATTCTCCCCATGTCTTCTGCCTTCTGCCAGTTATCCTCAAAGGGTGATGTGCACAGTAGACTTTTACTTAGATTGTAAACTTCTGAGGACAGAACCACTCTTTTGCTTCATGCCTGTGTATGTATGCATGCATGTGTGTGCATATTATCTAGCACTGGAGAGTCCTAGACCATGCTCTACATAAAATAAAAATACAGGTAGTAAATAATAATGATGCATGGTCTTAATGTGGTCATCTATATTATCACTGCTGCTTTGTGTCCTTCCTTCTGCAAATTGGTGACGACAATTGCCATTGGTGACCAGGTTCCTAATTAGTCCTGAGCGCATATTAGTTTTATGACAAATGTTTTAAATCTTTTGTTAGCTAACCTTTATATAAATAAAACCAGTGCATATATGAATAATTTTGTTACATACCCTTTCTGTACCCACCCTCTGCCTGTATCCTCCCAATTGTTTTGCTCTTTCTACCTTTGGGGCATTTTCCCTGTGCAACACTAACAAATATATTATTTGCTGTCATGTTCTTCCTTTCCTAGTTTTAAAAAGGAGTCTGCAAAACATGTGTATGCGTCTCCAGTATCTTGGTTGGAGCTAATTCAGAATCCTAAAATTACTGCCTTTTTGTTTTTCTAATTTGACCTTTTTCAAACGCTGTAATAAGGGGATGGAGCTCCAGACTGGGAAGGCAGCTGGATGATCTGCTCTGACTGTGTAGGGCCATCAGAGTTGGTCACTGTTTCTCAAAGAGAGTTTTGACATCTCCATGTACAATGAATCCCAGACCTTGGAAATATGCAAAAGCCATCTGGACATGGTCCTGGGCATCTGACTGTGGGTGGCCGTGCTTGAGCAGGAGGGTTGGACCAAATGACACCTGCAGGTTCTTCCCAATTTCAACCATTCCCTGCTTCTGTGAACCTCTAACTGCATGTCTCATCTGTCCCATTCATGACGGACTTCTCCATTTCTCCAAGGTTTCATTTTGCCCCAGAAGACCTGTACCTGATTTTGTTCTCAAATATATCCCTTCTTACTATCTAATGTCTCCTCCAGATCAATTCTAAGTTAATAGATCTCAGTTCATGTATAAAGTTGGTGTCAGAGGATCTATATGCAACATATGTTAACCCTTCCTTTCTCATGCTCTCCCTTGAAATCCTGAGTTCAAATCTAGTCATGCATTCTCATACCCATGCCACAGTATTTGAGGTTTAATCACTTCAAAATTCAGGTGGATTCTGTGAAAATCTAGCTTTTTTGAGAGAGAGTCAATGTCAGGCTAGTTCATAACTTGACCATGGCCTCCAGCTATAATGGAGAACTCTAGAGGTAGTGTCTTTTAGATTTTGAAATGTGCAAAGATCATACTCTAAATACTGTAAAACGACAGTGTTTCCATGTAGCTTTGTGTGGTCATTGGTTTGCACAATGAATAAATTTTAACACATACTGCCTCACGGTTGGAGTGATGATCAGTAGAAGTGCTTTGAATGTTTTCATTTTAATATGGAATTGGAGACTCGCTGGAGGATACTGCTGGACATAAATTGTCTTTCTTCTTCTTTTCAAAGCCATACGAGGGGCTAAGACTCCAGGACCTGCGCAGGCTTAAGGATATGCTGATTGTGGAATCTGCTGACATGCTCCAGGCCCCGCTCTTTACCGCAGAAGCTCTGCTTCGGGCACATGGTAATCCAAAACCCTAAAGACTAAATAAACTCTTTTCAGCAAAATCAAAATTGCAGTTGAATGTTTACCTTTTATTTCCAAGTAGAAGATAAGTAGCTGTTGATCAAATACCAGGAAACAGGTCACGCACTGCTTCGGAGAGGAGTGCAGCTGCAGTGTGCCAGAGTGCACTGGGGAAGCTGATGGGAAAGTGATTAAAACTGGGAATTGTGCTGGAAGACACTTTAACTCCGTGTGGAGAAACAGAGCTTTCCTGTTTCAGTGAGAGACACAGAAGTAGAACTTCCATGGTTTTATGTGTCAAATTTACTCATTCATTTGTCAGACTGTTGGTTTTCTGCCACTATATATTTGTCTATAAAACTGGATCAAATTTTATTTATTTATTGTTGCAATAAAAGCAGTCTATAATAATAATTGTAATAGATGGTTGGAAATTGCCTTGGGGTTTTAAAGCAGACAAGTGTATGTCCTTTGAAGAATTTTTATAGTTACTCTTATAATACAAGGAACACTTTTCTGTATCTATATCTGTAACTAGTTTAATTTCACTGAAATCAGTCTGTGCTCTTGTTGTGCGATTCAAACTGGGGTTGTAGGTATGGGGATGTACTGAATTCGGTGTGTTTGCTCCAGACAAAAGTATCTCTGAAACTGAGTGGAAGCTCCAGGCTTTGATTCGGTGACTTGAAACCTGTGCTCATGGAGCAGGGCATGGTGACTGCCTGCCGGAGGAGCTGCTCGGGCAGGGAGAGGTTTGGGTGCTCGGGCAGTGAGAGGTTTGGGTGCTCGGCACCGCACCGCTGGATTATATTTTCATACCCTAATATTTTTTGTGGGCTCCTTGCGAAAATAAAAGGGAGAGGGAAAAGTGAAAAAAAGAAATACAATTTGAAAGCCTCAAGGTTTGGCAGACTTTCACGAGGAGGTGTGATACCTGAAACTCACCTCTTTTACATTATTTTCAGTAGTTGGTATTTGAGTTCCTTTAAACGTTGGATGAAGTGAGCTGGCTTGTGCCAGTCTGATGATATTGAAGGCACAGTCTTTGCATGTATGTTTTCTAATGTTGATTATTTTTTTTAATTCTTAAAATGTATTTATAGTATGTGCAGTATTTGAATGCTATTTTGGATTCTCAGAATACTCTCATTAAGGCTAATTATTACTAAATTGTTGACTAAGTGGGTAGGCAGATTCTGTAAGCTGTGCAGATACTTTGAAGAAGAAAGTGATGGCAATATACTGTTTAAACACACAGCATAGTCCATAGTAAGTCCAAAAGCAGTGAGGTTGATGTAAACTGTGCAGAAATGTCTCCAGCATCTTGCAAGCAGGAACTGAAAGTTGAGAAGAAATCAGTCTGTGTTGGAAAGGTCACTCTTTCTGATGTTGCCACAGTGGTGTAGCCGTAGCTTAATGCAACTGGCCAATGTGGAGAGAGAAGCACAGACAATTTGCAAGTCACAAGAAAGTCAACTGTTTAGCCTGTAGCTGCAGTCATGTACTGGAAATTATTAAAACAGAATTTATTTTGTTTGAAATGAAGACACAGAATTGCTTCAGCCTAGTGAAGAGTATAACTGAGCTATTTACAAAGGCTCAGACAATCGGGAAACATCAAATGCCAAATTGTAAAGTTTTTGCATTTAATCTTGAAATTCATGAAAGAATAATGTGAAACCTTAATATAATTCACACTTAATTTATGAAAAGCCTGTTTTAAAGTCTTGGAAAGATCATTCTTATATACTCCTTTTAATAGTTTACAGACATTTAATCTAACAAACTTTGCTTTTTTTATCCTACAACTATATCAATTTACTGCCACAGACTGTAAGAGTTGAGTGTATTTTTCTTTTTTTTTAATGAAGAGACAGAAGCATGTAGAGTTAGAGAATGGATAAAAACAATGTTGTTATGGCAGTTGTGAAAATAAATAACAGTTTCTCTACAAGTACGTTTCCAAGTTCCTGTTTCTCTTGAAGCAGCTGATTTCAGGATAAAAGAGAGGCAATTCAGCAAATATAACTATCTCATATTTTACTAAAATTCATAAGTTTGTAAAGAAAACACAGTAGAATCCGTTTAGTAGCATGTCTTAACCCGGTACAGTAGATACAGTAAATTGATACAGTAGAAACAAAGGAGCTCAAGAAAACTTTTAGCAATTTTTTTCTGTATCTTAGCATCACTCAGCTCCCCTCTGAAGGATTGTAAGCTCAGGGGGATTTGAAAAATGCTAATAATATTTATAATTTTTGAAGTCTAAATATGTTTAGGGTCCATGTCTTTAAATAAATGCAATTAAACTAGCCCATAATATGTTTTAGCTTAGATAAGTAAGCACCTGTTCAGTAGATCATCACCCGCTCGAAAGCTTCTTTTGGTATGAGAGCAGTTTTTAGTATAATAGCAATCAATACTTGACGGGCAGTATTTTTACTAAGTTCAGTGCTTAGAGCACTTACTTTTTTTTGTCCAGCATTAATACAGTATAGGGATACTATTTATCTTTTTCTGATGAAATCTAAAATTCAATAAAATTAGCCCAGATCTTTTGGTTAATAACATTGAGTTTCCAGTGGGAAATTTACAATTGCTGTAAATAAATAATAAAAATAATTTTATTTAAGAGTGATATTACAGGGAAAGGAGATGCTTGCGATGCAGTTATTTACAGTGTGTGCATACGTTGCATTATGTATTATCTTGGAATGTGTTCCCTCAAATTTGATGTCTAAAGTTCCATTTGCTTACCCTTTATCATATTTATTTATTTCCAAAATGTTTTAGCTTAGTGTTTATATATTCTTTTGAGGACGCAGTTGCAAAATGTATTTCAAACATTGTCAGCCGCATAATTTCCTGTCTCTGTGTGTTTGTTGAAGACTGGGACAGGGAGAAGCTGTTGGAGGCATGGATGTCTAACCCAGAGAACTGCTGCCAGCGCTCGGGGGTGCAGATGCCCACGCCCCCCCCCAGCGGGTACAACGCCTGGGACACGCTGCCGTCCCCACGCACCCCGCGCACCACCCGCTCCTCCATAACCTCCCCGGATGAAACCAGCCCCTCGCCAGGAGACCTGGAGACAGCTGTGGTAAGTTCATAAATAGATCTGAAGCAAAAGAGCTTGTTTCTAAACATAGCACACCTACGCTGAGGGGGAGCTGCCTCCTCCTCTCATTCCGAAAATGCCTTTGTCAGGGTCTGAAGTGTTTCTCTTCCCGGAGCACTGGGCAGAGAAGTTGTTGGCACCTCAGACATTCTCCATAATAACACAATTGAGCACACTCTCGTTTCACCTCGGCTGTCACCAAGAGGCAGAGATCCAGCTGGCTACAGGCACACCGGGGCATTCGGCTCTTTTCAGCTGCTCTGCTCCTCTCCTGCTCACCAAGGTGTTCACCCACTGTCTCCATTTCCCTGCACGTACTCAGTGCTGGGAACCCTGCCTTTTGAAATTTGTTTCTTTAGAAAACAAAATTCTCTTTGTCTGCATTCTGAAATGTCAGCCTACTAGCGTACTGTCAGCTTATAATGACTTCTACTATGTGTGGGCTGCTGCAGGCAGTTTACAAGGCTATTGCAAATTTGAAATATGAAAGTGCCTTTCATTAAAATCAGAGTGGTTCTTTGAGAAGACAGAGTTCTCTTTTTAATAATCCGCAGCTGCAGCATTGGAAAACTTTTGCTCTGTGACCTAAGCATTTTTCTAGAATTATTATATACAGTCTTGCAAATGGATCATCCCTACATCTCGTGTTAAAGTTAAGAGTTTTGCATTCCTGCATAGAAATCTTGTATTTCATAATTTCTAAAATGCTGAAAAAGAAGCTATATAGAAGGAATGGTGTTATCGTACATTTATTTACATGAGCAGTTAAATACTGTCCAGGAATGTTTCCTAACCAAAGTATGCAATGAAAGATTACTTGTTTTCAGTTTTACATTGTGTGTTTTGTTTGTCATTGATGGTCCATAAGCCAGGGGAGCAGGTTTGGATAATGATTGCCATTCTAGATCTAGGGTGTCTAAATCCAAATCCAGGGTTATAGAGTTAGTATTCCTGTTCAATTAAAAATCTTATCAAGAGATACCAAAATAATATTTTCAAAATCTTGTTTATGAAATAATACATATTTTTCTGAAGTCTCTCATTTTGGCAGGAAGTGAAAACTAAAAGAAATAGATAAAATAAAACCACAAGCTATAAAGCTCCTTTTCAGATTTTGCATTTACATCCTCTTATAATTAAAACCCTGCCATTAAATGTTCTGTACGTGATATTTTGAACTCATGGTTTCATGAAATTACTTATTTTAAAGTTACATTTTAAACAAAATTGAAAACTCATGTAAATTTTATAGTGAACATTTTTGATGCATTGTCAACTTCTAAAATACTTAATTTTGGCAAGACAATAAGCTGAAGTGACTGAATCAACAATAAGTGCCCTCATCAGTTTTTACGCTTTAAAAGCTGACTTTTTTGGTTTTTCATCTATATGTTTTCGGAGTAAAGGTCTTAATATTCAATGTTATTTTTTCTGTAGTACCGAGTTGTATAAAATTCAGCAGTGGTATCTTCTGCTGGAATATTTGGAGCTTAACTTATTCTTTACTTTAATTGAAAGCCTCAAATACTAAAAAAATAGTACTCATGTAGATTATTAGTTAAAACAGGTGCTGCTGTTGCACAACTGAATTGCTCTGCCTTGATTTGGACCTGATTGTGTGAGATGCTAAATGTTTCCTGTAGCCTCTGTCATCTCCAAACTCCATTTCTGGCTGCCTGTGAAGCCGATGAAAAATTCAGGTCCCTTTTGTCCCTCGAACTCTAACCTTGAGGTCCCAGCACTCCACAGGGTGAAGGACTTATGAGCTGGAGGACACGATGGAAGGCAACCCAAAATGTGCTGTTTGCACGGGGAGGTAGAGAAACTGGGATACCTAATCTTTCCCATTTCTATAGCTTAAATAGCTTTTTTTTCTGGTTACAGTTAGATTTTTTTTCCCCTATTGAGCACTTCTTTAAATTTTTGCTGAGATTTTCCAACGTAACTTGTCCTGCTAACAATATGAAAGGCTTTAGAGTATTTCTTAATCAGAAGTACTTTTTTCATCTACAGTGTGGCATTTGTATGTGTAATATTTCTGTATTTGAAGACCCAGTGGATATGCCTTGTGGGCACGACTTCTGCAGAGCGTGCTGGGAGGCGTGAGTATATGCCCTTTTCTATCTTTTAAGAAACTTTCTCACTTCCCGTTTTGAAGAGGAAAGGACAGAGACCATAAACAGCTAATGTTAAACCACAGTGTGGATTTCAAAGAGTTTCTGGTTTGACCCTATTGAATATTTAAGTGGCCATCAACTGTTTTAGGCTCACATAATGCTTGTTTTGCTGATTCAGCAAAACTCCTAAGCCGATGTTTAAAGCCTGTGTGTGAATAGATGACCCTGTGCTTCGCTTGCTCAGTGTATGTGCTGCTGCCGGCACTGGGGTTCACATATTCTAAGCTGAGCACGTGCTCAATTCCATCTCTTAGTTTAGCACACTGAACTCAGGCATTGTAAATCCATTTCCAGTCAGAAAACCAATTAAAATGCTTTCTTACGTTGAGGGCTAATAACCAAGGAGTAGATTTAGCTTATAAGTTCTGTTACTGTAATGCTTCTGTTACAACTTTTCTTTTTAAAGTCAGAATAGTCATGCTAATAAAAACCTTAGACATGGATAATTGTGCTGGTATAAATATTAATCATAGTTCCCGGGAATAAATATATCTGTATGCAGTGCCTTTGTATTCATCCTTGTCCCCATTCAGGAGATTGTGCTACTAGAACTGTAGCTCTGTAGTGCCTGGTGATGGTGTGCCAGCACCGCTGGTCCTGCTGCAGATCAGCCCCATTTGTACCGACTCAGTCGTCCTGTGTTAGGGAAGAGCACTGTCTCTTCCCTATGAGCTTTTAGAAGGCAGTTCTTTTCAGTGGCAAGGAAATTAATAGTTCTGTTGTCTTGCAAATGGTTACGCAGCGATGTAGAAGTCACCAAATCACTGGCTTGACATGATGCTTCTAATTTGGGTGCTGGACTGTGTGTGCTGTGACTCGTGCCTGTGCTCAGAGCTACACCTCAATGTCAAGTGCTTGGGGTGGCACATCCAGGGTGGGATTCATCTTTCTGAGCCAGTCGTCCCTAAGTCACTCGGATCATAGCCAGGACTGTTAGCCCCTTCCAAGATATGACTCTAAGATGGGATGAGTTGGCAACTCTCTCTACCTTAACTATGAAAGGATCCCAGGTGACTAACTTGGACTAGCCTGTCCTTTAGATGATTAAAGTTAGATGAGATGAGTGTCATCCATGATGTCAGATGAATAAGTTACAGCTTTTAAACTTGTGCACTGCTAGTTCAAGTCCACTTTCAGCAGATCTCTGTGCTCCTTCTGTCTCACATTCTGGTGCTTTGGGACTATAAAAGTCTCCATTTAGAAATTTGTTTTCAAGAGCAGACCTATTTTGACTAGCACAGTTGTAAAAATTAATTGCATATCAAATTAATAATTTCTTAGATTAATTACACTTACATGTTCCATTTCTGATTTAAGTTAGAAGTAATGCTCAGTTTAATTAAATACTGCACAGCTGTCTGATAAATAGCAAGGATGGAAACCACAAACTGATAGGGCTCAGCGTAGCTGATGGTGCTCACTTTTGAACCATGGCAGTCTTCCCTCATTTTTTTTATAATGATGCTGTTCATCAAATCTGTAGCCCTTCTGAGCAGAAAGGGACACTTCCTATTCTTTGTTTAAAAATTTACTAATGTGAATATATGTGAACCTAGTATAAAGTATTCAGCAGCCTTTTAATTTTTACTTTTTATTCACAAATACTGACTGACAAAATTCTGGCAGATTTTTGAATCTGAAAATTCAGGAGGGTGAAGCTCACAACATTTTTTGCCCAGCATATGATTGTTTCCAGCTTGTGCCTGTAGACATCATAGAAAGTGTGGTTTCCAAGGAGATGGACAAAAGATACCTTCAATTTGACATTAAGGTAAATTATCAAACTGTTCTTGTATTCTTGAACCGTATTTAATTTTATAAAAAATAACTTACAACTTCTATGTGAAATGCTGCAATATATCTGTAACTTTCCCAGTAGAAATTAATACATTAATATGTACACTGAATTACTGGATGTCTTATATGTCATAATATCAGTGTTTGATATACCACTGAGAAAAAAGAAAGAGCGTTATATTTATTCCTTAAGCACAAATTCAATACTTCTATAACGTGTAAGCTAATGCAATATTAATAAAATTTGATCGTTCTAATGTTCATAACAGGTGATACAAAGCTTTTAATCAGCCAGACTTGTTTGTGATGGCAATCTAAAATTTTAAGAGTTTTTGGATTATTTTTATTACCAAGAGACTGTTTACATTCAGAAATAGTACCTGTTTCCATTTAAAAAATGATTAGTACAAGTGAATTACTGGTTTTTTCCCATCCAATGCTTGTTGTGAATCCTTTATATAGGAGGGGAAGTACCAAAACCTTGATTTGGTTTTCCTGATTTTTTAAAATGTTTATTTCCATCATTGCAACTTGTTTTTAAAACCAATCTTTTAATTCACCCCTTTTCTTTTATATTAGTGTAGTAATGAACTGGTCTTTGAGATAATATACTGCTTTATCAGTGGTGCCAGGGCAAAAGTGTGACAAGTCTCTTTAATACACAGTAACAGGCTTGTATACAGTAAGATGCACATTAAATGACCAGGTCAGATTAATCTTTTACATCTTCATATTTCAAGTGGCTGGTGATCAGCATAGGCTTGAAGCAAAGTAGTGAAAGTTCTTTTTCCCCCTCATTTATTAGATGTAAGTTTTACAAAAGAAGACCTGCTACATTAACCAAAAAAGATGGGAGGTAAATTCCTGAGTTATCTAGTTGTGATTTCAAGTTTATTGTGGGTGGGATACATTGTGGGATTTTTGTTTTAATACGGTTTTAATTCTTTTCATCTACAAGAGTTGGCTCTGAGTGCATTGCCAGTGCCTATATACTGGAAGTTTGCAGTAAGCCATATGACAAAGGAATTGTCTTCCACACGTTGAACATTTTGTCTGGGATGTAAGTCATTTGCATCTTAGTGTAAGTCTGGAGCACTGTTGTTATTAAAAAAAAACATAAGGTGGAGATTAAGTTATTCCTGTTTTATAACTTTTTAAAAGTCTATCAAAGTAGCTACAAGGTTGTCCTTACGCTTTTTGGCTTTGTTCCTTCAAAGGAAGACTATGAACACAAAACGTTTTATATCAATGTTGAACTCTGATCTTATGTGGTAAAATATTTTCCTTTTTTTCCCCCAGGCCTTTGTTGAAAATAATCCTGCTATTAAATGGTGTCCTATACCGGGCTGTGAAAGAGCAGTAAGGCTCACAAGACAAGGGTCGAATTCATCAGGATCAGATACGCTTAGTTTCCCCATGCTAAAAGCCCCTGCTGTGGACTGTGGAAAAGGACATCTTTTCTGCTGGTTAGTACTGCAACCTTATCTACATAAACTCCCAGTCACTGCTGTTCCAGGGATTAATTAAAAAGTCCCACTTAGAACCGGGTGTGCAGAAACATTTGAGTTGGATGGTGTGTGAGGTACTGTCCTGTACCCATGCACAAAATGACCTCATGTGGCAAAACAGCGGTGGGGAGTGTTGTGATGTTCTGTCCTGATGGGGCAGAGGAGAAGTGGGATTTTTGTGTCTGTCTGGATAGTTGTAGTATAACTGAAACACGGCACATTCTGAATTGTAGCACAGAAAATTGGCTGGTTTTAGCTCTTTCTGAATTTTGGTAAAATCACCTCAAAGAACCTGGAGTTTAAGCAGGACTGTGGAGGACCTTTTGGTTCATAGACAGCTGTTCTGTTTGCTGGGTCACTCCAACCATTGTTTCACTTCAGGATCAGCACTTTTTCTTTATGTTGTCTGACAGTTTAGGACTATTGTAGTGGGATATTCTTTTTGCTGTTGGAAAATCAAAACCCGTCAACCAAAGTATAGACATTCAGACAAGCTGAGTAATCCTTCTTTTCATTTTTCAATTGAAACCACGATGCAAGAAGAGATCCGGAATAATCTGCTTGATTCCAAATATCATAAGACTTTTAATGAAAGGTGCTTCTGACTTTAGTTCTTTACCCATATGAATGGAAAGGAAGAAGGAACAAGAGGAAAGCAGACATAACGAAACAACCACAAAAGCCAGAAAACAGAACTTCTCTGAAAGAGGTTGTTCACAGTGGATGGAGAACTTGGAGAGAAACAAATCCTGTAGAAAGAAACCAGAAAACATTTTTTACCAATGAACGTATAACAAACTTTAGTGCTATTCCACAAGAAGGTACCACCCTCTCATCCTTGCTTCTGATTACAGACAGAGAATCATTGCTGTCTGTTAACTCAAAGGACAGAGCTTGAGACCACTTTAGTGTAATATTGACATGGTCCTTCAGACATTAGCAGCTTCTGCTTCCTTTACATGGGCTGAATGTACTAGCTCCCCAAAATGTCCTCTGAGTGTGAGAATATTCTTTGAGTGCATAATTTTTATGAGAAATGTCTTTTTTATGTTTTCTGATAATATTTCTGAATGTTCTTTTTATGTTAATGCTTTGAGATACTGCACAAGTAAATACCATTAAGGTCTTGAAAAAGACCCCATTTTAGCAGCAAAATGTCCAAGAAGGCCTTTCCAAGGCCTTTTTTCCTTCCCCATGAAACCGCTCAAAAGAAAGCAGTTTTCGAGAAATAAGGAGTTAAGCTTTTGGGCCCCCATTTGTCAGAGATAAGAGAACATTGTGCAAATCTCGGGACTGCTCCCCGCATTCCTGCTTTTCTCTCTTGTCATAGCTCTGAGCAGTTGCAGGCCCTGTTTATGGCTAGTTAGACTATATTTCCAAATCGTATCAAAAC
>JAOXNO010000013.1:24719684-24737487 GCA_028565335.1 Limnodromus scolopaceus
AACTGATTGTTAACCAGCGGAACTCTGAGCCCAGGGCGACCTGGAGAGTTCCCCAACGCGTTGCTAATAAATACCTCAAAGTGTAGTAGTGAATGCCATCCTCAAAGCTAGTAGCAGCTTCAAGAGAAGCTCAAGGGACTCATTTCTCCACTGTGTCCATGTAACTAAGTTAAAGCCCCTGTTTAAGAGACCGGGGGAAACAGTAAACAACCATAAATACTTAATGCTGTGTTGCAGGGCTTGGATCTTCTTCCAGATTGAAAGCTTGATTCTAGTTAAAGATTAATTATTACAACTGAATATATGCAAGTAATTCTGCATAAAATGCATCTCAGGTATAGCAAGCGACCTAGTTTTGGATAATCTCTTTATTTTGATTTACCTTTGTTACAGAAACTATACTAGCACTTTCTGTGGCACTAAAATTGTACCCTGGCATAACTCAAACAAACTGCGAACCAGCTGGTTTATTTCAGATTGTAATTTTAAAAAGCTCTTTTCCTTTCCTGTCTCATTTAAATTCTTTATTAATCTTAATACTGATCATCTATGTTTGTAAGCAAGTAGTCTAAGAGTATTTTGAAATAATGTTAATTGGATGGCTTTTTATCTTCCTGACTTAATTAAAGTTTGAGCATGTCTTGATAAGTTTCCATATTTTTTAACTTGAACCAAGTTTAACTTTAAATCTAAATCTCTAAATGATAAGTAATTGTGTGTACACCTTCATTTTCAGGGAATGTCTTGGTGAAGCACATGAACCTTGTGACTGCCAGACCTGGAAGGACTGGCTACAGAAAGTATCTGAAATGAAACCAGAAGAACGTAAGACTCGTGCCGGGAAAGGGGAAGGGGAAAGTTAACGTTTTTTGCTGTTGTTGTTATTTTTTGGTTTTAGAGGGATTTTTTAGTTGCATTATGTAAAAACTCTACATTGGTTGAAAAGCCGGGTAAAAAGGAAAGAAAATTAAACCGCTCAATGAGGGGCTGCTCCACATTTCAGCTGCATGTTAGGCATTCCTCCCCATAAATTCACGTTTGGTTCAGATAGGACATACAAAATTCTTTTCCTTTCTGCTTCAGCCTTGTTTCATTAATTAATTGATTTATTCCTTAATATAACTTCATTTGCCCTGGGCAATTTAAAATCTTTTAGCCCAGCCTGCACTTCTGTTTGAGTCATGTTCCATGCAGTTGTTTGTGTACTTTAAAACTAATTCAAGCCGACAGGTGATAATAATAGTAAGGCTGAGGGTGAATTGCAAGGGGGTTGATGATAAATAACTTTTACTGAAAAAACTAATAAGGGTTGGGTTTACACAGGGCAGGCATTTTCTTGGTCAACATTAACAAAAAAAAATAGAAGATTGACAGTAATTTGAATAAAAACTAACAACGTGGTTACCACAGTTCAGAGCCTTCCCATAATATGTTACAAATATTCCAGAAAGCATAGAAAATTTTATCAAGAGGCAAAATACACCATACCTTGTCAAACTATGCCAGTCTTTCTCATATATGTGTTTTCTCATTTATTTATTATAAATGTCATATATAATATATATAGATTTATGTAGAAATATGTGTGGAAATAACATGTGTACTAATATTATATATAATATGTATAAATTAGAAAATGTGTACGCTTATATTTGTGAGAAATATATACAGTGAAGAATTACAATATTCTGTCAAGAAACGGGTAAACATTTATCTTTCGTAATCCGATTTTCACAAAAGATCGCCGAAGTACCATTTTAATTTCTCTGTTTTCGCACGCTCCGTATCCTCCTGTCGCCCTGACGAAGTTGTGGGGGTGAGTGAGGCCTACGAAGATGCTGCCAATTGCCTGTGGTTACTAACGAACTCCAAACCCTGCGCCAACTGCAAATCCCCGATTCAGAAGAACGAGGGCTGCAACCACATGCAATGTGCAAAGGTGAGAAAGACCCCTCATAAAACCTGTTGTGAAACATACGGGGCCACGTGTGCCTTTCAGGAGCACAGACATCCCGAACCTCTGAGGAGTCGTGCCGGAGGTTTAACGGAGCCTGTTGTAGGAGTTAGATGGTTTGCCAATGGCAGGTTACAGGTATTCAGAAAATGTTTAATACATCATGTAATCTCTTTGGCTGGCAGGTGAACACTGTCATGATCCACATTTCATAAACACCTCAGAATTACTGTCAATATGGTATGAAACTTAAGGAAAGAGAAATAATTGATAGTTTAATCATCATTAATGATGTAGAAGAGAAAGAACATTTTTAATTGGCAGAAGATTAAACATTTTAAGGAATGGTAAGCTCTAACGAAGGCTTTGCCTTGCTACATTTTTCTTTGGCTCTGTTTCTCTAACATAGCAATAAACCAGAGAAGATTTAACGGAAAACCATAAACAGGAATTAATCAGTAAGGATGAAAAGACAGCAAAGAGTAATTCCAAAAGAAACTTACTGGTAACAGCAGCCAAAAAATTAGTCATGAGTTTGCACTATGATGCTACCAAAATAGAAAAAATATTTTTTGCCATGAGTTCAGTATCACTTGAGAATGCTTTTTCTCTCAAATTAGTTAAAAGCTGCATATTTAGAATACTGTTTCTTTATGTCAGAAATACCTTATATAACTACAGCTCCTTGAGGAGCACCATTAAAGATAAGAAAGTAGCACACACTTCACACAGTTGGGCTCCAATGAAAAGCTAAGAGATTTAGAAAGTAGTTTTTCTGGAAATGTGTTAGTCTCTCTCCATTGCTATGCACATCCTATTTTCTTTATATTGTCATCACATAACCCCTCTCGTTCTGTGATATGAGTTGAAGGATGGGGCTTTTTTTTGGTGCTGTTTCTTTGGTTTTGTCTGTGGTGGCAGAGAACAGATTCTCCTCCACTCTGATTTATGCCAAGCTTGCTGGGTTTTTCTGTTTTTTCTTCTTAAATGATTTTGAAAAGAGCTCATAAATTCCATAGTGCTAAAAACTGTATAAGATGTATTTGTTGCAGCTTTTGCCAGTGAGCTTATCTCAATCAAACAAAAGCGTGGAGAAGACTTTGGCCATTGAACAGTGCTGAGTGTGTAATTCAATGCAGTACTGTTCTGAGGCACTGGCTCTCAACCACAGTTCTCTTTTCTTCTTCGATGCTGTCCCTGATAAACAGCCCAAAGTGTCCTTAGCCCAGCCAGATTCCCTTGGTTGTGCAGAAATCTCTGCAAACAGAAGCTGCCTCCCCTCAGCCTGGCGAGGAAGGAGAGGAGGGATGTCCTCCAGCTCATTGCAGGGCTCAGACACGGGGAATCGCGGTCACCTCGCTTGTCCCTTCCTCCGCTGAAGGAGCTTCTGCCGTAATTCAGTTGTTCATGGAGGAATAATAATGCGTAACTTCAAATATACAATATATCAACTTCTGGGTGTTTTTTCCCCCTTGTTCCTTTTTTTTTCTGAAGTGCAAATATGACTTTTGCTGGATCTGCTTAGAAGAATGGAAGAAGCACAGCTCTTCTACTGGGGGCTACTACAGATGCACTCGCTATGAGGTTATCCAACATGTAGAGGAACAATCCAAGGAGATGACAGTAGAGGTAAGAAATGAATGTGTGTGTTTGAAAAATAGCGCTAAAGCTGCAATTTTCTATGTAGGATAAGTTTCATCAAAACTCTTCCAAACCCGAGATCTAAAAGTAAAAATACAATCTTAAATATATCAAAGAGACAGAAAGAAAACACTGCTTATTTGTGGATAGAAACATAAGATTTGGTTCTGGTTTTGGCTTTGGTGACAACTGCCAGTGACTTTACTCAAGTTATTTGACTTGTCTGTGCCACGCTTTCCTTTTGTGAAATGGGCGTGCTGGTGCTGTAATTAGCTGCTCTGTGCTACATGCCTTGACGCTGGCATTTGGAAAATCTGCTCAAATAGCATGCGCACCCAGTGCACTAGCTCTTTGGCTACAGCATTGGCAGGCTCCTGAATTTCAAACATGACATTTTTCTCTTTATTTACCTGGCACTCATCAGCACTGTGTACAACGCTGTATGTGTAGTGGGAATAGAAACAGTAGGTTATGTAATTATATCTAATAGTGATTGCTAAATTAAAGTTTTATCTTGGTTTCTTTTGTTTCCCCATTATTTTCCAGGCTGAAAAGAAGCATAGAAGATTTCAAGAGCTTGATAGGTTTATGCACTATTACACAAGATTTAAGAACCATGAACTTAGCTACCAGGTGTGGGTCAAACCATTTTTACTGATTTGGGTTTCTATTTTATTAATGAAAAAATAATTATCTTACAGTATTTTATTTATTTTCTTCTTCTAGTTAGAACAGCGCCTTCTAAAAACAGCCAAAGAAAAGATGGAGCAGTTGAGTAGAGCTCTCAGTGGAAGTAAGTATCTGCTGTGATCCATGAATTTGACTTGAAATCACATCAACTCTGTTACGGCTAAACCTTTGGGAGCTTTTGGATCGAGCTCACATCAGCCTGCTGTGTGGTGTGATCTCTCCATTACATGAATTCATAAGCAGTGGGTGAAAGTTAAATGCTTCCTGTTCCAGAGACTGGAGGAAAAAGTAGCCTTAGGAAGGGGGAGAAGCTAATATTCTGTGCTGACTTCTTTTAGTGAGAACACTGTGTAGTCTTTGAGAACTTGCTGCTGTGTACTTGCAAAATATTTAACTGCCATGCACATAAATTTTATTTTGGAGAAAAAGCCTTATGCTTAAAGAAATGCTGACATCAGCTGGAAAATATTTTCACAATGCTTGTTTTATCTTGCAGCTGAGGGAGGCTGTCCTGATACCACATTCATTGAAGATGCAGTGCAAGAGCTTCTAAAAACTCGCCGCATTCTTAAGTGTTCTTATCCATATGGATTCTTTTTGGAGCCTAAAAGCACAAAGAAAGAAATATTTGAACTTATGCAGGTAATACATGCATATATTTTCCTTTTCTAATGTTACTTTTTTGGGTAATATTAGTTATCAGTGTCTTTTTGCCATTTTTGTAGTGTAAAACTGATATACCCATTTTGTATTTGTAACTAAGTTTGGAAAATTAGTGCACTTTTATTCCTCTGTGGCACAATAGCTTTTAGTTCAATTTTAGAATGAATGAGAAACAACACTGCTGAAAAAGGAAAGGGATAAAGACAGGTGAAAGGGGAAAGAAAGGAAATTATTTACTGTTAATCACTGTACTGAGGATAGCATTTTAGCTTCAGATCTCATCTCCTCTTTCCAGCACCTCTTTTCTGATGTGTCTGAAGAGGGTGTGGGGGCAAAACTGGGGAGTCCCTGGGTGGGGGCAGGGGCTGCTGCCTCCTTTCCTTTCCCATGGGGACCCTGAAGATGCTCCATCCGTGTGAGCAAGGGGAAGCCCTGCTGCAAGCTGGAGGACAGCACTTAGGGCAGTGAAAGGGCAGGGTAGAAGGGCAGGCATTTTAGGGTGTTTTGGTATTTCAGATGGTGTTTCCAGGAAAATGGGTATCATTCTGCTCAGTATTTATAGTGTAGAGCTCTGCCCGGTTTTAATTTCCTTGTAAAATGATATCATCCTGTATTTATTAACTATTTCAGACAGACCTAGAAATGGTCACTGAAGACCTTGCACAGAAAGTGAACAGGCCTTACCTTCGGACTCCTCGCCATAAAATCATCCGTGCGGCATGTCTGGTGCAGCAGAAGCGGCAGGAGTTCCTGGCCTCCGTGGCCCGCGGCGTGGCTCCCGCCGACTCTCCGGAAGCGCCCCGGCGCAGGTAACCCAGCCAAAACCCTGCCCACCTCAGAAAAGCTGCCAAAGCGGGTGAACCCCCCGTCGTTCTTTGATGGTGAGGGAAGTGGAGCTGGTAAACGTGACGGCTGTAAATCACCAGATAGTGACATTGTCTTGGACACTTGATCTTTGTGGAATTACAACTTTTCACTGAGGAAAGATGTGTTTGAGAATCACTGCTCTGTATGTTGCAGCCTGTATTTCTTCCCCATTTGTGATCTATTAATGATTAGGTGTTGTGGCTTCCATTTCACCTTCAAGATTGTCACTAAATACCTGGTACACTCCAAAAATCTATAAGTATTTGCTAAAAATATTGAGCAGTTCTGGAATAGTCACGTGTTTTCTAAATGAATTTTGAAGTAAGAATTAAAGCAGAGGACTTCTTAAGTTTTAGAGAGTTACAATTGCGCTACTTTTAAAATGTTGATAGGTTTTGAAGCTCTGGAGGTTGTTCATACTTCGTTCTACTTCTAAACTTTATGGTATATCTCTTAATTTCATAGCTTTGCTGGTGGAACGTGGGATTGGGAATATTTAGGATTTGCATCGCCTGAGGTAAAATATTTCTTTTCATTTTCTTAACTCCTGCATACTCTAGAAAAACAGGTATGATTGCAATCTGCATGAAGAGCTTCCTTATTTTGATTCAAAGCATTTCAAGTTGGTTTAAGCTTACCATTTTATTTATTTCACAATAGAAGGAAATATATTCATAGCTAATTGTGCAGTGACTCTAAATAATGTCTCTAACGTGGATATAGTTATTTAAGATGCCAGCAGACAAGCTATGTTGAAGTTGTCATTTTCCAAGTACATAACCAGTTTTAAAATTGTATATGAACTGGCATCTATGTACTGGGGAACCTTAAAGTAATAAATATATGAAATCGCATGGATTAATTTTGAATGCAACATTGGTTCAGCAGAATTTAACAAAAAGTCTAAGAAATTTCCATCCTTCTTTCACAATCCAACAAAAATATACAGGCACACACCTAAATATTGTTAGCTATTTGAAATGTTTCTTTTTGGTTTTATGTATTGAAGCAGGATGGAAATTGCATACTCAGATGAATTGAACTTCTGCTACTTAACCTAGAATGAAAATTATCGTTTTAAAAATGAATATTCCACTACCTATATATGGGAAAGAGTAAATAATTTTCAAGACTCCCCTAAAATATGAGAAGCTTCCTATAAAGCTTTCTTTTATCATCTTAATTTTTATTTAATATTTTGAGAACATTAGATTAAAGGATTCAGTCAGGAAGCAAACTTCATTTCAGCATTTCCTGGGTCCTGTTTTTCTTCTAGCTAGTCATTTAAAAGCATCCTGGAAAACTCCATGTACTTTTTCTATATATTTCCTTTGCCTATTGTTTTCAGTGAGCATCATGCTGTTGAGAAAATAGCTTGCTTCTCTACAAAAGATCAGCTTGATTCTCCTGTCTAGTTCCTATAGTCCTTTCTTTTGAAATAATTCCCCATTTGATAATATCAAACTCGTTGTGATGTTACTGTATCATCAGTGGAACTGGTTATGAGAAAGAGCTGATAAGAGATACATGGATAAGCTGCCCAGCAGTGGGTGCCGTTGCAGTCGTGCTTAGAAGATGGCTTATGAGATGTTGTGATTTGCCTAAATGTGGTACTGTATGATGCAAGTTGGTTTCTTTGCTACGTAGCTGTCAAGGATACTTGCAACCACCTCTGCTAAAGGAATTTTCTAGAATTAATAATAGTCATCTTTGTTTATTTTAGTGAATTTCACTTAAAATTTTTTTACACAGAGCTGTGCTTTTACTAGCAATTAGTAGAATGACTGCGTATAGTGGATTATTACAGAAAACAAAATCTCACTGATTTTAGTAATGCACACTGCTTGTTGTAGAGCTTTGTGTGAAACAGTCGTGTTCCTACCCAACAAAATTTAAACTTATTTTGCTACATGTATAAAATTGTTCCAAGTAATCAGAAATAAATCTTTATCAGTAGTTATTAGGATATCTTTCTAAAGGTTAAAAAGCAACCAAAAGTTAAATGGCTGTTGGTAAAATCTATGATTTTATTGCAAACAGATGAGAGATAAGATTTGATAGGATTAATTAATCTTAGTGTTTAGTGATCACTTCCCATTATTCCTTGTCTTATTCATAGTGATATAATTATATATATTTTTAATTAATTCAGTTATATTGTTCCGCATCAAGTTTTGCATTTCTGCTGTTTGGGGCATTGCCTTCCACTTAGGAAATCCCCAAGCTCCCAAGAAGCTGGAAGAATATTTTAGAGAAGAATCCCTTCATGCTTGCCCTGTTTTTTACTCTCTTCCATAAGCACACACTACTAACCCCAGCTGAAGATAGAATATTGGGCTAAATGGACCTTTTGTCTGTACAGCTATTTTTATGTTCTTACAGTTTTCATGGATCTTCTTACATAGATAAAAATCTGCCCACGCTGATGATTTTGTGACTATTCTTTTTGGCTTGCATATGTCATTACGAATAAGAACTTGGTCTGAAATGGGGTTTTTGCCATGTTTGAAACATGGAAAGACAACGTACCATTCAAATAATACTAACAAGATGAAAAAGGTCATTTTGTAAGAGAAATGACACTTCTGGATTTAAGTTTTAGATACTTCAGATGTTGAGACGTTCTAGGACAAAGATCTAACGTAAGAAAGGAAAGGTAACAGTAATGTTATCTTTCCCAGTTCATTTGGCCAAATGAAGCCTTTGGATTACAGATTTCTCAGCCTGGAGCTCAGGGAAATAAATAGCAGTATTCTTTTCTGAAGAGACAAGCTAGCACCTATGTGTATATTTTTATTACCTTGTGTAAATGAATAACTGAGCTAAACAAAAGATCTTAACCTACAAAGTCAGATTCAACGTCAGCTGTACTAACCAAAAAACATATATAGAGATTTGCCTTCAAGCATAGAATTAGTCTCTTAATATTAGGAAAGGTATGGAAATGAAAACATTTATTTCCAAGTATTAAGATAATTAACCCTTGGGATGTTAGCTTGGTGTGGTCAAACATGAGTCTTTTCCATAAATGTTATATAAACTGCCTTTGGTAAATACACACAACGTGAGAAATTATAGGCTGCAGGAGTTAAAGTCCATACGGCATGGCTCGTCAGCAGCCCAAGTTAGGCAAAAATAGAGGAGATCTGTAATTCATGGAATTCAAATCCATCACAGACTGTTCAGTAAAAGAGTATCAGCTGTGGCTTAAGAAGTTCCTGGAGGCTGGAAAAGTGTAACGAGTCCCAGTGTATGCCTGCCAGCTTTCTGCAGTCTTCCAAAGGTGATTTTCCGATGGCCATCGCTGGCAGCAGGGACTCTGAGATAATCTGTTAGTCTAATTCAGATTAATTGGGTTTATGTCTTAAAATCACTCGGTATATATTTATTAAAAAGTGTGACAGTGCGTGCATATAAAGTTTGGCATCGAAGCTTTTAAACAAAAATTGTGTACTTGGAATTCTTTAAAAAGGGAGATTGCAAGTATTAAAATGTTGGTATTACGACAAGTATTTTTCTTTGCTAAATCATTACTTTTATAGATTTAGGATTACCTTGGGATTTTTTTTATTATTTATGTTAAGCATTGCATGATATAATTTGCAATTTATTTTTCTGAAAAAAGGTGATTTTATAAAAAACATATAAAATCACACATTTTTGATAAAAATGTGGTGCTTGTTATATCAGAAAAATATTACTGCATGCTGCCCTGTATTTTGTAACCTTTGGTTTATGCAGGAATATGCTGAATTTCAGTATCGGAGGAGGCACAGGCAGCGTCGGCGTGGAGACATGCACAGTCTGCTGAGTAACACCCCGGACCCTGACGACCCCAGTGAGAGCACATTAGGTATGTTCCTGCCCAGGGCCAGCTGCTTTTCTGTTGCTGCTTCAGAAATTGCTGGTATTGACCACAGTGTTTGTTCTTCTGTGGACAGACTTTAAACAAGTTTCAAACACACTGCTGTATTTCCCAGGATACAACATAAAGGCTTATTTTGGCATTTCTGTATGTGATCTTAGAAGTGTTGCTGACCATTGTGGCTGCTCCTCTTTTCAAAGAGACATGCATTGATCTTTCCACTAACAACTCCTCACCTGTTTAGACCAGGTTTGCTTTTCTGAAATTTTGACTGGCACATACCTCATATGACAGTCTTCTCTATATACCGGTTCTTTTATGCCAAGTCAAAGGGCCAGTTGTGCATAAAGAGTGTAGAAGAGGGTTCCCCTGCTACAGGCCTGCTGGAAGGTAGCCATGAGGCCATATCCCAAAACCCTGCTGAGAAACTCCTGTATTGGCAAAGACAGCCAGGGAACAAGTTGGCCATGCCTTCCAGCAGGTTGCTCCCCTGGGCAGCGTTAGGGCTGGTCACTGGAACTTGGCTGGGCTGTCTACATCCTGACAGCGGCGTTTGAAAAGGTACAAAAATAGCTTGAATCCAAATCATATCATGACGCCACTTCACTTCTTCAGAGCTGCTTGTCGTGTGCTGGGTCTCCAGGCCGTGCTGCACAAACCCTCATCGCTGTGTCTCATAAGCTTGAGTCCTGTACATGGCTTGTCCTTTGAAACCAAAAGGAGAAGTCCTTTACTGGGGAGAAGTAAACAAGCACATTCTTTATATTAGAAACAGTAAAAACAATTGTCGTGAGCTTTGATCCTTCCCTGTTGCAAGTAAAATGCAAAACCATCTTGTTAGTTAAGGACTAGAATTTGACTGAACACTTGGATATTGTAGTGATGACCAGTGCATACTGTTAAAGCATGCAGGAGGGCATTAGTTTGTCTCTCCTTATTTCATTTGGAATTTTGAAGTGGAAAATTCCATTTTCCAAAGTCAAAAGAGTTACATTTATTTTTATTACAGAGCAGTTTTTCTGGAAACAGCATTTTACTTCTATTTTTTTGCTGGCTGTTTTAAGAAAACAGCAACATTGGTAACTGCTGAGGTATACACTGATGACTCTACTCCTAGTTGTGCTGCATTTTTTTGGTAAAAATTAATGTAATGTTAACATTACAGCTAAGTTGTTGTCTTTAGGAGAGTGGAGAAATGGACAAATGTTGGTTGTAATTCACCTGTAAATGCATCCTGTATTGTGTGCATGTGCAGCAGTTTTCAGGAATTTCCATAAATCGTGCTGATGGGCTCATGCTTCTGATGGCGTATCCCATCCTTTCTGAGAAGAAAAGGGGTATTGAGAGCAGGAAGGCACAGAGGAGCCAGGCAGTCTCTCCTGACACAGTGGGACTGGTGTTTTGCCACTGTGCAAGAGCTGGTGTTAGGGGTGTTTCAGAGTATTTCATTCAGAGTGAGTAAAGGAGTAAACTTAGACTGCTGGAATCCAAGAGGAAGGAAGAGATTCTGTAAGTAAATAACAGTGGAGAAGGCTTCCTCGCTGGTTCTTCAACCGTTTTTGTTTCAATTGCCCAAACAGACACTCAGGAAGGTGGCAGTAGTAGAAGACATGGCACCTCCATGGTGAGTTCAGCTTCTATGGGTATTCTGCACAGCTCTTCGCTTCATGACTATACCCCTGTCAGTCGCTCTGAAAACCAGGATTCTCTTCAGGTATCTCCCCTAATCTCTTTTCCATTCTCTCTGCTTCACTTGCCTTCCTCTGCTCTGCTTTTCTGTGTCATTTTGCCTCTTTGCAAACTTTCTTAATTCTTCAACAAGAAAGGGAGAATATAGGACAAGAAATTACACTTTCACACTGGTAAGAATCGCTAAACAATTACTAATGTAACAATAGTCACTTTTTAAATTATCATGTCAACTGTATCAGTAAAAATTGATCCTGATAAATGACATGTAGGAATAATGAATGAATTTCAGATTTGAGCCCAAATTACTTTTCATTCACAATATGTAACAAGATGAAGATTTTATTCTGAAAGCATCCTTACGTATTTCCACAGGCTCTGAGTTCCTTGGATGAAGATGACCCAAACATCCTGCTAGCCATTCAGTTATCGTTACAAGAATCTGGCCTGGCCATAGATGAAGAAACTAGAGACTTCCTAAATAATGAGGCATCTTTAGGAGCAATAGGTACCTCTTTGCCTACAAGACTGGACTCTGCTCCTATAAGCATAGATAATCCACGGGGCGCTCTGAGCAGCTCTGAGCTGTTAGAACTTGGTGACAGTCTGATAAGACTTGGTGCAGGCAATGATCCCTTTTCAGCTGATCGTCTCCACTCGCACCCCTGCAGTGACACAAGAAGTGGATTATACTCAACGTCTAGTGATGCTGATTCCAGCAGTCAGGATCCCAATACCAGTGAAAATCTACTTGGAAATATTATGGCCTGGTTTCATGACATGAACCCACAGAGTATTGCTCTGATCCCCTCAACAAGTACAGAGACGGATGAGGATTCATGGCAACCCAGTACCGAAGATGGGTCAGCAGGGCAACCAAAGCTGACAGACACTGGGCTGGAGCCTCAGGAAGAGCACGCACTATTCGAGGATGCACTCAAGAATGAAGGCAGAGGCACCCAAACAGAGGAAAGCACTTCTGAAGAAAACGTTATTCCAGGAGAAACAGTATCACAGAGTGGTGATAACAACAGGGAGGTAACGAGCACCCTGGATGCTTCAGGAGATACTTCAAGTCAGACTCCTCAAACCTCAAGTGAGTGGATTGACCACATGCATCTGGTATGAATAAAAACTAGATTTGGAGTAAGAGAATGGCAGCGACAGATGGTACAGTATGTGGAGTAAGCATTATGGAGGCTTTGATCCACAGAATTATGGCGCAGTTGTAACCACTGACATAACAACGGATATTTAGGAGTTCTCTTGAATTGTAGTTCTTTATAATAATGTGAACCTTTCAAGGAATATCCTTTGCATTTAATTAGGTAGTAATTGCCTTTTTGCTCTCAAGAAAAAGGAATAAATAGGTTGTATTCCACATTCCTAATACAATGCAGCATCTGTTTAGCCTTAGGTTGATGATCCTTAACTTGAAAGTAAGGATTAAAGGCTTACACTGATTATTTTGGTTGGTTTTCCTAAGAAATAGTTTATTCCATTCTTTAGAACGCATTCTTTCACCAAAATAACATTTAGCAATTCATTTGCATTTTAGTTTTGTTTTCCATAACTTTTCCTTACTCATTTTTCATTTTTGTTAGCAGTGTGAGCGGAGGTATTTAATGCTTCTCTTTAATACTGCTCCAGGAAGAAGTTTTAGGGGATATTATTTCCCATTAAAATCAAAGACTTTTTCATGTCTATTTACAGTCCAAATGTGCCAAACTGTGAATAGTTAGCTGGCGGGAGCCTAACAAAACAGTGCAGTGTTACTCTACCAGACTAATCCCACAGTTCTTAGCAGTGAAAGAAACCACTGGGTAGCATTGCTTCTCTAAATTTAACTGGCATGTGTTGCCATGGTGACTGCATTTAATTAAATGTAGCCTGTATCTTAAGTTAATAAAACCTAATGCTGCTGTTAAACAGTTATTTTAAATATTAAAATACAGTGAGTTAGCAACAGCTATGCTGTATTTTAAGAGACACTTTAATGGAAGTGCAATCATAGTTCTTTGTTTTCATAATTCTACAAAGCATTCTATGCACTAATAGTGCAATTACTTTTAATGATAACATTTTATAAAAATACAGGAATACAGAATTTTCATATATTAGCCAGTCCCACAATTAAAGTTCAAATAACACATTCTGCTCAACGTTACGGTGCCTTTGCCTAACCCAACTGGATAGTTGCCACAGTTAAACAAGTAATTCAAATTCCGTGTCTGTTCTGGAGTAACTATGCTATTAATTGCAAAGACCTCCATAAAACCACCCATGGCCTTGCCTTTACAGTAAATAACTAAATGTTCAGTCAGTGTTTTTGCATAAACAAAACACTGCTAGGTATTTGTTCAATTGCACAATATTCATTTGCTGTGTGATTACTGTTTAGTGTAAAAAAAAAAAAAACCACCCTACAAAAAACCCTTTTCCTAGTTGTTGTACCGTGAAAAAAAAATACTGGTTATAGATTTGCTTAAAAGCATCAATCTACAGTTAGTGAGATACAATGGTACAGTATGTAATTACAACTAGAGTAAGTTGTTGAAATGGCTGTTTTAATTACATATAATCAAAACTTGTTATAACACGAGCAAACTACATACACTCCATTTTAAGTTTTGCTTAACTGTTACCAGAGATCTGTTGATATGATATAAAAGTTTATTACTACTGAGTGTGTATAGGCAAGTGTCATGATAGCAAAGTTTATGTATTGATTACTGTGAGTTCAAGTGAGTGTTTTGGTAACTAATTCATGCAAATCCAGCTTTTGAACCTTGCAGTCACAAGGTTCATATTAGTAAAAAATGAAATAAGAATATTTTACCCTTACCCCATAAAAACCTCATTCATTTTGCAAGCATCTTTAGAGAGAATGGAATAAAATAGTCTCAAATCATTTTCCAGCTTTTCCTTTAGCTTCCCTACTCTGGACATAATCATGAACCTTTGGACATCTTTGAAAAATACCTATTTTAAATTGTTCTATGGTATAAAATCCTTCAATTAGAACAGTTTTTCATAAACTTTCATCATGAATTGGTCTGAAAGCTGTTTAATTTGCATAGCTTCCTTGAATTGTAATTTCTGAAGATTCTTACAAAAAGATGGTGTATTGCATTGAGATGTCTTGCAGAGTTACAGTAAGATATGTAAGAGTGCTCTCTGTGAAGGTAGTGAAGTTTGTGGGTTCTGGGTTTTTGTAATTTGGTTAGGTTGTGCAGTATATCCATTGTTTCCGTGTTACTCTTATGAGCATGAAATTAGCCTATTAAATTTGTATTTTCTTGGTACTTATTTTAACACCATAGTCATTGACTTTACAATTCAAAAATAAAGTTTGGCAAGACTATTTTGTAAACATGTTAATTTTATAATGTAAAAAAATTACTCTAACCTTGAATTGTTATTTGCACTTTCATAGTCTATACTTGATACATTCCCACTTTATATACAAGTAGGATACTACAACCATGTAGATGTTTGGCCAAATGAATGCTGTTAATAATATGTAAAATTCTTTGATTAAACATTTATTACTTAAACTCATTCCATTCTGTCTCATTAAATCTTAGACTTATTGTAGCAGATTCTTAAGACTGATGACAGACATTTTTAGGATATGTTCAGCCCTATGCCAGATTAGCTGGGGACCATAGAGTAAGTTGAAAGTTTTGATTTGTAAATATAAGGTACCTATGTTCATTAAGCTTTGGAAAAAAAAATCTAAAATAGATAATTTTGTCTTAATAGCTACAGCCGTATTGTGCACTTGTTTTTTGTAAAGAGTAATGCCTTGTCGTTACAAATAGCGGTGCTAAAGAGTGTGGGAGGACTAATTTTTGAGGAAGAGCCTGTTAATTACTGTTACTTCAGTGCCACTTAATATCCAGTCCCCATTGTTACCAGGAAATTCCAGGCTGCCTCTGTTATGTTAACAGGCACTAAACTGTTCTCTTCGTTGTTACAGTAATTTATTTAGCTTCCTCAAACAAGCAAGCCAAGATGCTGGAGAGCTTCTAAGATCTAATGTACAAAGTTGGATTAGTCACTGCAAAGCACTTTCCATCACCTGCTTCTGCAGTGTCACTGCGTATGCTGCAATTAGCAAGTACTGAGTTTTACTAAGATTCTTCATGTGAGCCAGCGGGCTGTAGGACAGCAGTGGGAAGCGAAGAGGAAGCAATGCAGTTAAATCCACTGCAGAACAATTCAGCTACTTAATCAGGAGGTGCACAGCATGTGTGTGGATGTGCATCACTGACAATAAATAACCAGAACCCTCCCCAAAAGCTCCCAAGAAGCAGCAATTCTGCACTGACAGCCAGGGTGTCACCAACATTCACCCTCCTGCTCCCCAGGTGGAGCCAACATTCTGTTTTCTCCACTTCTCTGTCCTCTTTACTTACATCTGAAGTCCCTCAGAGCAGGGATGTGTTCTGATGGCTCCAAAGAGCTTAGCCAAGAGCACCCCTTTCTTTTATTGAGGCAAAAATACAATTAAGTGGAAATACACGTTAATTGAAAGAAAATAGATTTACTCCCCAGCTTTAGCTGAGCTTGTACTGTGCAAAATCCCTCAGCTAAATTGGGCATTTCCAGTTCCAGTCAGGCCACAGTCTAACAGCTGCCTTTCAACCCACTTTAGCTTCAAAGGATCTAGTTCTGTTAAGGAGAATCGGGAAACTGTAGAGGATGCTCAAAATCTAGGATCAGCATTGTCAAACTTGGGATCCTCTAGAGAGGAGCCTAGAGACAGGTACTTTCAAGAAGTCCTGCACCATCCCCTACTGGATACCTACTACTGGATATTCAGCAGCTCTCAAATCGGAGTATTTCAGCTGTTGCCTACATAAAGGGTTAAGTATCAAGTAACAACAAAAGTTAACCCATGCTAGTTTCATTGGGTGTAACTAAAGTAAAAGACATGCTGTTGTCTGTTATTGACAAAATACCCTAACCACTGCTCTTTCTGTTTCCTTTCAGGCTAGGTAGGGAGTGATCAAACAGCACTGACAGCAGTCCCTGCCTCTCCATCATGGTGACTCTAACGGCCTCTCAGAAGGCCAACAGAATAATCACACTAAGTGCACTGTAATCTCAAGGCATCATTTACCGAGGTTCCATTGGAATGACAGTCATTAATAAAGCAGCACTTTGACTTGTCAAGAAATACTGAATTAAAACTATTTTCTGCCAACATTATGTAAATAGAATTAGCTTCAGTTATCACCTCAGATTAGGTTTCCTAAAGCTTGAGCCTTTCTTTTTAATTCAAGTTATCATTTAAAAGCGGAAGAAAAAATCATAGCGGATAAGTTACCAGAACAATACACAGTAGCATATTTAATTAGAATGTACAGGTATTTGTAAACAGATGCATCCTACGTTTGTGACAGAAGAGAAAAAGACTGCAGCATTGTTTTGGAAGGACCAAAAGGGAGGAAGCTGGGAATGGGGAAGATGGTAAAAAGGGTACAGTAAAACTAGAGCTGAAAAACCCCAGCTATTTCCAAACATACTTGTTATCCATTAACAGTGTATCTTATCAAAATCACAGAATAAAAACTTTCACAAAGTACTTATTACCTGGGCAGAAACGGACATCACCACTCACTTCTAACCCATTTCTGTGTGGACCAGTGATGTGCCAACGTGGCAGCACTGAGAGGGCCCCAGCACTGGAGGACTCCTGAGGGCGGGTGGAAAGGAAAGCAGGCAGAAGCTGCAAGAACAGTGGGAAGAGTTTAAAGGTCTCTGTGAGATCACTGATCTGCAAGATAATCACATAAAACTACAGAGGGATGGATTAAAGAAGCAGAGGGGAAAAAAAGAACAACCCAACAACTGTGAACAGTTTGAAAGGAAGTGAAGGTAAAATAGGACTTAAATCAAAATGAGGAAATAGATTTGGCACCTGAGACAAGAAAGTCAAAACTGGTGTGAAAGGGAAGAGTGCAAGACGTTAAGTGTAGCTGCCCATGAGTCAGTACCGACCCAGGCAAGGCCTCCAGCAGCTGCATGCTGCATGAGTGGAGCATCTGTAAACAGATCCCTGCAAATTATGGCTATTAATTATGCAATTGTTACCATAATACATGAAATGTATTATGAATGAATGAAATAGCCTATATTTTACATAAAATAATTTTATTTTAGCAGGATATTTTTTCCTCTATGTAAAAAATGTTATTAAAGAAGATGAGAGTGATGGGAGTGTTCAGCCTGGAGAAGAGAAGGCTCCGGAGAGACCTTCGAGCCCCTTCCAGTACCTAAAGGGGCTCTGGGAGAGATGGGGAGGGACTCTTGATCAGGGAGGGGAGTCATAGGATGAGGGGGAAGGGGTTGACACTGAAAGAGGGGAGATGGAGATGAGATGTGGGGAAGAACTTGTTTGGTGTGAGGGTGGTGAGAGCCTGGCC
>JAOXNO010000013.1:24737587-24749812 GCA_028565335.1 Limnodromus scolopaceus
GGCAGGGAGTTGGAACTGGATGGGCTTTAAGGTCCTTCCAACCCAAACCATTCCATGATTTGTTCTTTGTGTTGACTGAGAACAAGATAAAAGGAAATCAACTTAATTTGCACCAAAGAGGGTTTAAATGAAACTTTAAATGAAGGCTAATCATGGAAACTAATAGGCTGCAAATTCTTGTGTGTGAGCGAGCCTATATTTCTTGACATCAGACTAGAGGAACATCTACAAGAAATTATGTGGGGCCACGTAAGTGGCATCAAGGTGAGGAAACACTGTTCGATTTGTGGCTCCAGTGTTTAGCTGGCAGAGCTTCATAAAGCAATATGTTCATTCCCTAGACTTTTAAATTGTTTGATATGTGACTGATGGTCCATGTTAAGATGGGCAGTTGGCTTAATGAAGACCAAAGCTGGCGTATGTTGAGGGTAAGATCCAGTCACTATTCTCCTGAATCAGAATGACTATTTGTGTCCATCTCTTGTCCTCTGATTATCTGATGAGTAGGAAGGATGAGTCTATCTTTGGACAATGGAGTATGGCATCCCCCTGCAAATGGGGAACAGAGCAGGTACCGGAGGCAGCTCCTGTGCTTTGCTACACCCATCGGTTTTCCCATTTGACTGCCTCTGGCTCTCACTGGGACTGCAGGGGCACTGCCCTTGCTGTCACAGTCTTTGCTGAGGGAAGAAATGTACTGTCCAGAGGGACCTTTACAGCCTTGAGAGGTGGCCCGTGCCAACCTCATGAAGTTCAACAACACCAAGTGCAAGGTCCTGCACATAGGTCAGGGCAATCCTAAGCACAACTAGAGGCTGGGTGGAGAATGGATTGAGAAGCCCAGAGGAGATTGGGGATGTTGGTGAATGAGAAGCTCTTTATGACCCATCAACATGTATGGCAGCCCAGAAAGCCCCCTACACCCTGGGCTGCATCCCCAGCAGCATGGCCAGCAGGGCGAGGGGGGGATTCTGCCCCTCTGCTCCGCTCTGGGGAGACACACACACACCCCCAGTGCTGCCTCCAGCTCTGGGGCCACCAACAGCAGAAGGACGGGAGAAGGTAGATTTGGATGAGATGTGGGGAAGAACTTCTTTGGAGTGAGGGTGGTGAGAGCCTGGCCCAGGTTGCCCAGAGAGGCTGTGGCTGCCCCATCCCTGGAGGGGTTCAAGGCCAGGTTGGAGGGGGTGGCACTGGGGGGACTTTAAGGTCCCTTCCAACCCAAACCGTTCTATGAGTGTATGCCCTGCTCGGGACCCTTTCTCTCTGGAGACCGAGCACCAGCGCTGGCTGCCGTTTCATGGAGCGCCGCTCTGCGCGGCGAGCCGGGCCGCCGGCGGTACCAGCCGCCCGGGGCTCGGCGAGGCGGGCGCTGAGACGAGGGCCCTGCCGAGGGTCGGGGGGAGGCACCGCCTCACGGCGGCGGCCCCACAGCCAGCAGAGGGCAGGCCCGGCCGCCCCGCTCCTCCCGCTGCAGCGACATCCGCCGGCGGCGGGAAGGGGCCGGCGCCGGGGCCGGTGTTGGCGCCGCGTTCGCCCCGCTTTAGTCTCGCTGCCGGGGGCCGCGGGTCCCGCCGCCGCCTGCAGGATGCCGCTGGGTCTGAAGCCCACCTGCAGCGTGTGCCGCAGCACCTCCTCCTCCATGTGGAAGAAGGGCGGGCAGGGCGAGATCCTGTGTAACAACTGCACGGCCCGCTCCGCGCCGCCCGGGCCCGCCGCCTTCGCCACCACCTCGGCCGCCGCCCAGCACAGCAACGGCGGGGGCGGCGGGAAGCAGGTGAGCCCGCCGGGCAGGGCAGGGAGACGGCGGGCCGGCCGAGCGCCCGCCCTTCCCTGCATTGATCCAGGCCTTTTCCCCCGCAGAGTAAGCAGGAGATCCACCGCCGCTCCGCGCGGCTGAGGAACACCAAGTACAAGTCGGCGCCCGCCGCGGAGAAGAAGGTTTCCACGAAGGGCAAGGGGAGGAGGCACATCTTTAAGTTAAAAAACGTAAGATGGCGTGTGGCTTTTTTTTTTTTTTTTTCTGCGGCTGATGTGGGAAGTGTTGGGCCGCAGGGCCCTGGGGAGCCCTGTGCCGGGGCCGGGCAGGCCTTGGGGCCGGCGCGTCCCCTGAGGGAGCGGTCACAGGCCTTGCCCGTGCGTTGGACCCCAGCGTCGAGTTTTGCAGCTCCTGTCGCAAAATCAGCCTGGAACCTGGGTAAGAAGCGGTTGTAGTCGCCGCCAGAGCCGGAGCGTTCCTCAGCATCAGGGGCTCGCCTGCATGACCCTCCAGTCCCCACAGCATCCTGCCCTGCAGGCGCCTTGCCTGGGGGAAGGAGTTCTGTGTAAATCCAAACCAGTCGTGTGCATTTAGTGCCTGCTTCTCCGCTTAAAATCCTGAGAATAAAATCTAAAACAGTAAAGTTAACATTTTCAAAGCACAAAAGTAAAGAAGTTCCTCCTCGTGTTTAAATGAAACTTGAACATGGGAAGTTCCATCTCAGCATAAGGAGGAACTTCTTTCTGTGAGGGTGGCAGAGCCCTGGCAGAGGCTGCCCAGAGAGGTGGTGGAGTCTCCTTCTCTGGAGACATTCAAACCCCCCTGGACACGTTCCTGTGGGACCTGCTCTGGGTGACCCTGCTCTGGCAGGGGGTTAGACTGGATGATCTCCAGAGGTCCCTTCCAACCCGATATCATTCTGTGTTTGAAATTTTTGCACCTGATTCCTTGTGTTTACCAATTTTCTAAGAAGATGATGTATCAGTGCATTGTCTAATTCCAGGTTGTTGTATTCTCTTTTATATTATAAGGTTTTAATGCTCTTGATTTTCCATTTTCTATTCTTTCCTTAGCCCATCAAAGCTCCTGAGTCTGTGTCCACTATAATTACAGCAGAATCAATCTTTTATAAGGTATGGTTTACACAGGTTTGTGGAAAAGGTCTTGTTGTTTCTGTTTCCAATTTCAAAAATTATCACAGATAGTGAAAGTGCTAGGGATATACTCACATACACGGTTCTTCCTTGCCTAGCAGTTGGTAGGATTTTGCTCTGCCTTATTGTGTTGCCATTAAGTCTTGCAAGGTAGTTTACCACGGTAGTTTACATAATTGTCATTGTCCCATTTTTTTCTTCCAAGAAAAAGATGCATCTGGTAATTACTGCATCCATTACTTGCATCCTCAGTAATTACTGCAGTCAAGGTTTTTAAACTTTTAACTTTCACCATGCAGAGGTAAAGCAAAAGTGACTATAGCTGATTATTTAAATTTGCGTGGTGTTTCCTACCTCAGGTGCAGAGAATGTGGCCGGTAGAGAGGATGGGTTGCGCTGCCCTAACATCTAAATTGGCTCCCTTTTTGGAGCTGGATGCAAGCAGCCTCGAACGCCCTGGGAACAAGATCTGTTGACTGTTGCAATGAAAGCAGAAGCTGGCCGCCTCACATTGATGCTTGAGAGCACTTTTACCAGTGTACCAAGGTGTTAGTGTTCTGAAGTTCTGAAGCTTTGCTTTTGTTTTCTGGTAGTACGAACAAACCATTGAAAATGTCTTTTTCCCCAAGGAAAAGGTCAGGGTAGCCACCAGGAGACTGCACAGCCAGAGAAGTGGCAGGCTGGACTTCCAAGCTTCCATACGCTCTTTAGAGACTTGGTGCTTTGTGTCTCACATCCCAGATGAATCTCTTGTTTACTGTTGACTAGTTTGGAAGAGAATGAATATCTTTTCTATGTGTTTTGGGGTTTGTTTTTTTTTTTTTTAGAAATTTCTAAGAGTGTTGTCAGCAGTTTTATTTAACCTCATCTCTTGATGAAAAATGTTTGTATGTTTGTACCAAAGTACTTTGTGTTGTTGAGAAGGGGATTGTTTGGGGGTTTTGAGGTCTTTTAAGTCTGTTTTAAAAACAAAACCCTTGATGCCATGAAAAACAAAATCAGGACTCAATAGTCGGGATGACTATTAAGCAGGTATCCTTTATTGCAGCACTGGACGCACAGGGGATTACTCCTCCAAATGTACGTGCCAGACAGTCAGTTTAACAACATATATGCACACCACACATATATATTCATGCAAGGAGTCTTAATGTATTCATTAGTTTCCAGTAATTCATTACCATATGCTACCTCCCTCTTGGAGCCCCCCGTTTGTCAGAGATAACATTGTGCTGGCCTCACAATTGCTACCTACATACGTGCCTTCCTGTCTTGTTACTTATCATAGCTCTGCAGGGGGGTAGGCCCCTATTTGTGGTCAGCCAAGTTATATTTGCTATCTCAGGTAAGCAAACCTTCAAGCCATACCTAGCCTTATTCTTTAATTCACCCTCCTGGATGATGCTTGGCAAACTCTGATGTTGGTCGTGCAGGCACTGCATTGTGCTGTGCAACGCCGTTGTAACATGAAGTGAGCTGGTTTTGTGGTGCAGCGTTATGGAAGGTGGCAGGAGGTGGATGTGTGTCTTGGCGTTCGTTTGCATTCAAATGAGTGAACCCCTTCAACACAGGAAGCCACTTTTCCTGCACGCACCAGGAAGTTACCACAGTTACTTTTTCTAGAAGGTGGTATTGCACTCTCCCACTTCTGATGGAATGAGGCCATTGCCACGCTGCAGACAGGAGGTGTAGCTGCTCTACATCCACCTCTCCCAGGACTGCTGAGTGAGCTGTGTCTTTGAAGACAGATGAGGCCAGGTTGCTCCTGAGGCATTTGGCAGACAGAGACCATGTGGAATTGCCTGCCTAGTCTTAAAAGCAATTCTGGGACTGCACTCAGACTCCTGGATGTTGAACTCAAACTCCAGGACGTTGGGTGATTATGCACAAGCAGTGCTGATGGCTGCTTAGGTGAGACAGCACTCTGTCTTATGCCGCTGTTCTTTCGCGTGTGGCTGGATTAAGGCTGTCTTTCAAGATTGGGGTAATTGAGACAATTAAAGATACTGATGCATAAGGTACTCGGGAATCAGGATCACACAGTGAAGCTTCAAAAATTGGATTGTTTGATTTAATTACTGTTTGTCCTCTAGGGTGTGTACTATCAAATCGGAGATGTTGTTTCGGTGGTTGATGAGCAGGATGGAAGAACATACTACGCTCAGATCCGTGGGTTTATTCAGGACCAATACTGTGAAAAGAGTGCTGCACTAACCTGGCTCATTCCTACGCAAGCCAGCCCCAGAGATTGTTTTGACCCAGCATCCTATATCATAGGTAATCACTAAGCCTTCATACAGCTTCTTATTTATTCCTAGACTAATGCAGAGTTGTATTTTTTAAATTCACTTTTTAGCTTGTCAGGATCATTTATGCAATTTCCACGTTTTAGACCCTAATCCTGTAAGCATATTGTTTACTTTGATAACCTTTTTTATTTATCTTATGTGTGTAATATGATTAGCACTACTGCAGTGAGTATGAGTATTTGTGCTCACAGGCACAATGCCTGTCTTTAAAGTCTTGCAACTTTAAAGATCAAATTATTACTCTGTGGACAGAATCAAAGTTACTACAATATAAACCTGATATACCAGTCCAAGCTTTTAAAGCGACCTGAGTTAGCTGATCTTCATCTTGGGTACTTAAAATACATAGTGTGCAACCACCAGCATAGAGAGTGCTCTGCTACTGATTATAAAATTATTAATCATTCAAGAAAAGTCTTTTTGACAGGCAGGCCACAAATAGTATCTATTTAATATATATTAGCTAAAGTACTTCACTCAAATAACTGAATGCTTGAAATGGAAAAAAGAAAATAAAAGATCATTGCAGCAAAAATAAAGATAGAGGTTTCCTGCCTCATATTTGAGGCTGCTTTGCCAGGAAGGTCATTGATTGAAAAAACACATTCTCTAAGGGATGTTGGCTGCTGTTGCATATTTTTAAGTCCTGCATACTCCCAATTTTATGCCTTTAAGCTTTGTCTATGAAGATTTTTTATTTTTTTCCCTTAGGACCAGAAGAAGATCTCCCGAGGAAAATGGAGTATTTGGAATTTGTTTGTCATGCACCTTCGGAATATTTCAAATCTAGGTCGTCTCCCTTCCCTACTGTTCCTACAAGACCAGAGAAGGGCTATATATGGACTCATGTGGGACCTACTCCTGCAATCTCCATTAAAGAAACTGTTACCAATAATTTATAATTTTGTAAAGGAATACTTTGGACGAGTCATTTTGGGTGTGTTCTCAGGTCTGTGAACCCCATACAAGACAGTTAAAAAAATTTATAAAATGTTCTTTTTACTTTATGGATTATGGTATTTATTTATTTTAAATTATATCAGAACTTTTAAAAGGAAGTTTTCTTTCCATTTGATCTGTCATTTCTGTGCTCTGTTCTTCAGACATTTTTGCTCATTTTGGGACAAAACCACAAGTTTCACATCATCTTCGACTTTGGTGAGCAAATAATTGACTTTTAGTGTTGCTTTCAGTGTTCTTATTTTCTAACTTTCTTTCCAGAGAAGAAGTTCAAAGACATACTCTTGACCATGCAGCACTTTATATACTTGTTTAATTTAGTTAACTGTGACAGCAGTTTTGTTTACTCCTTAAATAATTTACGACTAGCTTCAAATAAACACTGAACTTGATCAGTGATGCAGTTACCAGTTTTCTATTACACTGGAGAGGAGTGATCTACTTAGGTTTCTCTTATTCAGGCTAAAACCTGTCATCCTCAAGGCGGTGCTCTATTTAACAGTCACCTTTTAAGGGAATTTTGTTCAGCTGAATCTAAAACGTGGGCCCGTGTATGTAGCTTCCTGCTAAGCTTTGCTTATATAGGGCGTTATGTTTCTTTGAAAACTGGATGCAGATTTTAAAAACGATGTTATTTGGCTTTGCCATCCTGGCATCCTCATGGCAGAAATTTATCTGCATTTCCTGAGCAAGCTAACGCTGACGAATGATTTGAGTTTCACTTTGTTACTATTTGCGTGTATGTTAGCTTAGTCTCTTAAAATTGATTTTAAATTGGTTTTTTTCAGTGTTTGCAATCAGTGATGATAAGAAAGAAATCCTCAATCAGTTCAAATGAAAAAAAATTGCTAAGCAAAATAATGACTAATTTTATGTATTGACAGTATCAGTATAGCAATGAAAATACTGAAAAGCAGAATGGGGAAAATGCCACATACTAAAATACCAATGTTAAGGTTTTCTTCACTAAACTTTTCACAAGCCCATCAGCTCCAGAGACTGTGATGTGCTTGTGTGGCCTGAATTCCCTGGGGTTAGTGCTTCCTGCCTACGAAGGATAGAGCCTTATCATTTACATTTGCATGTCACCATAGCACCCAGAAGCCCTAAATCAACTTTAGCATATTGTAGAAAAGTCTATGAAAGTTGCACTAGGCTTATGTTTTAACTTAATGAAAAGCTTTGGTTTAAGATAAAGACTATTTTGAAAGTCTTAGGTATTGACAGCTTTTAATACAGTGGGACCTGTGAAAGCAGGAACCAGATACATTTGTTTCAGTCTGCAGCCTCAGTTCTGCCCTCTTCAAATACAAGGAAGCACAGTCAACCCTAAATTTTAGGGACATTGTTTATAGTTCAGAATGCTCGGAAATCAGCAGTATACTGCTAATATGGAGTTAAATCTTAAGTAACTTCAGTTGCTACATACATGAGATGTGTGCCCATGCGCAGTGTGTTGCAGTAATTAATCCCAAGGTGATGTCACTCCTGACTTTCCTCTCCTCCCTCTCCTTTCACTTCCTCTAGATTTCTTTTTTTTCTGATTTATCTACATTAAATTAACAATCATAAGAAAGTAAAAATAATGACCCTTAAAAGATGTTTACAGTAACCAGAGTGACTTCCTCCATTCAAATGTTTTTATTTCTCTGTAGTCCACAAGGTTTTCCCTTGGGATCACTGTAAGGTCCCTGTGCTGCCTCAGCATAATCCGTGGAGCTTTGCTGTTCTGTGCGCTGGCCTTCAAGCTCAGCTGCTTTCCTTGGCAAATCCTGGTAGGAAGAGGGAAGAGAATAATGCTTTCAGTTGACACCAAATTAAAAGTACTCGCTTGACATTTGCCTTATTTGTTAATAAATTGTAGTAGAAAAGGGATAATTTAGAGAAATATCCATGTATGGTTTATGATTTGAAGTTTGTTTCATGGAATGACCTGCTGATACACAGGCCTTGGCACCCTCCAATGTCAAACAGCAGGTCACACCAAGAGGGGACTGGCTGCAGGCTTGCATTGGACATGTAGACTGAAAGGTTAACCAAAAGAAAAGAGTTTGGAGCAGGGTAATGTCCTACTCTTATGAAAAACAGTATGCTGTAGAAATGTTCTACTTACAGCAGCAAAGAGCAGAGCTCCAGGTAGAGAATGTGTAACCTGGAACTTGGGTAAGGAAAAGCAAAGAACTGTGAGCATTGCCAACATGAAACGAAAGCCAGAATAAATTAAAAATAAGTGTCATCCCTCGCTGCATTTAAATGACCAGCACCACTAAATTTAAGTGTATTGTGATTGGATTAAAAAAAAACCCACCCTGCAAAAAGGTCTGCACAATAAAAGCAAAATTATTAAGTGATGTAATAGGTAATTTAAACCAAATGTGAACCCCCTTCAAGTCTGTTCCCTGACTGTGACGGGTAAGTACTTGGTTTGGGGAGATGCAAGATTCATCAGTCTCCCATATGAGACAACCCACAGGAACTTTAAATACATTGTTAGTTGTCTGCTCTTGCCATTCATAAGGGAATGAAATGGAAAGAAAAATCACACACAAAAAAATACCTACTTGTCAGCTGATTAAACGTAAAACTTGTTTTCTAAAAATTTTTGTCAGTCTCCCTAATTAATGCAGAAAAGGAGCTTTATGTTTAAATGTTTTTATTTTGTTCGCTGCAGTGTGATGTGAAGCTACCGATGCTGCCCCGAGTGAGCGATTGCAGGCTCTGTATGGCGCGAGCTGACGCGTGTCAGCCTCTCTGGTGAGTGCACGGCAAGGGCACTGCTTGGGTGTGAATTTATAAGGGTAGAGAGAGCTGCCTCAGCGATGGGCAGAATGCCTGAGGTGTGTGATGTGTCCCTGCTTCTCGGGGCTCCTGAGGGCACCGAGCACAGGGAGACTGTCTTTACCTGCAGTTGGCCAACACATTTTGAACTCGCAAAAATTTTTAGGGATGGTGATTAATTAACACCAGTGACATGCATAAAGGTAAATCTGCAGCTGACTTAAGCTACTGCTCGTTTTCCTGTTCTGCTAATTAGCTGAATAATTCCATAAAACATACTTAATTGATTTCTAATTCTGTTTTTGTTAACTTCTTAAACTGACTTGCAGCTGCTTCTGCCTTCCTGTTGATACTCATCAGTGTTTCCAGGAGAGGCTCTGAGAAAGGAACAGATAAATGGTAGTATATTCATAAGAGAAACATATTTTGAAATACAATACATTCCATTTATATGGTTTGACTTCTCTTGCCCTTACTGTAGCAAATCTGTGGACAGAAGAATGAAGCCAGGACAGATTTGTGGGAGAGCAGGATCAGTCCTTGGAGTTTGTAACAGTTTCCAGCACAGACTGCTCTGTTTCATTTTATATTTTTTACTGTGGGTATTGCTGGTTTTGGAGATGCAAACAGGACTAGTAGAAATTGATTGACTGGATAAAACAGATACAAAGCTGCCATTAAAATTGTGACAGCTTAGATTATTTGTAGTTACATGATCTGTTTATAGTACTTACTTTTGTCTTCAAAGGCAGCAACAAGGTTGCAAACACAGTTACTCCTCTAACTTGCATCCTAGTCATTGTATTGTGGGAACGAAGGCATCAGTGGCAGCCTGTTAGCTTAGAATGCCCAGGCAGAATGTAAGACAGTGAAAGAAAAATGCTTAAAAGGTTTAATCTAAAATAATTCCAAGTATTATACTTCAAACTACAGTCTATAAAGAAAAAAAAATATTTTTTTGTTTTGGAACTATGGAACAACCAACGGTATTTTTATTTTAATTTTTGATTATACTGGGGAGTGTTAAAAAATAATCCAAATGGGCAAGTATTCTGATGGTGAGGTCCCCAAAGAGAGCGGATTTGCAGGCAATGCCTGTTGCTAAAGCATTATAACTTTGTTTAGATGCGTTTGAACAATTGCGCTGTCCTGTTTTTCTCATGTCCAGAACATCAGCCAATAACATGGGAAGAATGACTGACCTCCAGACAGCTTCTTGTGGACATCGCTGAAGGAATGAGACCTCCAAGAGCAATGTGTCTGAAATTTCTCATTTTAGGAAAATGAAGGGCAAAAGGAAGACACGCAAAATGGACTTGAGCAGAAGGGATGTCACAGGATCCCACGGGGACAGGTTTTGGTGCCCTGCAGTGGAAGGAGCTGAGCTCATCCATTATTCTTCCTTGTCTTCTTCAGTATCCTCCGTGCCAGAGCTCCGGAAGGTTTCATTCCTGCATCACTGGAGGGTGAGTGGATACACTGCTACCGAATTTATGGCCTTGTGTTGAGCTTCAGAGCTTTGGCAGCAATTAACAGAGGTTTTCATTATGCGATTTTAGTTCTAAAGAAGGAACATGCAGCCAAGAGCTAAAATACACAGAGCATCTATAATATACTCAGTAATGCATGGAACATGCAGAGTGAGCCGATGCATACATTGCAGTTCTGTCTGCTTGCAGGAGGAAAATACCCTTTTTGTAGGTGTAGGAAATGGATATTATCCGGGAACGTTTGCCTTGCAGAACAGGATAGAGGTTCTGTTGCAGAAATAATGCAGACATTTTTTTAAAACTACTTTTTGAGTTTTTTCACTTCTGTATCTATATAGGAGAAATAAAAGAGCTTGAAAAGGAAAAATCATGGACGTCAGCACTGTACTTAGGTCTGTTAAGGTGTAAAGAGGCACTCATTGAAATAATGTGGTTGGCAATTGTACACAGGATGATAATGACAATACTCATCCCAATGAAAAAAAATAAGAAAAAAAGGCAAACAAAGCATTTTAATGACTGATAGCTCAAATAAATATAGCAAATAATAAGTAACAGCTTTAAGTGCTGAAACCAAAACTTTCAGATTTCATATAGGTAAAGACTGTTCACTAAATATTCAATGATTTCTTCAGTATATTTTTACAATGGAGTCCTGGTTACACAAAGCCATATGGTTGAAATGAAGAAATGACTCATTTTGGAGATATACTTTTAAGTCATGTAAATAAACAAACACTGTTTTTTCTCAGGTATTTGTCATATATGTGTAAGTACATCAAAAACACACTTTGGGTGTATATTAAATGATTATTTTTTTTACCTCTAAAAGGAGTCCCTGATAACATGTAAGGGCGCCTGTCTTTAACTGGGTGTTGTGTAGGTACGTGCAACAGGAAATGACGGATTCAAGGTGAGATGAACACCCCTGTTGTGGTGTGGGGCACAGGAGGGGCAGGAGCTGCTGTCGGAGGGATCCAGCCCGGGGTTAGTCCTCCTGGGTTTGTATCTTGTCTGTGTTGGGCTGCTGGGTCCTTGGACGGGGTGGGAAGGTATGGGTTAAACACCGAACCAACAGAAACTGAAGCATCACGGCTCCTTCCCCCAAAACAATACCCGATCCCAGAAGTGGGGAAAGATGTACAGACCATCATCTGAATGTTACATGGTTCAGGTGACATCAAAGGGGACACTTCACACACAAACGTGCCAGCAAGGCCCGAGAGAAACCAAAGGGGACTTAGCGCCTTACAGCCGTGGGTGGATGGGGTCACATCTGCCATAGCCCTGCTGGTTCCTTCCTCCCAGAAGTTAATGCAGAGGTGCCACATGGCTGTAAGTAAGTGGCTCTCAGTCCTGGGCTCTTCCCAGGGGGTTTGCTCTGTCTCCTTGAGGGAGGGGGACACCCAAAGGAAAACTGCGTTCACTTGGAAAGGAGCACAGTATTTTTGGACGTGACCACCCCAAGGCTTTTGTAACTCCCTGTCCGTTTTCTGTCATCAATTAAAGGAAGTGCTAAAAGGATTGAACACCAAGGACAAGTGGTGGGCCCAAGAGGTCATTTAATTACGGCAGAAACAAGCGTGTTTTGAATGTACCAAGCAAGTTCTTGAAGTTGTAGAGAAAAGTATTGTAGAGAAAAGTATTGTAGAGAAAAATTGTACGAGGAAGTGTAGCGACAGGACAAGGGGCAACGGCTTTAAATTGGAAGAGGGGAGATTTAGATTAGACACCAGAAAGAAATTCTTCACAGTGAGGGTGGTGAGGCACTGGAA
>JAOXNO010000013.1:24751233-24763136 GCA_028565335.1 Limnodromus scolopaceus
CCTGCCCATGGCAGGGGGTTTGGAACTCGATGATCTTTAAGGTCCCTTCCAACCCAAACCATTCTATGATTCTATGAAAATGGGGCTTTTAAAGTAAATGGTGCCAAAGCACAACCTTTTACACAGAGGTGGAATTTCTAGGTACCAGGCTGTGTCCTACTGGGTGGGGAATTACCTTTACCAAGGAAATTATTCATGCATTTAACCCTGCTCGCCACGGGAAAACTCTGCAGAGATTTTTAGGGCTTATAGGTTTTTGTAAGGAATTTTTGCCAGATTATAGTGTTATAGCAAATCTGCAAAATTTGCTGCAAAGAACAGGAAACTGGCTGTGGGGAGAGGAAGAGGCTAACACTTGGAATAAAATTATTACATCTATAAGAGTCAGAAGAATTGGGAAACACCATCATTGGCCTTTACATGACCTAAGAAATAGCCTCGGGGTATGCAAGTGGCTGCCATTTCAGTGTACAGCGTGGTGGACATGGTCAGAATTATTCACCACAAAGGGAATCAGTGATGCCAAACAGGTTAAATGACAAAATGGGACATTCTAGGCTCTTCATGCGTGGGAATACAGCTTTTGAGGGTGTGGAACGTGAAAAAAAATAGCAGACGCATCTGCAAATCTCCTCCAAGGGGCAGTGGGGCTGTTAACAAAGGGAGGATTGGCTGCTGGACAAATACTGGTTTGTGGCAACTCTGGGAACTGAACCCATTAAAGTCACAGAAGAGTTAATTCAGTCTGTATGACCCAAGATTCCATAATGCGAGATGCTGCATGTGTGCCAGTACAATTAGCCCTCAGCGAACACCTTTCACATACTGCACAAGACATCACTCCATGTCTGTGGCCACCAGGAATACGGGGTCACAACTCACCGTGTGCCATGAAATCCCAATGGGCATTCAGGGACACATCCAGGGAGGGATGGACACAAGGGGTTTGCTGGCAAAGGGGGCGGGAAACAGGACATGGACAATTTTTACAAACGGGGGTGGGGTTTCGTGCATACAGTAGATCACCACGTAGATCACAATTCATAATAAAAACCCCACAGAATCAGGTTTGAGTAATCTGGGTAGGGGTGGGAAATCTGTGGGGGAGAAGCCCTTACAGCCCTGAAGGTTCCTGTACCAAATGGGTATGTGCTAGGGAATGGTTTTCATTTGGGTGGTGGCTTTGCTGGGAGGGGAAAGCTCCCCTCCTGCGGGAAGGCAGGCCTGTTCGGCACAGACAGCGGATAAATAAGCGTGTGGCTCCTTCAAAATGAGGCCAGGGTCCCCTGCTACTGCTGTGCCGTGCTGCATGGCACCCACCTCCTCCATCCTGGCAAAGTCTGGATGCACACAAAAACCAGGAGCCCTTTGTGCTCAGCCAAAGGTCTCCAGTCCCAGCCTGCCTTTGTGGTGACGTGGCCTTCAACTTTACAATGAATATTGCACAAGAAGCAAAGATCACATTTATTGTGGCTGGTGATGTATTGTATATTATGATTAATGAAGGCCTTAGTGGCCTTACAGAACTGAGAACAAAAATATTAATAGATGTAGTACTGTAGTTTCAACTGCTCTTTATAGTTATTGAATAAGAAAGATCAGACAAATAAATTATAATCTATTACCACACAGACAGAATTGGTACATTTCTTAGCTAACAGAGCACGTCTCTCCAAAATTATGAAAGACAAATGTGATGGACTGAGCAGAAATACTTTTACAATAGTTAATAGTTGTTAATAGTTATTTTTGTGTGTTCCCTGACAAAGAATCTTGCAATCATTGACAACAGAATTTTGTATTTGGTGGCTTTGTGTCTTGTATCTGGCTTACCTTCAGGAAGGTTACATCAATCTCTTGGTTCAGCCCTTCTAGCTGGCAACTCTAATGCCAGGTCTTGGGGAGCAGATGCTTTCTGACTGACTGTGTCCTTCTTGCACTTGGTCTGGAACTTCAGCGAGGTTATTTTTCTTTTTGGGACCTTTATTCTCTTCAGTAACAATAACAACTTCTTCACGGACAACATCTCCAGGTGGTTCATGCATCTTGATGAAACGCTGAAGTACTTCAATGTCTGTGTAATGAAACAGAGGAATGATTGGAATCAAGCTGTGGATAGAAAAGTTGTTTTTACCAGAAAACATCAAGGTTACACTGTGCTGGGCACTGCCCCTCTCTGACTCAGTAAACCCAGGCATCTGTTTGTTACAGATGGCAATTTGGGCTCCTTGAAAGTCTTCTGAGCTCTCCCATTTAGGGAGTACAGCGCAGGAATCCTCTTTTCTCAGGAAGCATCTTGGGTTTTCTTTAGGGGAAAACCTACTCCCAGAAGTTCCTGCTGCCCTCCTGCACAATCTGTGTTGGTCGTCCTGGTGTCCACTTCTTTCCTGAAGATCACCACCTCTCTGCCTCTCTCAGTGTGACACCTTGGTGTGTGCGGGCTGGGACCGACCCGGGTCCATGCACACACTCTGGGGCTGCCTGCACCAATGGGCCTGAAATACATGAGCAGAACCTGCAAACCTCTTCTCTCCCAACCCTAGATTTCAGTCGGCCATTAAGAAGTAAAGCAAAGACCCCTGTCCTACCCGTTAATCAACACGCCTTTCTCCAGAGTGCTTCTTTCCCAAATGACAGGAATCTGCACATGGAATTTTCCAGTTACCTCTCCTCAAGAAGTCAGGGCATGGCAGAGTGAAAATCTCATCTTTCTTGTTTCCACAGGAACGGCCTTTTTTTGCATCCTGCATGTGAAGATAGAATGACAGGAGATCTTCCCTCTTTGGTCTTTTGATGGGATGCTTCTTCTGGCAGCAGCAGCAGCATCTTGCTGGTTCATGTTCTTCCATTGGGGTGATTGTTGTCGTGCGCCCGATTGTGTATTTCTCACCTTCCAAAATGCCACAAAACAACTAGTAACTATTAACTTGAAAATGAGAGTTGACTGAAGACACCATGAAGAATGGCCAAGGGAAAGCTTTGTCAATATTTCCTAAGAAACAAAGCCTTTATCGGTGAGATCTTGGCGATCCCTGTGCTCCCATCAGTTGAGTGCTGGATGCCCAGGCCAACTGTGACGTCTGGCCGGACAGAGCAGTTACAGCATAAGCGTCTAAAAATTAAGTACACATTCAACAGAGCATCAGCAATGGTTTTAAGCAAGTATCAGGTAGTAAAGCTTATTGAAAAAACTTACCCGTGTTCATCTTCTGCATGCAACCAGAAGTGGGATGGTTGTTGGGCGTGTGAGAACGCAAGCCTTTTGTGTCAGGAGGATCAACAGCTTTTTGTGGTGCTGACCCCAACAACTCCTCTTTCACTCTCTCTGCTTTCTTAGACCTTTGTTTCTAAACTGCTTAGTAACAGGGCACTGCTGGGTAAGATAGAAGATTTGTCCCATTTTCTTCTTCCTGAGAAGCTGATCACGAACTGTGGAGGAACTGGAAGTAGATGCTGTATTTATTGTTGGCCGAAACAAAACCAAAAGCAACTGCTTCACACCTGCAGAGTTTGTGGATCCTGATTGTGGCCTAATTGCTCGCTTGGTGAGATAAACAGAAATGGTATGTTGAAATTTAACATGTCCATATAAGGCTATAAATAGAAACAAACACTGTGGGCCAATGACAGGAACACATATTGCGATGTACTTCCTCTGGGGACTTTCAAGTCAAGCTTAACCTGTTTGCAGTGACCTACAGCTCACCCTGAATAAACTCAAACTCTCAGAAAAGGAATCAACAGGTTCACCTCAGCTTTTAGTAACCAACAACGATTTTGACCAACTCATTGCAGTACTTTGAGGTGGAAACAAGTAACAACGTCTCTTGTAGAAAATGAGTGTCACAAAACTTGGGGCAAGATCTTTTTAACAAATCTCGTAACCAATTGGTTTCACACCCTGGGGTCACTGCCACAAAGGAATGGCAGGTGTGAGATGCTGGTTTGTTGCTCTGGGCCCCCTATGGTCTGGTCGGTGTCCCGGCCACCCGTCTGCCTGAGCGGGGGCTCTGCCAGTCGTGGCCAGCGCAGAGCGTGACGGTCACCCCGTCCCGCTGGCCCCGCTGGCACACACGCCGCCCCCACAGCAACCTCCACTTCTCCCTTACAAACCTCTACATTCGCTCTTTCCCCAATGCTCAGAAGCAGAGTTTCAGATTAACATAAGAAAAGATGTATTGGGGCAAACCTCAACACCTCCAATAATGGCCAAATCCCAGCATCTAATGCCTCAGGTAACCACCATATTCCCTCCCGAAACACCCCTGTGGTTCAGAGATGCACAGTGAGGACTCCCCAGCAGACTGGACCAGCCTTCCCAGTATTGCTGTATCCTTTCTGATACAAGGGGACCTAAACTGCACGTAACCTTCAACAGCCCACAGGCAGGAACACTCAATTTTTTATAATGACAGAATACTTCCGGCAGTGTTTTCTGTTTCTTCTCTAATAATTTCTAACATTCAAATTCCTCTTAACAAGCTGGTGTTTCATGGGGGATCATTACTGGAGAGTAATGACCATTAGACCCTACCATATTGCTTTTCTTTCCCTTTTACCAACAGTAAATTGCATCTGCCAAGTGCAGTCAGCAAGTTTTCTGAAAGTCTTCTGTAGCATTTTATTACCAACCTTTGCTTTTACAGACCTGAAAAGCTTACTTATTAGGCTTTTTTTGCTGTTGGTGCTGTTTTACTCTTCACTCCCTGCCGAGATCAGGTGAGCATCTCAAACACCACGGCAGCAGGAGTGCGACACATCTGGAGCACTGGGGCCCATGGTTATGGGCTCTCCAGTACAAGACAGACAGGGACATACTGGAACAAGTCCAGCAAAGTGCCTCCATAGTTATTAAGGGAGTGGAGCATCTGAAGCACAATGAGAGGGGGAGAGCTGGGACTGTTCAGCCAACTCAAGAAGGCTCAGGGAGCATCTTAGAAGCACGTATAAATAATGGACAGGAGGGTGTGAGGAAGATGGAGCCAGGCTCCTCTGGTCCAGCGACAGGACGAGAAGCAATGGCCACAAAATGAGTAAAGGAAATGTTGTTTAAATACAAGAAAAAAAACATTTCAGTAAAAAAGAAAGATCAAACTCTGGAACGAGCTGCTGAGAGGGGCTGTGGAGTCTCTGTCCCTGGAGACGCCCAAAAGCCGAGCGGACCCAGTCCTGAAAAACCTGCTGTGGCTGATCCTGCTCCACGCAAGGGCATTGAACTTTGCAATCTCCAGAAGTGCCTTCCAGCCTCAAATATTCCATGATTCTATGAGCTTTACAAAAATTGCTGTAAGCAGATTATTTGTTATCAGCCTGAACAATGTAAAGTGCCAAGTGTAAATGCAATGAAAAAACAGGCCAAAGGCCATGTTACTATCAGCAGCACAAATTCCAAGTTTATTATGGATCCACAGTGAGACAATCCTCCTCCCGAGCCTCTACAGCAGCAGTCTTTTAATTTTGCAATCCTAGTTTCCTCTCACCAAGCCTAAATAATGGAGCAAATGGTGAAGTCTGCAAATACTTTTTAAAAACCCCAACAAATCAAAACAAAGCAAAAAAGTCCCCATACAACTCTGTCAAATGACTGTACATTACAGACTTTCAAGGGGGTTTTATGGTTAGTGCATGAAAACACTATCCAATGAATACAGGCACACAGAAATAATCTGAAAGGGAGACCAGAAGCCAAAAATCTAAATGCTTTCTCAGAAACCACTCACTCAGCATATACAGAAAGGTGTATAAAATGTTTGAGATGCATATGTTTATAGAGATCTTATGAATATACAAAAACATTTTGCCAGCTACAAAAGTTTAGCAAAATTTGAACATTGTGATTCAGTACTTTGAGTATTCTGATTAATATATACAGTCTGTAATATATAGTAATAGGCACAACCATTTTACCAATGTTCTCAAAATCTCATAGTTCAACAACTGTGCAAGTATATACTGAGACACTGATTTTACTGACCCACAGCGCATGAAATGGAGTAAAACCAAGTGCTGTGCTTAACGGGGGCTAATTTCACAATATTCAGGAGGTCCATTTTCCTTAAAATTCAACTTACCAAGTCCACCTGCCAGATTATTAATACCAGTTCACAGCGACGTACGAGCGTTAACGCAAGCCTACAGCCAAAACCACACACCTTTAGTAAAGCATGTTAAATAATATCACGTCATTAAATGTATATATGATGTTAATAAACAAGTATATTTTCTAGCTGGGAAACATCTTCCCCTGGTGTGTTTGAAGGTTTGCCTGAAGAATCTGGATTGCATAAAGCATCTGCAGTAGAAGATGTGTAGTCTGTGGCTGGTTCAGCAGTGTAGCTGCACAACATTTGCTCAAGTCTCTGAATACCTGTAGAAAGGAAATATAGAGGAAAATACTGACTGGGCATATGGAAAAAAAAAACCACCATGAGAGTAATTAACCACTGAAACAGGTTCCTCGGGGAGGTTTTGTAACCTTCACCTTTAGACAGTCTCAAAACTTGACTCAGCAACCTGCAGTCTGACTTGGAAACTGGCCCTGCCTTCAGCTGGAGGTTGTACTAGATAACCCAAGAATTGCCTTTCAATCTCCATTTTTATAGACCTCTATGTGCTCTATACGCTTCACAAACATCCCCTTTGCTGACAATATAAAGCACTCATTCAAGGTGAAGCATTTTACAGCATGAGATGGATACATTTTTCATATCCAACATGAGCCACGTGAAAACCAAGGGGTAGTGGGGAATTCCCAAGTTATAAAGTGTAACTTGAAAGAGCAAAAATCTTTCCACATAAAATTTGATTCCTTACCTCTGAGGAGGTAAAACCTCTGAGTAAAAATAAATATCAGAATTACATTCTGAAAGCTTTAGAGGCTTAACATAACCCAGCGTAAGTGCTTTGTAACTTATTGTCGTGGTTTCAGCTGAAATCACCAAAAACGAACGCTCTCAGTCAATCTGATATCCCTCACTTCATGCAAACTCCAAATACGCCCCTCACAAGCCAAGAGAGAATAACTGGGTTTGAACTCATTATTTATAAGGTTAATGGTTCTTAAAACTTGCATGCCACCACATGCTATATTAGCAGTAAAACCCACTTACACAAGTAAATCTTATCTACAGAATTGGAGAAAACCAGTCTAAACCATCCAGGATCATAACAATAAAACGCTTTCCAGGACTAATCCGGAGCTTTTTATCAAGGAGCTTCTGCCATAATTCAAGTTCAGCTTCAAATGTCTGTGATTTTAGGAACTAAAAGAAGAAAATATTTTTTATTAAAGGTTTTTATTAAAGGTTGAACAACTGCATAAATTCATTGAAAGGATTCCAGAATTTGGGGTAACAACACGCACAAATAGTTTTTATACTTCCAAGTTTTGCATATGTATACCCACCCCTTTTCAAACTTTTTACATACTTTTCTGAAGCCTGCCTCCACATAAAGTCCTCCTGAACTTTTGAGCACAGGTAGTTGTTGGCAACTCCAAGTTGCCAAATGGAGTCCCAAGAGTGATAAAAAACAACCAGTAACTTCTAAACAACCCTGTGGCATTTACATTTTACACTACCAAAGAAGAAAATAAATTAATAAAGAAGAGAAACTGGGTTTGGCACCTATTACACAAATTATGTCAGAATAGCTCAATGAATTTTTGTGGAGAAATATCTTAAAATAAAACAGAAACAGTATTTTGACCTACCTTGCTAAAACCCCACATAAAATATGTCCGTTCTGGATCCAGTAAACTGAATGAGCAAAGAGGAAGACAAGAATGGTTGCTACAGAAGAATGAGTTATGCATGTTATAAAAATGTTTAAACTGGTAAAATTGTAGTAATTTTTAGTAAAATTCGTATATAATCTTTAAAGTGGCATGACATTTTTTCCAGAGACATTTTAACAAGAACTCCTGGGTGTGTGCTGAGGCACCAACTCACACTAAACAAACCCCAGAAAGGGTCAGCCCAACGACGTCACGGCCCAGTTAAAATCCCAGATTCTCACTGCACAGTTTGTGCTCACACCCGCGTTAAAACAAAAGCAGTCTTTCCATCAGTGATGATCAACTGCTCTTCTACTTGACGGAGTGGGACTGTTTGCTCACCTGTGCTGCGTTTCAGGCTGGGAAGGGAGAAGTGAACATTTTAGCGTGTGCATCTACACAGTGAGGTGCAACTGAACAGCACACACCTTGGTGTGCCACTGCAGATGATGGTTTATTCTCTTTTGCGTAACTTTGTGCAAGTAGGGCCAAGGCTGGAAATTTCCTTCTTCGGCCTAATGGAGCTCACTGAACTTTCACAATAACAAAAGTATTTTTTTAGGCTTCACTTATGGTTAATCATCTCATATGGGTGAGGCAATACCCAGTCACTCACTGAGTTTGGTTGGACTTGGAAATTTCCCATTGGTATGAAATTTATGCAGTTATACAAAGACAATCATGTACTTTTGGGGACAGATGTTTTATTAGTCACATACCAACAGGTTTAAATATTCTTGAAATATCTAGTCTTTCTATCAGCCCAACAGCATACTCATCAGGAGGGCAGAAGGTAACTTGCACAACCTTGGGCAACTTCAGCAGCGTTACGGTGAGAACCTCACGCTCAGCCTGTGCAATGGGGAACGACAGGGGAAAGCAAAGTGGCAAAATGACTAAGGGCTCTCTCAATTTTTATAGCTATTACTGTATCATACATACATAAGCTGGAAGCAAGAGATCTGCCATTTAAAGCCCTCTATGAAGAAGATCTCTTGTATTAATGAGTCTCATAGTTGCAAAGACTTGGAAATGAGTTTGTTTGAACTATACCCATCACACTCGAGAATCAGAAGTTCGGAAAAAAATGGCATGGGTTCTATTTAGGATTAAATATCTTCTAATCCCTGCTAAGAAATCACACTTACCAATCTAAGCTAAGAACGCTGGTAAAGGTGGTATTGTCATACACAGACAGCATGTAGATCTCATCCATTATTACATGCAGTTCATATCTACAAATACAATAATACAGGCATATCAATATATTTTAAAGAAACTTATTTGCATATATATCTATGTATAATTTCAACTACTGCCATAGCAAAGTATCCATAAACACACCTATTTGCTATTAAGCAACTCAAGCTCCAACAGGGTAGGTTTAGACTCAACATTAGGAAAGAATTTTTCACAGAGTGGTCAGATCCTGGAAAAGGCTGCCGAGGGAGGGGGTTGAGTCACCGTCCTTGGATGTGTTTAAGAGCCGTTTAGATGTGGGGTTGGGGATATGGTGTAGGGGAGAACTTTGTAGAGTGGGGTAGATGGTTGGACTCGATGATCCCAAGGGTCTCTTCCAACCAAAATGATTCTATGATTCTATGATTCTATTATACTCTTTCTACAAATTTTACACAAAGAGGTCACAAGGTGAGCACTTGTGCACCACCAACTTCTATTTAGACATATCCTGTATTTTGCAGAAGCAGTAACATTCCATATATCTGAAACAAAATCCAAACACATGCTCAATCCAGTGGTTCTCTGGAATATGTATGGTCCCACCCAACTCTTATTTAAAATTTAAAATGAGCACAGCCATATATTATAAACTTCTTTACTCTGAAAGATTTCTTCAGTGAGACTTGAAGTTAAATGCAGATGTTGGATTATAAAAAGGACTTGTTGTGCACTTAAGACAACTGTCCTATGCACTCCCGCTGTGAAAGCCACAGTAAGCTGTAAGCTTCGTTATCATACTTGATACCAACAAGCTGCGGCGACACAGGGCACGGACTCTGCGGGGGGGTGAAGCGAAGATGTTTATTGTTTCACTTTTCCAGCATATGTAGTTTCTGTCTTCTGATCACGCGTTGTGCTCTTTTCACAGATAGGTTACAAGTGGATGTCCACACACTGTTGTGAGCAATCCAGTTGGCTACATTTAAATGTTTATCCCGCCTAGCTAACAGAGCAATACTATTTCGGGACACTGCTATCTGTTTCACACCACACACACATCACCATATAAGGACATTGTTTTACTGATCCCAAGGCCTCCTTCCCATCAATACAAGAACACCTGCCCAGCTCTCACTCAGCAGCGCGTCTCCAACTTTCTCGTTCTCCACACAAGCCATGCACGTATTTCTAAATACTGAAAAAAACTGCAGACTGGTTTTAAAGACCCAAGTAGTGCAGGCACCCTCTTCGAAGTAACCCACATTTAATTTGACCATTTAGTTCAATATTTTTTTTAAATAAAGTTTGTTTTCATAACAGTTTTTACATTAAAAATAAAATTATTGTTTCTAATTCTTATCCTTTAACATTACTTTAGTACCAGCTTGTTGGTTGATCCTGAAACCCACGGGGCATGCTGAGAAAAGATACATTCGCCTTTTTAAAAACTTGGTAACTGGAAGTAGCGGATTGAATTCTACCAACCTCCACTGCTGTTTCCATGAAAAGGAAATCACACCAAAAAGGCAGGAATGCTGTGTTATTCCATTTCAAATTTAAATAAGCCAGCAGTAGCCTTTGGTAATTAATGAACAATTCATACAAACTGGCTCTATTTAAGATTGTCAGAAACGAAGCATCGTTAGCATTCAAACTGTGTACAGGATTTTGCAGTCATTCTTTGGCAGAAGCTCACTGAAATAAGAAAGGAATATACCTTTTCCTTAAAAAAATACAGAAGCTTTTCAAAAGGAAGTGTTTTTTCTCCATCAGTACCCAAGGGGTTCAGGAGACTGGTAGAGTTTAGAGCATGAACTCTGAGCTGGTTGAAGATAAAGAAGTGGAACGGGGATGAGATATTTCAGAGGCATCTTCCTTTGATGGGAAGGGATTTGCCCGCACATCTCAGGCTCAGTAATTACAGAAGATTTGACAGAACTTCAGACCATTGACTTACACCTTGCCAATTCAATTGCTTCACCCCCAACAGCAAATGTTAAGATTTTCTTATTTTGATAATGTCTCAAATGGCGATGCTGGCCATGTTTACTACTGCTAAGGACAGACAACCACCTGCTGTCATTTTCCGAGTCACGCATTAGAGCAGGTTAACAAAGAAACAGTCAGGCAAGTAAAAAGTTTCATAAGTTTAAACCACACATAAAAGAAAAACCAAAATCCCAACAGTATTTTATTCAGAAAGATATTGCTGGATCCCGGGTTAGGCAATTTATTCTAGTGCTCCCGGAAAGGCCAAGGAAATGGGGCAGTTACACAAGAAACACGATTCAGGACCCTGCCACCTCCTCCCAGCACGCCCCAGCAAAGAACAAGCGATTGCCAAAGGCCATTTTTCATCACTGCTCCATTGCACGAACAGAAAACGAAATACCAAAGAAATAGTGACAGGGCTCAAACCTGTGCACACTCGAGGCATTCTCTCAGTGGCTGCGCAGGGTAAACGTCCCCTAACGGGCTGGGGGGGTGATGAGGATTAATGCTCTGACTCGGATGCCCTGGAAAAAGAAAAACTGATAGTTGGAGACACCAACAACCTCAAACACACAACTAGGGAGGATGCAGCAAGGAAGTCTGTTAACCCTTCAGTCAAAAGCAGCTTTTGAAAATTATTTAATTGCATAATATAATTACTATATAGACCAAAGTTCCAGCTACAAACCTGGTTTCATCATTTATCCTATACCACCCCAAAAACCATACTAAATAGTTTATCAGTAAATGAAAATCCATTTGAAACATCCATTGATATCAACAGGCAAGATTATGGTGTTGTGGAGATAAAATCATAGAATCACATGGGGTTGGAAGGGACCTCTGGAGATCATCTAGTCCAACCCCTCCGCCGGACCGGGTCTACCTAGAGCACGTTGCACAGGAATTTGTCCAGGCGGGTTTGGAATGTCTCCAGAGAAGGAGACTCCACCAC
>JAOXNO010000013.1:24768179-24785887 GCA_028565335.1 Limnodromus scolopaceus
CTGCTCCAGCAGGGGAGTTGGACTAGATGATCTCTATGGTCCCTTCCAACTCTAAAAATTCAGTGAATTCAGTGAAATTCAGTGAAGCTAAACCAAACTCATTGGCGTCAGAGTTCTTTTGCCACCAATATGCTGGCATGGTTGATGTCATTGCACCTCGTTACTCCGCATCACTCCACCCTCCTCCCAAGGGCTCCTGGTGCCGGTGACGTGGTGGGACGGGGCGGCACAGCATCCTGCCCTGGAGGACACCCTCCTCCCTGGGCAGCCCTTCCCAGGTTTCCCCATCTGGTGGGGAGCTGCTCTCCCTCCCCATGCCAAACCTGCCGGGAAACCATTCTCCCTGGCAGCGCTCTCTTCTTCCTCCTGCCGTCTCCTTCTGCTGTGAGCAGAGCGTTTCCTGGGACTCCCCTTCTTCTGCTGTGCGTCCCCACCTCTGCTTCCTCCTCACCACCACCCTTGTTTGACCGGGAATCCCTCTTTTGCTGCAGCTCCTTTCCCCTGTCCCACATTCCTTCCGTGTGTTTTCCATACCCAGTTACCCTAATTTTCTCTGGGTCCCAGCACAGCACACCTCCCTCCCTGGGCGCCTGCTCCCTTCAGCCTCCACCATGGCTCCCCCCCCTTTTTCTCATAACTTCTCAAAATACACTGCATTCTCTTGATACCCTTCCCATCTCCCTATAACGCTCCTAAAAATAGCATAGATTGCATTCCAGAAAGTGAGGGGGCCTGCTGATACCTCAGACATTTTCCACCATCCTAGAAACAGAGGCATTATTTCCAAGACCCTCTGCCAGTGGCAGAGAAATGCCATGCTTTAGTTCACTCAGGCAGTTAGAGTGACAGCAGGCTGTCAGAAGTCACAATACAATTATAGTCACTGCTAATGAACATTTTTAAGTAAAATAATCAAGTTTTTACTCACCACCAGGGTCACACAATGCCATTGACAGAGTAGCAAAACCAGCACAACAGCCATTCATAACAGTTACCTGAAAGAAACAGTATGAGCTTTCATTTAGCAATGAAATATTTAGCAGAAATATCAGCACTTGTGAAGTTTAAATTCAAAAAAACAGAGTGAAAAAGCCACACTACTACACCTATAACACCACGTCCTTGAATGTTACATGTTGCCCATTCTTTTGAATGGAAAATTAACACAGCTAAGATTTCTGCACATCTTGCATATATCCCTCTCCTGAAGTACCCTGCTGACATTTGCGTGCAGATTTATTCATCCTTATCAGTTTAAGAAAAATAAGATCCAAAGATAAAGCACTTGTCTTACATGTTCTGGATTCAGTGCTTTTGCAGCCCTGGCATAGTCAGTTAGAAATTTGGCAATTTCTTCTCTGAAGCTAAAATACAGAACTGATGTCAAATATGCAGCCACATATTTCTCAGAAAAAAAAAGAGCACAAAATAATATACACAGAAGAATGAAGCTTCAAAAATAGAACAAACGCATAATTCATTCTGTTATGAAAGCCTTGAAGAATTTGATTAAATAATACAATTTCCTCAGATAGATACCCAGTGGACTACATTTTGTGAGACAGAAGCCACCTGTTACCTTGAATAACGGTGACTGTGACTCAACTATTACTGCTGCATACTAAAAACATGAGAAATAAAGCATCTTTGAGCCCGAGTGGGATCTGGTTTTGGAGAAGGGACAAGAATTTGGGTACCAGAAACAGTGAAACCTGAGTCAATGACAATTCTTTAGATGGAGACAGGCTTTCAGACCGAGTGAAGGCGGTGGTGGAGTTGCCATGGATCTTCAGGGAGCCAGTATGTCACCTCTGCTCCTACAGCCCCCCGAGTTTCACTTTGTCCCTCACCGCGACTGGAGCGACTCACTCCGGGAGTGACTCCCCACATCCACACGATTCCCCACATGGCTACACGCTCTCCTGCCTGCCAACAAGCCCCAAACTTTTCCTCTGGAATTCCGGGCCTTTATGGCACATCGAAGGGGGGGAGAACAAAAGCAGAACAAAAACCCAGAGAAGTGGGTGCTGCACAGGACCCCCAGAGCCTGTCAGCAGGTGCCAGGAACACACCTATCCCCTGGGCTTACCCAAAACCCGAAACCGTGCCCGCAGGACCAGCGCTGACAGCGTGTGGTGGGATCAACGGGGAAACGAGCGTCTTATCTCCCAGTACCCTGGGCATCCGAACACTGAAACAGACCAGGCTCCAGGTAATTCCTGCCAGGTCTTGTGAACTAGTGACATGAAAGAGAGATGCTGCAGCACACAACCTTCTTGGGAGCTCCTGTTCTGCTGCGGCAGAGTAAAACTTGATTATTTAAAAAAAACCAAACGTTATTCAGTAACACAAAGGAAATGGAGACTATAAACGTTTATGAGTTACAATCGTATTTATACTTTGCACTTCTCTTTCTTGTTTTAAGATATTAGAAAACAACATTAAAACATCATCAAAATGAAGGAAGAAAATAATGAAAGAATTACGTATTGGATTATCCTGTCACATATGAAAAGTCCTGAATAAGACAGAAGAAAAGCATCCCAGCTGAACCTAAGAGATGATGCAGCCACTTCTGAGATGTATCAGAACTCAAACAACGCCTGCAATATTCATGGTTATCAGCTTTTAATTCACATCAGCTTTGATTAACTTCTCAACCAAGAGAGTAAAAGTGACAGCAACTCTGTTACAGAAAAAAACCAGCTGAATTATCATCAAGGGCTTTCTTGCTCTTCAAGCAGGTGCCCCCATGGAAAACTACACTCATTATGGCATTGATTTTGATTTATTTCTAAGGAAAAAAATTCTCTTCAACTACCAACTCATCAGCTAACCTACCTGTACGTTGAGTTTATGCTCGACCCTCTGCCACAAGCACTGCAAATGCACTAGTGCAAAATTCCTACCCCGTGGAAGCAGGAAGGGGCAGCCAGAGGGAGTGGGGAAGCTGCAGGAGTCGGCTCCTGGCTTTGCTCACACGCACGGCAGAACACCCACGCTCCCAGCAGATGAACTAGAATTCACTCTGGGGAAAGCAGCACCTTTAAAGAATGCGCCATTTCCATTTCTCCCCAGCTGCCTTTCAGAGACTGGCTCCCACTGCAGCACATAACAGCATCACATGTAGGATGCTGCTTTAATTTTGCTCAAACTCTGAATTTCCTATATGGAGCATTTTCAGTCAGAGTTTTCTCCCCAGGACCCACAGAAAGTTTTAATACACTGACTTTAAGGGTTTCTTTCTATATCTGTCTTTTAAACTCTGCTTTTCCATTAAGGATGTTTTGGTCTTTTAAAAATAAAAGCCTTCTTTTTAGGCATTTAGAAAATCAGCAAGTTTTTAACTCCTGGAAAACTGGGCATTAGAAAATGGGCTCCACGTTTCACTGTGGCAAACGCTGTCACGCACCAGAGAGCTCCTGCTGTAGCTTTCTAGTGTCTAAACAAGGTCACGATGTTCTAGTTATACTATTATTTGAGCAGTGCTTTGGCAATATACAAGCATTGTATTAGAGTAATATGTACTATTAAGAAATAATTTAATTGTTTTTTCCTGAAACTTGGCAAAAATTGGGGAAATAGAGATTAGCATTGAATCTGAAGGATCCAGATATCTTCCTAGTAGAAAAAATGACACCAAACTGTGAGTGTGCCTTTAATCCTAACAGTGCTTATGCTGGAATTATACAATATGGCATTGACAAGACTTTGTGGTTTGTTTCAAATATTTTGCTTTTATATTCTACAAAGTTGCTGCTCTCTGAAAGTAAGGGAGATCACCCAACAGTTGTGTGACCTTAATAATTTTTGTCTATCAAAATCTAGTGCCAGTGTCCACTTACCACTGGGTCTCCACAAGACACCTGCCGTGTTACAGCTATGCCCAAGTCGAGTAATAATCTTTACTGCAGACTCTTAAGAGCTGTTTTGTGTGACCAACAAAGAAAGAGGAGGTTGTCTTTTTGCACCTAGGAGCCCCACAAGTGATCTTTTCCCTGAGATACTGTTCTTCACAAAATCATTTCAACTAATTTGAGCTATTAATGGTTTTTGGAGACTCATGTGGGATGGCACAGCTAAGAGATATAGCATCTACCTGCTTTATCTCACAGCAGCCGATAGGACACTGCTGCTGGACACTGGAGGAAGGCCATGTACCTGGGAGTCCTACAAAAGCCCCACCAGCTGCTAAAGGATACAGAGGAAGAATTTGTCATGCTTAATTTCTATTAATCTGACTTAGACTTGTGACCTGAATACCAGTTAAATGATTTAGCATTTCTTTTCCAGCCACCAGCTGAGCATCTGAAAGTATTTTATCCTGGGTCTTTCTGCTGCATCTCTAGAACAGCACATCAAGCCTTAGTCAACAGATTTTTATTTCATTGTACCTGTAACAGATTGTTACTCGACTTTAGAAGTGGGAAAGCTGAAGCAATTGTGCCTTAGAACACGATTTTGTACCATTCCAATCCTGTTGTGCATACACTAATGAAATAGGAGAAGTAATCTGGTATAGGACTTGCTAAAAACCTAAAATGGATTATAGAACTAATGTCTCAAAAGTTGTACCTGAGGCCAAATGGGGTATTAGTTAATAAATGCTAAACTGTTTGTGTATTACAGCAGCTTGAACTGAGGTCAAACACGCTGTCATCGGGACCAAGTTGCCATCTCCCTTGTGCTTCCAGTGCGAAATATTTCACTTCACCCAGAACCACCGCCCTGCTAGCAGAGGAGCCAGGGCGAGGGAGACTCTCCAGCCCCTGGGATGAGCCCTGCGGGAGGAAGGCTCTGCCAAAGCCCCCCCGCCCCTCAGGAGCAGGTCATTCCCAAAGGATGCTCCTGAGAGCAAAGTGAATTCCTACCTGGCAGCTGACGCTGACAAATTGTAATCCCCTCTCCCCACTGCATGCCATGGGGCTGATGCTGCCGAACTCCTGGAAGGAAGGCTGCTTTCCTCCTGGTCTCTCCCAGGCCCCTGCACCGCTCCCTGCTCGAGGATCCCTGCTTTGCTCCCGCCCGGGTACATCAACTTAGGAGGTACCAAATAATAAACAGTCAGATCCTCACACAATAATGCAGTATGTACGTATTTTGCTATTTTTGTAATAACTAGGAGTTATGAAATAAATTAGGCAACAAGTAAAATGATAAATTAGATTAATAATATTAATAGTCAACTACATAGTTTCATATTATATATATACACATGCACACATACCAAGACACACAAAGCAGTTAATTCGAGTAAAATAACCTGTGAAAAATTTAAATTCATACAATGCTTTTGGTTTGAAATTATATTTTAAAAGATTTGTTTGCTTTTGGGTTGCAGGAATTTACTTTGCTTCCCTGGTTCCAGAACAGGGGGAGGGAGAAACTCCATTTGGCACTAAATGTAGATTGGTGCACACAAAATTCAGACTTGTTTGGAAGAACTAAAATCCAAAGTACTTTTCAAATCTAATCCAATTAAAATTTGCATATTTTAACCAGATATTGTTAACTGTAAAGCGGAGTTCTAGCTGGTGAGGCCTAATAGGACACACAAGGCTGATGCAATCTAAGCCTCAGCAGATGTTACTTATCTTTTAATTTCATTTCAAATGGGTTAGGAAATCTTTTCTATTCTTTCCCTTTGGAAATGGAACAAAGTTCGAATCCTTAAGAACTGAAAGTTATACAATAAGTACCTTGTGAAATTTTCACTGTACAACAGAAATTCTGTTTCCCAAACAGACAAGAAACGTGATTTACAGCAGACCATTTGGCAGTGCTACCAACCAACCAAGTGCTACCAACAGCAGGAGCTGACACAGGGGATGGCATTCAGTGCCCTCAGTTCTTGGGAAAGCAAGAATCTGGCAGATTTTGATTATTAGGAATTAACAAATTCCCTCAACATTCAGACACCTGAGCCTGTCAGTAGAGTTAATTGCACCGATTAATGACTTGTCTTTTTGTCCAGAAACTTTTTCCAGTCACCAACAGGCTCGATCTGGAATTGTGGATTCCTTCAAAACAGGTTCATTTTTCAAAGGCAGTGTCTGAAAAATACATCAGCTACACAGCTGTAAGGAGATAGCTTCCAATATAAATCACTTTTAGAGTAAAAGCTGCCTATGCATTACTTTTAAGAAAAATGACAGGATAGTAGAGGAAATGGAGTTCCTATTAGCAAAGTGAAATAATCCCTTCTGCGTTAGAAACAAGGTAAGTCTTTACATCTATTTTTAAGACTCGCTTCTTCAGAAGTCCCTCGACCACAGGGAAAGAGCGGTTGGCAATGCAGAAAGGTCAGTGACAGCTGACAATGTTGGTGACAGCAGGAGTGAAAGGAGAATCCTGCCCCAGGTTATCATCCTTTTCTGTGTAACATGTGCCCAGAAAACTGACATCAGTGTCACTTACGGGAGGTGGGAACAGCAGAGGAGCTGGCAGGGAGGCACGGAATTTGTCCGGTTTTAGGGTGCTGGTTCATAGGGAGATGACTTAGTTCTTGGTGGAGAAGGCTGGAAAACAGTGGTCCAAAGGCTCAAGCACGACGTCCGCCATTTGGCTGGTGCCTTCAGGAGCCATCGCAGCTGAACCCCCGCCGCCCTGCAGAACATGAGACAGCCCCTGTTACCGGTGCCCCGTGGGAGAGCCCCTGCGGAGGGGGGACCCTGTGTGGAGGGGGTCACCCTCTCTCCAGCGACAGGCTTTGTCCCTGTGCACCCGAGCCCTGTGCCTGTGGAAGGGACCTTGGCCAGCCCGCAGCAGGATGCCCCACTGTCCTTCACGGTGAGATGTTAACGGAACTCGGGAGGGAGCCGGAGATGACCCAGCAGCACTCGGTTATTAACAGTGACCTACCTCCTGGGATCAAGCGATGTTCCCCATGGCACCAGCCAGGGTTCTCTCTCTGGGGTGTATATACACACACCCCGAGTCGGTTCAGCGAGCCGATAGAATTCCTTGCACGTCAGAAGGAAGAGGACAGATGGGGAAAGCAGGGATGGAACTTCGACTTCCCGGTTTTTAAGAGCATTTCCCAGGACAGCGCAGTCTCTAATTTTGGTTGAGGACTGATAGGACCTCGACACACAGCCCAATGCAAGCCTGCTTTCCTTTTTAACTTCACAATATAAGACTTGGCACTGACGCATAGTATTCTAATGAAATGAGCAAATGTGTGAAGATAATTCCACAGATTATTGTACCGTCTTTGTTTTAATTACGATTGGCCCCTGATCGGTCCTTTCAGATTTAAGTGTCAATGCATTACAAGATTATCATTACTAGGATGGTTAGATCATTTCCATTTTTAATGAAGCTGGTAGATTATTATCTAAACATAAATTAAAGAACAGATGCTACTACTAATTTGGGCTAATCTGGATGCTTTGGTAAAGAAATCTTCAACTATTACAGAAATAGAAAAGATGTAATAAACCGCAATTTCATTTAAACAATTTTGGCAAGGAGAGAAGTAGAAGACCTCCTTACAGATGTGCTCACAGGAGAAAAGAACCTTTGACTGAAAAGTCCTTAAGTCAGTAGGTAGAAGAGTAAGTGAAAAACTCCTAGAGCTGTCTGAGAATCTACAGGAATTAATCAACGAAAAGCAACCAGGCTGAAGTTTCAAATATAAGTATTTGTATAGAAGATGATACAACATTTCCTTAGGTTAGAGATGGAAACTATTTGGAATTTGAAGCTCGAATAAGAGAAAAAAAGTGTTTTGAATGAGCTGAAAATGTCACTGGATGAATAATCATCAGAAAAAACATGACAAGAAACTGATAAACAAATAAACTACATCCTGAAGGCCAGAAACCCCAGAGTGAATTACTGCACCTGCAAAAGGAAATAGGAAAAAAAAATGTTTTTGAGTTTTGCCATATAAACAAAGTAGAGTAACTAGTTACGGTTTGCCAGCTGCTGCGCTTCATTAACAACATCCATGGGGTTTTGCCCCTCTTCTGTTAAAACACAAATTTCTTCAAGTACCTTACAGTTACCAGTGTGAATGTGAGTTACCGGGGATTATCCGACAGGGAACGGCTGTCTCCTGTTCAAGCCCTGTTCATATGCACCTCTACAGCCAGGTAGAGCAAGGGGGACACGGAAATAAATGGCACTATTATGTAAAAGGATGAACTGGAGGTTAGAGGTAAGTAGGATATGGCTCTAACATTAACTGAACAAACATATATCCACTTTTAAAAAATAAGTATGATGTTAATGCCATAGCGGTACTGACAACAGTAGAGCTTTGCAGCAATGCAGTAAGGATTTTCACCTTCAAAACCTACTGAAGCAAGAATTAAGCATAAATAAAAAGCAACAGCTCAGCATAAATGAGAAAATCAGGGGTATTAAAAGCTAAGGCTCGTAGTGTATCACTTTCCTTGGGTTATTTCCTGGCACCGGGAATAGGAACTACAGATAAATAGACAGCAGTAAACTCTATAATCATATGGTCACTATAATGAGTTCTTCTAATTACTGACATACCATGCTACATGTCAATGATTGAAATAACAAATTGGAACGTGTAGTGGGACCAATATAATCAAACATTTAGGATCAGCCTGAGGAAGGCTCCTGCTACTAATGTGCCTGAAGAAGAGATCACAGAGGCCTCAGCATCCTGTCTGATCACAGAGAGGTAACAATGCCCAATGGCCCAAAACAAGGCAGGTGTGAAAAGGCACATCATGGCTACAGAAGACCACAAAAAAAAACCAAAAATCAAAGTTTTCTAATTACCTCAGGAAGGTGAATATTAGGAATGGAGGATTAATGAAAAACCAGCCACGCAAAACCCCCCAGTACTGGCAAAACATTGTGAAAGCGGGGACAGACTCATGGGAAACATCTCTAGCTTTCCCCTCTTTTCCCATCCCTTCCTTCTTCCCCCTGCTGTTAAGACCTGCTTATCTATCCACCAGCCAGGGAAGGCAACTCTTTAACAGTCTTCAGTAAGACAGTGGTTGTGAATAATTTCAGGATGCAACATTAGAAAGCTCCCAAACATCAGAAATGTTTTTGAACAGAGGGGGATAAGAAGATACAGTTGTTGTGAAATGCAACTTGAGATTCTTCTGAATAATAAACAGTGGCAGAAACCAAGATGCAATTACTTTGGTTTGTCTCAATATATTTTTTTTGCTAGCTGTTCTGAAAGTATTAGATGAGTTGCTAATTGTTCTGTAAGTTATTACGTTAGTTGCCTACCAATGAACACATGGAGTGCCACCCTTCTCCAACACCTCTCCAAAGGCCACTAGATAATGCCAATAGAGCATTTTTTAAAAACATTTCCACCATTAGATATTACAGTTTATTCAAATGGAATCTATTTGTTGTGAGGAAATAAACAGGGATAGGAAATAAATGTGAGGTTTTGGCAACTATACTGATAAAAAACAAAATTCAGAATTTTATGTGATAAACAACTGGACAGAATGTAACCAATATTCTCTCAAAAATTTAATATCAATCTGAAGGAAGACAATTTTCTTCAAAATAAAATGTGACAGAATTTTACAGCATGTAAGTTTAAAAGAAACTTATCTTCAACTATTGCATTAATAAATCCATATGAATATAAATAATCTGATTTAATCACGTGTAATTTTCAGTCACAGTTTAGCAATTACAAGCTAATACACAAGTTACTAAGCTAGAGTCATTTTTTGTCCTGGTCTGAATGTGGAGCCAACTTGTCCTTTCCTCTTCTTGGGATTCTGAAAATGATCATACCTGGAAACAGAGAAAGATATTAGCAAATTCTTATGAAATGCCTTTGTTTGCATACGCCTCTTCAGAGACACAGGAATGCAACACAGAACTACAGGTGTCTACATATATTTTTATGGGGGTGGAGAGTGCATGTCTCCTCAGACCTGGAGGAGTTTTCACCCACAAACCTGAGAGAGCTCTCTGCCCCGCTGCTTCTTTTTTTTACTTTTCGTTTTCCCTTTTTGGGGCTGGGGGGAGGGCAGATGGGGCAAGGAACAGAAGTGAACAGGACAGTACAGGCTCCTGGGAAGCATCTCTCATTCTCCTCCTTTCCTGTCCCTTCCTTCTCTCTTCCCCCTGCTGGGTAAGACCTGTTTATCCATGTATCAGCTGAGGAAGAGAACTCCTAACAATCTTCATGTCAGAAAAACCCACTGGTGAGATCAAAGAACATTCTGGTGCCAGTTTCCAGCTTTTTCGCTCCAGTCTTTTCCAAGTCTAAGGAGATACAGTCTCCTTTTCTGCAGATTATTGCCTTTTTCCCAAAAGAAAGACCCCTATGGAGAGTCAAACCCAGCAGTTTGAGAATACGAGGAACTGCTACTCAGTGGGAGCAGGAAGGACCTCGCTCTACATCTCAGAATCTGTGCCTCTTTGTACTGGTACAGTTCTGAACATAATACAAGAGCTTTCTGGTCTGTGATTAGAATTTCTAAGTCCTACATTAATAAAAACAATAGAAGACAATGCATTGGCAAAATATTTTGTATGTAATTTAATATTTCTGAAAAAAATTGCTGTCAGAAGCCATTCAACTCTGCCATTCTCCACATTAAGTAACTATTGTATTTCTGATGAATAAGAAATGTGAAAAGACCAAATCTCCACTGAATACACAATTACAAAAATTAAAAACTAATACTTACAGTTCAGTAAAATGCTTCCAGTCATCTTGGCTAATGGATGGTCTTATACCCTCAAGTGCAGTCATCAGATGGGACTGGGTAATAATTAAAGTGTTCTTGGCAAGCGCTGACTGATTAAGGGTGCTGTCCTCCTTGAAAACAGAGCCATGAACAATGAATAATTACCACAGAAACAAAGACATAGCGCCATGAATATCAGTAACTCTGGAACTTCATCATTAGGTGTGCTATCAAATGTATTACAAATACAATCATAAGTCCCCCACCTCCCTCCAGTATTAATAACACAGAATAACTACTTAGTTATATGAATTCTAACATCTGGCTTATTTCTCCTCAAACGAGGTATCATTTATCTTTGCTATTTTTGATATATTTAATATTATTGCAGAAATTATTTATTGAAATTTGAAGAAGTGTGGGAAAACAACAGAAAACTGTTAAGACTAAATAATTGAAAGAACTGCCATACTCCACTCTTGGTTCTGTAGTTGGCTTTGACAGCACTGATTTCTGTCCTCAGGTGCTCTATTTGCTGCTCCTGGTTATTTTCCAGAGAGTCTTCTTGAGAAGCTGCTCTAAGCACTGAAGGCTGCGATGATGCTACATCTCTCTGAGTAACACTGGTGAAATCGTGAGTTATGGAGTTTGGTCCAGACAAACACAAAGAGCTCTAGAGTGACCACAAGGAGAAATACATTAACTCATTATGGATCCAGAAGAGCAACGCCACCATTAAGATTTAGCCCACAATTCAGTATAAGCTTGTCCCTGCTGGCAAAAAGAGCACTTCCTCTTAAAAATATATCACATACATAACTTGTTGATCAGAAAGATGTAGCCTAATTTGCCAAGGTGTTTAGAGAAAAGTACATATTTGAAAATTAAGTGTTTCATGTTTGGAAAAAAATCTGAATATTATTGCAATGGCCTATCTCAGAATAAAAGTCTGCTAAGTCTATTGTCTTATTTATGTATGAAAATCAGTGGTTCTGAAAGTGGTTCTACGTAGTTAGCTTTGAAATTACTTATAATTTAAATGCTTATCACCTTCAAATTTTCTGTGCGCTTGTTAAAATATGCAACTTTGAAGTTCAACAACTTAAGGACTTTGATGTCTTAGTTGCCTTGCTGAAGAACCTCAACAGTCAGAGGAAAACTGAAGTCTCCAAATGTACATTAATTGAGCACTATCACTATAATGCAAGATAAAACATACAAAAGCACCTTAGTAGTCAGTAATTTGTTATCCACTGTCAAGATGAGTTCCTTGTGGCTTTAACAATTGATGCAAGACAGTTCTGGAAACAAGAGTCTAACAACTTTGGTAATTACTAGTAATAGCAGTTCTACAACAGGTCTTGACAATGAACGTCCGTGGTGACCCGCTGGCTCTGAAGTCACCCATTCACCACAGGGAGCCCAGCCACGTTCTGTCGTGCCGAGCTGGAGCCAAGCTGGTCCCTGTGCAGGCGATGGGCCACCAACAGCACATCCCTCTGGGCGAGCGGGAGAGAGAAGGGGCTGCTTTCCTCAATGGATACTGCAACAGCAGCAATCCTGCTCCTTGAGAGCACTGACAGAAGCTAAGGTTTACTTTTGTTGTCTGCGCCATCCCATGGTCAGATTATTACATTAATGCACGCCCTACTGGAAGCTGAAAAATATTTGTTGGTTCTTAAGATTATGGCTTAATTCTTGAAAGCTGGATGGTCATTTAATAATAAAACTAAGTTAAAAAAACCACCAAAAAGTAAAAAACTGTTTTAGTATTAAGCTTTGGAAGGCAGCAAGCCATTAGACCAGGCAGTAACATCTTGTATGAATGCAGTTTGCTTAATTCTAAGATATTAATAAGTATTTTGGGATGTTGATTTTGAAGTCCCACAAAGTTGCAGAAAAGTCTATATTGTATTTTGTCAGATCACATCCTTCCATCTTCTTCCCCACTGTGGACCACAAGGCATAGGCTGAAGACAGTTTGAAGGACAAACCAGACATAATTATATTTATAAAACCGTACCATTTGTCTACTTCAGTCTTTCTGCTTCACAACTGATAATATTTACAAAATTAAAAATATTGAGTAATTTACCAATTCTGAAGGAGTTCCATTTCCCAGCTCTGATTCATAAGAACTTCCAAAATAAAGACGATACATGTTGGACCTCGGATCTTCAGGAAGCAAGTCAGACATGTCTAAAGAAATAAGAGATTGCTCTAGCCCTGCTTCTCCATCTACTGCTGAATCATCTGAGCCACTGCTGTGGTTTAGAAAAACCATGGAAGAGAGACTGAAGTCACTATCAGAACTAGAACCAAAATCCTGTGGCAAAGAACAGAACATTAAAAGCATTAACTCGTAAGTAATTACAATCTAAAATACATTTACAAATTTCATACAGAGTGCAAATGAAAGTATTGATTTGATTCTAGTAATCTGTCTTTCTCTGGGAGTACATTTACAAATAATTTTGCTAAGAAAATCCAATGCCTTTAAACAAAACTTTCTGTCTTCATGCTAGAAAAATAGTTGAGGAGATAATCTTAAGGTTTTGTTTGTTTGCTGTGAACTGCCTCACTCAGCAACAGCAAGCACTGGGAAACTCCATGTACATTTTCTGTTGCAGAACTCCATCACTTCTGCCTCCACCACTCCCTCTAGGCAACCCAGTATCTTGTGCAAAGTGCTGCAGGAGGCTGTGGTGAGCCCACTTTTACAGCACCGAATCGCTGTACTCATCTTCAGTCATAGTCAACACATCTTAGGTGTTGGTGTGGAAATCACAGTTGTTGCCTTAGACTGGTGTCCGCAAACCTTTTTGATTGTACACGCCCCCAGTAAAAATGTCTGAGCACACTCCACCAAATATATGCGTATTTATTTATTTGTAATTTATGTACATGTACTATTGAAGGCCTAATATATAGTTCCTGCACCTGAATGGATTGTCCTGTGCACCCTCGGGGTGGGTGCCCACCACTCCAGAGACCACTGCGTCAGACAATGGCCTCCTCTAATGATGGATAATCATCAGGTGTCTTTTCAACTGCCAACTTCCTGAGGCTACATGTGAAAAGGTCGCTAGGGAAGATATGCTGGACATCCCTCCCTCTACTGTGAGTTGCATCCTCAGAGCCCATGCCTTGGTAACAGCCGGGGCAAAAGGAACCTAAGAGATCTCCTTGCTTTTGCACCCCTGATCCAACCCTTCCCTTTGACCCCTCCCGCAGTGGAAGCCATGCCGGCCCCTTTCCAGCTAGAACCAGAAGAGAGGCATTAAAAATGTGAGGAGAGGTGGCTGAATGGAGGCTAAGAGAGGAAAGGACCTGTCGGTCGCATAAAGGGTATAAACCAAGGGTGGGATCCTGAACCTCAGAAGTGCAAGCATCAGCTGGCGCCTGGAAGATGAGTCAGTGCAGGCTACTACAGATACCACCACCCTCTTGCCACTTCTCTCCTGACCTTAGATCAGACTCACTCTGTTGGGACAACTCCACAAAACCCACCAATTTCTTGCTTCCTCAACCATCCAAAATGTGCCACGTCAAAACTGCATTTGCTAGCTGCTCCTGAGAACCTCTGAGTGGGATCCCTCATACTGATCTGTCAGTCATTCCTCAGATTTGGCTTACATAAATCTACTTAACATTAAACACTTATAAAATGAAAAAACGTTGGGTTTAAGAAGTATTTAAACTAATTTGTTACATTATTCTTGCGTTTTTCTGCTAACATATTAAGGTTTTAATCCTCTGTATACAAATATAGGAAACCAAAATCTTATTAAAAATAATTTTGCTAAAACCACATGGATAAAATTAACCCTTTCAAACATATCGACATCAAAATAAAAAGAGAAGAAACTTTTCTTGTACCAGTTTTATTTACCTGTGTTAAACCTGAACCCAAATGAGTATGGACTGCCTCTAATTGGGCATTGTACAATAAAGCTTTTAGGTCAGCCCCTGTGAACCGTTCTGTTTTTGCTGCCAAATCCTGAAAGTCCACATCATTTGCCAAGGACAGGGAATGACTGAGAGCTTTTAAGATTTCATAGCGTGAATTCTGCAAAAAGGGAGGAAAAAAAAATGTCAATAAAGCGACCTGTTATTTTTCTTGTCCTAACTGCTAGTGCTTTGGCCCTGTCACAAGCAACTTTCTACCTGAGGGAGGAAGGACCTTTAAATTTTAAAGAAGATACTACCCTAGTAATAGTACATATAGGACATACTGGGCAGTAATTAATCTTTAAAATACAGGCATACATTTTGTTACATTTTCTTGAAGAGTCTAAGGGAAACTGTATCAAATGCAGTATACAGAGAGGTATATTTCTCTAAATATCCATTAATATCTGGGATTGTTATATATGAAATACATAAAAATATGAAGGTGAACTCACTACTCGCATATCCTTTTGCAAAGAGAAGTGTGACAAAAGTGAAAAACTTCTGTTTACCTGAATGATCATATTCTAAATCAGAAATTTACAAAAAAAAAAAAGGAAAAGAGAGTATAACTGTGTTCTTAAGGCATGGAATCATCTTCTTTGTGTAAGTTTCAGAATTAAATGATGTGGTATTTGTTAATATGACAACTAGTCTGAAAATGAACAGCACTAATTTTTTCTCATAAAATGGGGAATCACAGACACACCTTGTACAGCCTCAAAGGGGCTCCAAACCCCACTAAAATGATGGGGAATCATTCCTTTCCTAACTAATGACACATCTGACTTAGAAAGTGCAAACGTGGGCAAAGAAGAATGGGATCAACTAGATTCAGAATAAAACTGCTCTGAAAACTTCAGATAGTTCAAGAGTTGGGTTGGGAATGACTCTGGTTCATCACTTCAAGCAAACAGTGGATCCACTGGACTCATAATTCTCAGAAAGACACAGAACACGATAAACACTACCCTGCACCCAATTTCTTTCTGCAGACTAGTTTCCTTTTATATATTTTTTTTTTTTTTTAATGAGCTATATCCACAGGAACATGATTTGATCTTGAAGTCTGTGGGAAACAGCCTTGTCTTTTCCCAGTTCTATACAAACACATTGGCATTAAAATCAATGATTTTATACTGTTGTATAACTGCAGTTGTGCAATCAAGTCCACTTTGCTTGTGCTTGCAATGCCACTAACTATAAAGAAAAGGAGAATAAAGCTCATTAGTTTGATTTTTTTTTTATTTTGCCTTGCATGTAACATGTTTTGCTTCCTCACCTGATCAGGAGGCGGACAGTACAGGCACTTGTCCAGCCGGCCTGGCCTTAACAAAGCAGGGTCAATCAAATCTGGGCGACTGGTGGCAGCGAGCACATACACCCCTTAGGAAAGGGCAGAAAATACCATTAACGTCTGCTCGACTTTTTCACAGAAAGGAGTACACAGATGAAGTATTACCTTGTAAGCCTTCCACACCATCTAACTGAGTCAACAGCTGGTTAACCACTCGGTCTGTAACTCCTGTGTTGTCGTGACCTCGGCGAGGAGCAATAGAATCAAACTCATCAAAAAAAACAATACAAGGCTTAGCTGCTTGAGCTCTAAAAGGGGAAAAAAAGCAATATGTATATTCTACTTAAGTTTGGGTCACAGGTAAAACTGCTTACAAATATTAAAGATAATTGCTTTTGGCTTCAGAGAATAGTTATCTTTAAGAAGAGAACAGAAAATCTCTTTTCTGTGGAAATGAAGAGGTTCTGAAGAATTGGATTGCAATGCAATCACTGCTCATTTTTATGACATCCCTTGCATGCACTCCATGATTTCTGAAGTACTCAACTGTTGTGTTAATATACATGAAAGCTCTAAAATCCAAGCATTGCAGATGAGGTCTGGGCTTACGTACATCTCACACAGAGACTGCCTCACTGCAGACCACCCAAGGAGCAACGGCTATGTAGGATATATTACAGTAGCGAGCACTGAGGGTCAGTAAGGGCAGATCTGTAACAACAAAACAGCTGTCACCGAGGTCCTCAAGACCAAGCCTAGTATGATCCTAGGTACTGAGTGTTCATTACTAGTTGGAGCACACTCGGCTGTCTTCTGGAACAATCTGAGAGGAACTCAGGATGTGTTTTCCACCCCAGTTCTGCCATGAGAACCAGCGCACTGTAAACGGAGAGAACAGGGAGTTCAGCTGCCAAAGTGCTCTCCTGACCTAAGCCAAAATGCTCCGTTCTTAAATAATGACAGTCAAGTTGAACTTGCCAAGTTCTGAACATCTGGTTCGGCACAACTAATTATTTCAGATGCTTTTGTGATCTGATGCCATGTCTCTCCTAGGACCAAAAAAAACTATTTCTTGGAGCTTGAACCAATATACTTCATTAATAACATTGCAAATCTTTACAAAGCCAACCTGTTAAAGATATCTCGAACTGCTTGCTCACTTGCTCCAATGTATTTGCTAAGCAGCTCTGGTCCCTAAAAAAAAGAAATTAGAAAAGAACATTCATGATATGTTTCTTAGTTTTAATGTGTAATTCAACATCAGCATAGATTTCATATACTAGAGTGAATTTTCCTCTAACCAAGAGAGGGGCATCTCAGTACAGAAGAGCCAAGGGGTCTAGATAAACCAAAAGAATCTTTTAAGCATACCAACTTATTTTCTTACTTTGAAATAATAATTTCTGTTTTTTTACTATAACAGAACATGAGTTACAGTATCACAAGGCAGTGACTTATATTGTATTTTGAAAATATGTTTAAAATGCATTAAAATGCTCTACTTCCTGCATTGTCCAAGGGAATAAAAAAAATCAAAAAAGGGAATCAAAACCCAGGATCCTTCTGTAAAAAATTGGAAACTAAGAACTTCTAATTAAATTTTATAATAATTCTGCCTAATGAATAATTATTAAAAAAAAAATCTCAGGTATAAAACTGCAAAGCTCCAGAAGTCAGACGGTGGGATATCCAGAGATATACTAAATTTAAATGTGAGTTTCTTAGAATCATAGAATCATTTCGGTTGGAAAAGACCCTTGGGATCATCGAGTCCAACCATCCACCCTACTCTACAAAGT
>JAOXNO010000013.1:24785987-24801636 GCA_028565335.1 Limnodromus scolopaceus
CTCTACAGTGTCCTTTCAAGTAGTTGTAGAGAGTGATGAGGTCACCCCTCAGCCTCCTCTTCCTCAAACTAAACAGTTGGTATTTTTCCCTCACAAGCACATACTCACAACTATCACATTAAGCTCTCATTCAGTTAATAAAATGAATTAATTAACCTTCAAAATCTCGTTACCTTGATGCTGATGAAATTCATTCCACTCTCTTGGGCAACTGCTCCTGCCAGCAGTGTTTTTCCTGTTCCAGGTGCTCCATACAGCAAGACTCCTGATCTCTGTCGTATGGGCAGGTTTGCAAATAACTCTGGATACTGGGAAAGAGTTTCAATGAGACATGTTCTAAAATGTGTGATTATTCTGCAGTGTACTGTGACATCACTGACTAGTATTGACTTTTGTCTAAACAGCAGGTATCTAATTTCTTTTATCCACATCATTATTGCAAGAGCTCATCGGGACTGTTGTTAGCTTACCTGGGGTTGAAGCAGGTTCCCAGGCTTCACAGGAACTTAAAATACAAACACATGGCATTTTCTTCCAAGAGGACACAGGACAGAATAGCGATGCACTAGAGCTTTATAATGGACATACTGGTACTTCTATATTCCTATTTTAATCACTGACTGATAGGATTACATTATGTAAGAATACAGTACAAGATTCTGTCCATTATGCAGAAAACTGTTCAGCTGTTTCTCTGAGGACTAAAATGGATGGCTCATCTCAGTGCTGGAAGTTTTAATCAAGGCAGAAAGGTCAAAGTAAAATAAAGGGGAATTTATGGATTGGCATTCATCTGAAAGAGATCACTCCTCTAGCAAAAGGACTGCAGAAGGCAGCTGGAAATGTTATCTCCACAGAGCCTAATCACAAACCTTGCAACAGAGAGTGTCACAAAGATGAGGTCAGCAATACTGCAATATTCCAGAGCAATATCTGATCTACAGTAAAGCAGGAATGATTGCCTTCTGTATTTGGAAGAGGGAAGTGGAAGGAGAAAGAGTTTTCCAGTAGTTGAACACAGTTGAAGATTGGGAAGCTACAAAAGTAACTTAAAATCACATCTGTCACCTTTCTGTCAAATTCTATGTCACACCTTAAAAATCACTCTTCCCCTACTAACATTATGTACAAAATTCAGGTAACTAATTTAAAAGAACTGGGTACCTTTGCAGGTAACATGATGGTATCCATGAGTATTTGCTTCACATCTTTTAAGCCACCAATCCTGTCCCAGCCAATGTCCTTAGGTTTATGAAGGTTGACATTTCTCAGAGCTAATGGAGTAAAATCTTTCAGAGCTTTCTGAAAATCCAGAGTTGACAGATTCAATTCTGCTTTAAAAAAAAGGAAAGAAAAAAAAAATCTTGAACCAAAAAAGAGCACACAGCCTACACAAATTCCTCACAATATGTAACAATTAAATACATTTTAAACATACAACATTAAAAATGGCTTTTATTTTTGTATTACTCCACAGGTTCTAGATAAGAGAAGCAAGATGATGAACTAAGGCATTTTCTTGTCAACATACCGCCATTCTGGAATGCATTCTGGTTGGAAACACAGGCGTGAATGGCACGATCAACCAGCACCGTAAAATCTCTAGCAACAAAACCTTGCGTTTCCTTTGCAATACATTGGAGGTCTAGATCAGAGAACTTCTTTACATCAGAATTCAGTTTCTTTTTTATTACGGAATGCAGCATTTCACATCGTTGCTTCTGAAAAACAGAATTGTGCAGCAAGTGTATATTGAGTTTACTGTTTATAGGGATTTCAGAAATTCAAAAAATAAATACATACGAGTTACTAAAATTTCCTTAAATATTTGCATGTCACCAACCCTTCAAATAGCAAAATCCAAGCAGCCATGAATATAAACAAAAGTTAGTTCTTCAGGTGAATTTCAATAAATTCACCAGTTTTATAACTTTAAATGTTTACCTCGCCACAGCTATCTTAAATCCAAAAGTAATAATACAACCCTCCACCACCCAGATTCTAGTGTTTTACACCCATTTTTCCTGTTTCACAGGCAAAGGAACATCTTTCATTTTTACAATATGAGTAGAATTTATTTGAGATGAAATATATTGCATTAGATAAAAATACATCAGATAATTTGGTATCTTTTGAGATCCTGACTTTTTTCCAGTGATGTCTCATCCTTATTCATGCACTGGTACTAAAAATGACAAAAGCAGACTTGCAGGAAGTGGGAGAAAGGTGCACTATCTGAGGCGGAATGCTCTGCTCAGCAGCTTTCATTGCTAACCTGAGAGAGAAGACAAGCAGCAGCAACAACCAGTGCTAAACACAGTGAGTTGCCACGTCTGTGCCACCTCATGAGGGCACGCACAGGCACAAAACGTCTGCCTTCTCCTGCAAGGAAATTATGTTCTTTATTCTTACCTCCGTCCTTCTTACTTTTCAAAATGGACTAGATTCAAAAGTAGAGGGATATAATTCATTTAGAAAACCAACCCAAAACCTTCCCATAAAATTAACATTTAGTTTTAATAACATTTTAAGAATACACATTCTAGGGACCTATTCCTCTGCGCAGTGAAAAAACACACTTAGGTTTAATCTCATTTATCTAACTGTAGTGACTTACACGTTTTTTCAAAGCTGCTCCTCTAGAATCCCCTTGTAGGTATGGAGGAGAGAGGAGACATGTCTATCTCACCTATGACAGACGACTGGACTGGTTTTACGTTGGACTGAAATGTCCTCCAAATACACCCTTCCCTCACCACTGAAGAGGAGAGTGGGGCCAACAGGGAGTTTTCATTGGGTTACGTTTATTTTTTTTTAAACTTTATAAAAACAGATGTAAGTCATGAGGTATTTATGTATCATTAAAGAACTTCTAAGATTTCCAGATTTTCTTCTCTTCTTCAGGTGAAACCTACTATTTTTGCAGTTGTTTCAATACTGTATTTGAGGCTGCAGGGAAGGCAAACATCATTTTAACCATTTTACCTGAATTTACCTGATCTGGAGGTTGGATACATTTGAAGCACTGAAACACGTGAGTTCCTTGAGCTGAAACCAGGGAAGGATGTAGGGAATGTTCAGACTGACTTGTGGCAATTAATGCAATCAAACTCCCCATGGAAATAACTTCTTTTATCAGATCTTTCAAAACTAAACACAGAAAACATCGCTCAATGAATTGCAAAATAAAAGATTCTGCATTTCATCACAGACATTCCTACTGTACTGCAGGACAGCATTAGGGCACACAAAATGTAGCATCTTATTATACATTTGTTTTATCTCCATGTTTACAAGGTTTTTTAAAAGTTAAAAAACCCCGTATAGTTATTTTTTCTAGGATAGTGTGTTCCACTAATAAAGTGCCAACAGAAGTGCTCTTTAAAAGCTCATTTGAAACATCACTGATGATGTCTACCACAGGATATTGACCATGGATTTTTTTTTTTTTGCGCGCTATGATCACTGTTGTAGAAATATTATTCCCTCAATGTAAACAAAAAAGGGAAAGTTATAAGAATAAAAACAAATGCTAAGCCTAGAAAATAAGCAATCTAGTGTTATGAAAGTCAAAGAAATTATGGATGCAAGGAATAATCAAATGGTCTAAATACCATAATTTGTGAATCCCTGTCATGGAATAGCACACAGTCCTGAGGCAATAATGATACAGACAGAATTGTCCAGGTAGGACAATACAGCTCAGGAGCAAGAAGTTCTAAGTTAGGTTATATTTTTACCCAGACACAGGTAGTACAGTATTACCATAAGCGAGCCTATTGCTTTGAACGCTTTCAGGGCTGTTCTCATGCTCTGGCGTAGAAGGTACCCCAACAACCTGGTCGAGATCATCCATCAAAAGAACGGATGGTTGTCTCCATGCTGCCTCTAAAAAAGCTTCTTCCACAATTTTCCTTATGTTTACTAATCTTTTTCCTAAAACAGAAATACAATTTTAATGACGAAACATATCAGGAAAAAAAATCAGACTGACTACATCTTGCTCATGAGATTTTTGATTTGTGTAGCTTAACGTTACTCCTATAAATCCAGGCACCAAGATTAAACCAGAGTCAACAGTCAGCAAAGAAAAGAGTCCACATCTTTGGTCAGAAAAGCACTAGAAGGATTCACCTGTCCTAAGATTAATCCTCTTTCATCAACCACTACAGAAGCCTACAGGTCTAATTTCTAGAAAGTTAAAACAGGGCAGTATCAGCAGCACTCTAAATTAGCTAATAAAGAGTCCTGCAATTGGAAACATTTTTCAGAGCAAAGGACCAAGCTCTTTATCAATCTCTCCCTTTTTTTCTGGAGCACAAAGCTTAGTAGGGACTTAAGCAAAAATAATATAGCCATGCAACATAAGGGCTCTGTAAGAAAACAGCTGAGTATTCTCTGCCTCTGGAACACCAAGACTACTTGGGAAAGCCACTAAATGAAAGAGTGAAAAAAAAGCCTTTTTTTGTTCTTTTTCATTTTTGGCACAAAATACTTATTTGACCTCACAAAACCTAAGGATTCATCTCAGCATCATAAGTGTTAGATGACCACTGCCAACATACACTGGGTTAGTAAATATGTCACCATAAATCAGGTCTCAGGTGGTTGGTTGATCCCTCTTTGGTGCTTGGGCCATCCCTTCACTGAGTAATACAGGCATCCTTTAACACTTACGATTTGTTCACGTGACATTTATTCCACTTAGCACAGCTGAAAAAACACACAGTTCAACTTCTTCCTATTTTGTAACAATCAGAAATAAGCATGGCAAGCATGGCTTGAATTTGGTGGTGGTACATGAGACAGGAACTGATAAAAGTGTGAAATAAGCTTATGGCAGTTCTATTTTCATCAGACTGATAAAGATGCTCATTGCAGGGCATCAAATATCCTTGCAAAAGCAGTAATAATTCTAGAAAAATTATTCAGGCTAAATCTAATAACTTCATAATTGTGATGCTTCATCATACAGCCAATATTTGAGATTTAAAAAAATTTATCATACCTCTTAAAGCTTTACAATCAATTACTTCTACATGAGCATCCAGTCTATCGAATGCTTCCTTGCAGATGGCCTTTGCTAATGTTGACTTTCCACTTCCCTACAAAAAAATAAATGTGAGCCAATGTAAATCGACGGAACTATTTCCTTTTGTTTCTGTGGAGTTGTTGTCACAGTATACACCAGTTAACAAGCTGGGCAAGCTGTACGCGCATGGGTTTTATTCCTCACCAAAAGTATATATGTACTCTGCCTTTATATCAGTTGGTAGAGACCAAAGCCCTAGAGTGAAACAAGTATAAACACATCCAGAGTGGACAGACCCACTAGAGATAACGTTCTGATTCCACTGATTCAGCGTTAAGGCATATGTTAGTTCCAGTGGAATATGGTATTAAATGATCACTGTAAGAGGCAATGGGAAAATAAGAGTATCAATTCCACTGTGTTATAACATAAAATGGCAGGAGAAAATACTATATTCTTATTTTCATTCAAATATTTCAGAGATAAGAAGTGTTTATCATACTATAAACATGAAGTAGATTAATCCCCCGAGGGAACAAACTGAAGTTGCACGGCTACCTATCTTAAAAACTTATATTGTATATATATAATATATATAAATGAAATATGTATATATATTGATGAAGTGTGCATACATGTATAATACAATGTTTTATTGAATTAACTCTGTTCAGTTAACTGCTCATTTTTCATCTTGTCCTTTAATTCTTTGGAATTCGCATGTATATCAAAGAAAATTCAGGAAAATTTGTAACTACAGCAAACAGCCCGGGAGGGTTTGCAAGTGGGGAGCAGTGTGTACCTTTCCTCCCGCAAGAAGCACCCCCCCACTTCGCAGTCCCGCGGCAATAGCAGCCAGCTTTTGAGACAAAGGACGGCCCAGAAGACTGTGGCTTATGTGCTCAAAGGAAGATGTTCCTAATTTGTCCACTCCCCTGCAGAGCAAATAAAACATTAAACAGCCTACAGGTAGCATCAGCACACAGGATGTAAATACTAATAGCTTGCAGTATGGTGAAGTTTTGATGCAGACACATTTTAATGTACTTCATCTTTTCAAGAAAAAGCTAAAGGCAATTCAATTTGAAGAGGCAGCACCTTTACTTTGCAGTGGTCACACAGGGGACAGACAGACGCTGCAGAACAGCCCCTAACACAGGGTTATCCAGCCATTCCACACCACCCCAGCGCCAGGCAGGGCGCAGACGATGAGAGAAACCAGGTTTTGGGGCTTCATTTATTGGAATGTCTGAGTGACAACCTACTAAGGAATATAACAAATTGGTAAAACACCAAGCATGCTCAGAAAACTTCTCAGCCTTTTCAGAAATAAAGCAGCTTATAGTGCATTTGAGGACATCCCTATCCTTCACCTGTCCCTCTGTGACTTTTGACACAATACTCCTCTTTTCAGGTCCACGAACAGCAAGGCTATCGGGTTTGTATTTCAGCTTTCAACAAAAAGCGTTGTCCCATGAGAAATGGAGACAATCCTGGTTTCTAACATCTCTACCCTACCACACTACCCCCTGATCAGTTCCCATCCCTTTTCACTAACAATACACTCAGTTGCCTGTCACAAGGCCTCAGTAATATCCTCAGTTACTTTCCACGACGCCGGTAACATACTACCACAATACTCAGAGTCTTGTGTCCCATCTGTCCCACCCTCGCTTCAGTTTGCTATGTGGTACCACTGCCTCCCCTTATACTAATGACCCCAGCTTATATATTACTTATTTATTTGTGAGAAAGAGCCCTATGGCTAATTCCAGACTGCAACCCTGCCACTAGCCACCTAGCAGCTTAACCACAGAGCTGCTGAGCTTACGTTGCGCTTTTTACCAGTGGAGACACAACTCTGAATTTCTCTCCTCAGCTGACAATTCTGATAAAACTCACAGGAACTAAGTTTCTTTGAGATCCGTACTATTACATTTAGTTAAACAAGTAAACAGGTGTAAGTTATTGTGGGAAGGGGGCTGACAGACTGCACTGTATCATAAGTTTTCCTTGCTTTGGAAATCCCAGCTAAACCCACCCTCCAGCTCCCCCAGTACCCCCTGCTGCTACACAGAGGTCTGCTCCATCCCACAGAAGTGCTGCAGGAGTCACTGAAACATCAGTGTTTCTACTTTTCAGTAGAACTGTGTGAGTTTGGTTCTGTGTGAGTTCTGATTCTGCCCACCCTATTGTCAGACAAGCTGAACTTGTAGGTACATGAGTTTTCTATTTCTATTCACTTCAGTTAAGACTATTCAGGGGACAAAATTAACCCTCTATATACACTAGGATAAGGTCTGAGCCTGACATGAGATTTTTTTAAATCTGACTTAGTTTTCAAAAAATCTGCATTCCCACCAATATTCTTTTTCTTTTAATTTCCATTCCCTCCCATGTTTTCTACTATGAAAATGACTCACCCTAAATCACTTAGTTTGTGGTAAGGAAGGTTCCTGTCTGTATCACACATAGGTGGCTGGCTGTCACCATCAGCTTTTCTACTTAGAGGATTCAAAAGAACCTGCAACAAAGGAAAGAGTCAGTACTTTACATTAAATATACCTGCAGACAAAGGGTATAGAAGGAACGAGCCTTTTTGGAACTGTGTACAGAAAATGTTGCGTGTATGCTTTGCTGAAGCTTATTGAGCTTGAAAGAAAGATGCATTAGTAACAGGAATCCCAAATTTTGCAGAAAAACTCAAGTCTAAACAGCCAAAGCAGGACACACTAATTCTCTGCTAAAATTTAACTCTATCAATTTAAAAATTAAAAAATGTTATCCCACTGTTATAGTTATATATACTGTTCTATATATCTAACCACAAACCTGGAGTCATGGGCACTGATTCAACCAGAATTATTAATGCCTAATATTAAATAGAAATATTTATTCTCCTGAGAAAGGAAAGTCTGAAGAAACAGAATGCATGGAAACTATATAAAAGAGAAGGCAGTGTGAGCTTGGTAGGTTTGACCAGGGAGCGTGTCTTGTCTTTGTCAGAACAAGCTACTGCTCCTGCCAGGTGAGCTGTGAAGGGATCTCACGTGGTTCAGGTATTGCAGGAAAGAACAATTAAATGTAAGGATAGTATGTTCAGACTTGGACAGTACTGGCTTTCCTCTGCTCTTTCTGCTCTAACTGATTTTTCTGAGAGTTTAATATAGACTATGAAATTCAGTAACCAGTGTGGTGTGCCTGGAACCTCACCAAAGCTGAGGCTATAAAATAACACATAAAGAATGTAGATATAATTTAATGAACAGACTGATATTATTTATGTCAGAAGGGAAACAAAAACACATTATACAGAGAACGTAATATATTTTTAACCAAATAGAACAATTTAAATTACTTGATACCTGATACTATGTGATATTTACTTGTATATTAGTCTTTTGCAGCAAACTGGGACTCAGTATAAAAATATTCTCAGATGTATTTTCTTCAATGTGTGCAGGATGCACCACACTAACGACAAACTCCTCCATTCCTATAAAAAGACAAGAACAACTATTAAAATTTGAAATAAATGCAGTTTTTATTCCTCATAAAATGAAACAGATTAGTGTATTTTGAATTACTATGATATAATCCAAAATGAAAGAATAAAAAAAGTTAATCATTATTAAAGCATAACTGATGCTTACAGTTTCAGTGCAGAGAGATCTGCTAAATGGTGCATACAGAGATTACTGCCTAAGCAAATTCCTTAACGGACGGTTAAGAGAGCTACTGCACAGGACAGTTTATCCTTACCTTCTTTAACAGAGAGATGTATACAGTCTGTGCCTCTCATTATCCATGGGTGATCATCAGTAGTGGAATCCTGCAGCCAAGAACTGAAAGCAGATTTAACATTATCTTCATGTGTATCTTTGTGCTAAATAGGAAAAGAGGGAAGTAAAACAAACCAAGGTGTTAGTAAGTAAAAATGTTTGTTTCCTATGCATGAGACATTTGTTTCTTCTATGGTAGCAGAGAGATAGAAGAAGATGTAAGAGTTTTATTTATTTAGAAAATTACATTTTGCCAACAAACACCATTTCTATCAACTGCTCTACAGAAAGGACCTGTTTAGCCCTTGCTACAGCAACAGGTGAATCTTCCACCACCTCTAGAGCTTTTCTCTTTGGAACACCAATGTGAGGGCAAAGAAAAGCTTTTATTCTTGTTTTACTTATCTGTATTGCCAGATCCAAGAGCACTGCTCAGCTCCTGGCTTTGGAAGAGTACCCAAGGCATGCGCCTGCACCTTACTCGGGTGCTCACTACAGACCTCTCTTCCCTGTGTACGCTGCCTCCTACGCAGGGAACCCTGGGCTCATCAGGGTCAGGGGTACCACCAACAAACCCCAAGGGCACGCAAAGAGCCGCAGCGACTGACCCCAGGGCACCCGGATAAATGGAACAGGAAAAGGAACTGAGTCTAGATCAGATTTCTCCTGGCAGAGTTCCTAATCAGAGAAGCGTAATTCTTGTCTAAAAAAGGGGGAATCAACCGGGATCACAGAAGCAGTGTTCAGAAAGGAAAATGAAAGCTACTCTCGTATTTCTTTCTGCATTTGTCTCATTTTTGTCCAAGTACTAAAAAAAACTTCAAATGAATTACAAAGGAAAGAAAAGGAGACATCTATATTTAAAACATATAAAAGCTGCTTTTTCCAATTTTAGCAGGTTACTGCAGAATACTTCTTTTAACTCCAATATAAAAAAAATAATGCAGTTCAACCATTCCTCTGTGGGTGACAAACCAAATTAGAATATGGGGCATAAAGAACAAACCTGCATAAGCCCTGCTATGAGAGGAAGTGCTGCACGTTAAAGTTTTGAGGGACAGCTAACATGGGAAATAATCAGGCCAGTGACACACGGAAACTGGCATGCAGTACGTTATGAAGAAATACTTCATTCCAGAGCTCCATGTGACAGAGCATGAGAACCGGCACCAGTATGTTCTCACCATCACAGGCGCTCACCCCTAAGACTGGGTATGTCTCACTGACAGGAAAACACAGGGATTCACTGACATAAAAAAATTAAATCTTTAGCATGTGGGGAAAAAAAAAACCCACAAAAAACCACAACAACAAAGCCCAAAAGATTAAAAGGAAGTAAAAAACTAAACAGAACATAAAATCTACAATTTTACTGCAATTGTCTTGGGAAATCCACTGGGCGCTGCAGTGTTCAAGGAGTGTAAGCATGTCTTCTCACACAAGTCTTAAAATGGGTATTTCCTCTTTAACTTTACGGTTCTTCTTTATTTACCAAGTGCATTTATATTTACCAAGTGCAAATATTTACCTAGTGCAAAACAAAATTTAATGGCTTGATGCTTACAGTATCATTGATCAAAATACAAACCACTATTACTAGACAAGCCTTGTTTAAGTTACATGTAGCGTCTTCTTAATTTAAACTTACACAGTAAAAAGAAAAAGCAAGGAATTATTCAAAAAAGAAATCCCTTTGGAATTATGTCATACATGATAGACAGCTTCCGAACTATCATCTAACATATGAAAAGAAATAAACACAAAAACCCACCAACTTGACCAGAGCAATCAGTTTTACAACACACAAACAAGTATGTGACCAAAAATATCAACTCACTAAGTTCTGTTTGGGTTGCAGTGTGAGAGACGCGGGAATTTTAGGAAGAGAGTCAACTGACTTAATTCGGACTGTTGAATGTATTTCAATATGCAGTTTTTTTCTCAGACCATCTGGAATCTGAAATATTTAAAATAAAAGCAAAGGAAAAGGAAATATTAGAAAGTAAGCAGGTATAACATTGCATATATAATACCACATCAGTTTCTTCATCACTAATAGAATCTCTACATTTGATCGTTGATCTGTTCATTGGCTGCAATCTGCAGGAGAATTAAGGAAACCATACAATTGACAGTGGTATCCAAATCTTGTTCTCTCTCGCACACGTCTAATTACCTCTTACCCTACGTATGAAAATGCCCACTATAGCTGACGGGCTACTAACTCTGTAAATAAAAACCAGAAGGTTGAAAAGAAGAATTAGGAGGAATTCTTAGAATGTTGTAAAAATGCTTTTAGTATAATAGAAGAACACCAAGTCTACTTTCATTTGCTGATTAAAAGGCATTTTACACAGGCAGGTTAATCCAGACAGGCCATTCCACAGGCCAGAACTAAGCACATCTGCAGCACAGAGAGAGAAAACCCTGTCCCCCTAAACTGTACCAGTCAGTTTGTCCTTTTAAAAAGGAAACTACTTTTCAAATATTCTGTGTTATTTTAAATGTATATCCAAATTGAAAACATCTCATAAATGTTTATTAAGTCTGAAGACTTTATGGTTTCTGGCATTTGGAAAACTGTTAAGTCTCTCAAAAGATTTAGTGGTAAAGACCACTGCGGGCTCCTGCTCTCATCCTCAACAAAAAAAATAAGCAAATGGTGAGAAGTATATTATGTCAAAATAGTCAGCTGGTGATTTGGAGTGCATTTTATCTATTTTTGTTGATCCCAAATGTACTTCCAAGAAAGAAAGAACATAGGCAGGCTGTGGTTCTGTCAGAACAAGCTGAAATGTCTGTGCCTGCAGGCTGGGACTCGTGGTACCTTCAAAATAGTACATAAAACCTAAAATAGTTTGAATTATGTAAAAGCCAGTTATTTGATATTATTTTTTAAGATGTGTTTTAAAAAGTATATAAAAGCACTTGCAAATATCATGTAGCACTAGGATATGTGATCCCATCCCTTTACAGTTTGATGACATCTAGAGTCCAAAGCACATTTTAAAGTGATAACTGATGAAAAGAATCTCATTACGCAGTACTGAATGTAAGTAGATACATTCACACTCTCATGAATACAGTGGATACCAAGAGATTTTGAAGAAAGCATGCATTCCCCCCAGAAACACTGAATAATTTTCACAATTTGGTGAAAAAATGCTAAGAGTGCAGAAACCCAGAGTACACCATATGTCTTGGAGGATGATGGTGAGTAGCATAGTCCAGAACGAGACAGCTTAGCAAAGCACAGCTCCAGAAAATACTATTTAATTCCAGAATACTCTACTTGAGAGCACAACACACAGTCTATAACCCCAAACTGCATGTTAAGTTGCCAGTTCCACAATTATCCAATAGAAAATATTATCCACTAAAAAGCCTAAAAGATAGTGTGCTCCAACTGACCCAAACTCTTCCAACATGTAGGGCTTCCCCACTGTGGCCATACTCTATGACACTCTTTAGGTCTTCAAATCCATTCCACACGATTTGAACAACAGATCCCTCACCGGATTCTTGACTGCTATTAGCATCAGAATGATTTTTGTCTTGCATACTAGTCAAATGCTTTTGCTTTTCCAATGGCAGATTTTGCTTTGCTTCTTGATGACGCTGTCTTGGGGAAAGCAGCTGATTAATTGTCCCATAAGATACTACAGGGTTTGGATCTAAATCAATAAATTCTAAATTCCACGGAAAAACATGAATAGCATTGCATTTCAGAAACGCATGAGCAGCGGATGCATTCTGTACGCTGGGAGGCTGGGACCGACACACTCTAAAAATGGAATCCATGTGAATTAAGTTCAGCAGGTTGTCTTTGAAGGTGCTCATTTCATCACACAAAGTCTTCTGTTTCTGCTCAGATGTATGAGAGAAAATGCTCCCTATGAAATTCCATATATTTGGGAGAACATTTGAACCAAACGTCATGTTTGCATCAGCCTTGCTCTGTTCAAGTACTCCTGGCTTTAAATAAGCTTCTTTGGCAAAAGGATCCTGTACTGTTTCTTCTTGCTCCATGTTATTTTTCACAAAACTTTTGAGCAAGATGTCATTTTCTGTGGAAGGCGTGCTGGTGATGTTTCCCTCAAGTTCACGTGTTTTGGGACATATCAGAAGCTCCGTGCAGGGTTCTAATCTCCCATAGGGTGCTGCTGGCATAAGTGTACCTGAGTGTGAACAAAGCAGGTCAATAAGCACTTCCACCCTGGCCGCACAGCTTTCTCAAGCTGCCACAAGAACCTGTCCTGTTGCTTACCGATTTTGATGTAAATGTGTGTGTGCTGTTCAACCCAGACAGGAAAGATGGCTTTAGGAAACACTATTCGAATCTGGTCAAGAAGATGTTTTTCAAGAGAGGAAGCGTGCAGTTCCTGGGAAAACGTAATATCATCATAAATTAAATACTGCACACATCTTCAACACTTGTTTGAATATAGAAACTCTACATCTCTTTCTAAGACACCATTTGAAATATAAAATACAATTAAATCCCACCACATTTAGTATTCCCTTAGGGGCAGAAAAGAATGGGTCACTGGGCAAAAACCTACTTGTGTCAAAAGCTCCGTCATCCATAAGAAAAGGATGGGAAGAGAGGAAAAGGTTTTATTACCAGAATTTCCCAATCATCTGTTGAGAGTGGTTCCACTTCTACTTGCCGACAGGAGGAGACATGGGAACAGGGTTCAAGAAATACCTGGCAAAAGTAACACCATTTCAAAATATTAAACTTCTTATTTTCAAACATAGAACAGCCCCATCTTTCATTCAAGTAGAAAACTGGCATCTCCTTCATTACACACTTTCACTACTTTGAACATACATCTTCTCAATGACACGAGGTAATTCACAAGCAGAAGACGGACGTTCAGCATGTTAGAAATGGTTTGCTTGGGGCACACCCGGGGACTGCAACACACCACACAGGGAGTGTGGAAACCACCAAGCGCTTCAGCAGCTAAAAGTCCTTCATACGTATTGATCACATAATCATCTTTGCATTTTATACATTTTATTTTTAAATGTCTTGGACTTTAGAATGCTGAAAAATTGGCTGAGTTATGCACAAATTTATATAAGGCAGAAATGCCTGAAGAAATGAGGCAAAAGTACAATAGAAAAGCAAACCCAGCTCCTTTATGAATGATGTCACAGGAAACAGCCCCACTTCCACAGAACAGCTTTAAGGTCCTGTGTATCAGGAGGAACGGCAAAAGCTTTTCAGAAAGCATTAAACATATAATTCAGAAGTTTTTACCAAAGGTTCCCCTTGGCAGAAAGTAAAAATTTTCAAACAATATCATGTCACACATTTTAAAATAAAATTCATTCACTTTTTCTTGATATAAAACTAGTTACCTGTCCTCTGAGAGAGATTTATTGCAAGTCAGCTTTTATAAAAGTAACAATTGATTTTCAAATTCATCTAGGTCCTCAGTTTCAAGCAAGAGTTGAGAGGAATAACTTTTCCCCAACACAGTAAATAGAAGAGCATGTTATAATGACACACAGCAAACTTGCAATTCCTGAATCGAAAACAGTGGCATAACTACCTAATTATTCATTACTCATTCAGTTGTAGAGATTACTATTTCCAGGCAGCAGTTGGATGAGGTTTTCTTAGATTTCCTTTGTCAATTGTTTTTCTCTGAAAGGCTAGTAATTGCTAGAACAGAAATAGTAGTAACCTTGCCACTGAACTAAGGCTAAAAGAGCAAACAAGGTAAGATAATACACTGCTTTGAGCCACATCCTTTGATGTCTTCTATTATGCTGAATGAGATTTTCCACAAGAGAACAGGCATACACGAGTATACTACACAGTAACTGTGAGTAGAGTAATACTTTTCTATTCTTTAGGTTCATTTACATCTCTACCTATTAACATGACAAATCCCCTGCATGTTGAGATTTTAACAGTCCCATGTCAGAAAGCTCTGGCTGCCTCTTGGGCACCTCTTCAACTTCTGTCTGATGAAAGAATCGTTTACAAGAAGTTTAGCAGAGTGTCCAAGAATAAGAAGCCAATTCAAATACACATCAAAGAGAGAGGACACATGGGGACATGTGGTGGGAAAGTGGGGGGAGGGATGAAAATTTAAGCCCCAAATAATTCAAACAAGAAGAAATAAGAAGTAAATCAATAATTACTTTAAAATAACAGGAACTCCAGGCAAAATATTCTCATGAGATAATTCCCAAATTGTTTAATTGCTTAAAAGTGTATTTTCCTAACATTAATGGCACTGCAGGTCGTGATTCCAACCCTGTGGAGACCTACCCACAGGCCTATCCTAATATTATTTAGGCAATTGTTAATGATTTGATGAGCAAATATTTTCATGTTTGAGACATTTCACGATGGTTAACTTTTCTTATGAGCAGATATAAATGAAGTAACTGTCTAAATACATGAAACAAGAAAGTCATAGCTAACTTGTAAATTTTAATCCTTTCAGGTATCTTGCAATATACTCTTTATTTAAATAAGAATAAAAGATTGCATTGCAAACCTGTTGTCCGTCTGTAATGCCAAGTTTCTCTGCCAATTGTCTATTAATCTCTGCAATATTTTCACCCTGGTGACCTCGACGCCTGATTTCCATCCAGCTTAAAAATATAGGCTGATGACCACAGGATACTTTCACAGCTTGGCCCTATGAGTTTCAAAGAAACAAATTAACATCAAACAAGCTAAATGAGATGACTATTAGTCAATCTAAACTGGATTTGATTAGAGAGATCAAAGGTGGGCTCGTGCAAATTGCATGAAGTTCAACCAAGCCAAGTGCAGGGTCCTGCACCTGGGACGTGGCAATCCCAG
>JAOXNO010000013.1:24803609-24825950 GCA_028565335.1 Limnodromus scolopaceus
AGCAACGGGGGGCGGGGGAGGCGCTGCTCCCTCACACTCCTCTGCCCGCGGCGCCGCGCGGGGCCCGCCCGGTACCTGCTGCAGGCGAAGGTGAGAGGCCAGCACGGGCGGCAAGCGCAGGAAGCAGTCCCGGGTCCCGCTCAGCACGACCGTCACCGCGGCGGCTCCGGCTGCCCCTCCGCCGGGGTTGCCGCTGCCCCACATGCCGCCGGACGGGCCGGGCCCCACCACCCGCTCCGCCCTCACAGCGGCTGCCCACTGCGGGCGGTGCGAGCCGCCCCGGAACTCCCCCGCCGCGCCCCGGAACTCCCCCGCCGCCCCCCGGACAATGGTATCACCCGCTGCCGGCCAATGCGGATGCGGCCTATACCTGTTCCCCGCCTCTGATTGGCTTCTCTATCGAGGGGTTCGGCTCTTTTTGCCTGGCTTAGCGACGCCGTCTATTTCCGCCCCGGTGGGAGCCAATGAGTGTTCTGCCCCTTGCCTGATTGGCTATTCTCTCGGCGAGCAGCTAGAGCTGCCTGCGCGGGGCGCGATGGGCGATGGGAAGATGGCGGCCGGCAGCAGCAGCAGCGGTCCCGGTGATGCCTGCAGGCACCACGCGCAGCTGGGCGTCTGCGAGTCGCGCGCCAAGTACCGGGAGGGGCGGAGGCCGCGCGCCGTCAAGGTGGGGCCGGGTTCCGGTTCCGGTGGCTGCGGGCGGGGCCGCGGCTCTGCCCCCGCTGAAGCGGCCCCCGAGCGCGGCGGCGTCGGGGCTGGGTGGGGTTGTTGGCGGTGGCTTCTCAGCCTTCCCCGGTCTCCCCGCGCTCTTCCAGCTGCGTCCCGTGATTAGCGCTTGTCCTCGCTGCGGGGCGCGGGCTCCGGCGAGCCGGGCGTGCTCGCTGTGCGGAACGGTGACATCCCGCCTGTCTCTGTGACAGAAGTCAGGCCGAGGGCGGGTTGCCTGGATTTGTTGCTGTTGTTGCTTTTAACAGAATCAGAACGAATTCCCGTTAATGTTAGGGCGTCGCTCCTGTTGTACGTTGTGAGCTGTCAGAGCTGCCTCTGCAGCCCCTGTCACCCCTCACTCCTTACACAAAGCAGAACAGAGCGCTTTAGGGTTTTTTTTAACCTGCTGGGGGAAGCCCCTGCTTCTCTCCGCGTCTCACTTGTGTCTGTCTGTCTGAAAAACAGAAGCTGTTTGCTCACCGCAGCGGGGAGGCAGCCTTGCACACACAGGATCTGCCCCAAGGTGTCATGACACTTCTTTAAGTTTTCTTTTCCCCCCTGCGTTTCTCCGTGAGGCCTCTCTGCCAGAGAGCTCACGGGTTTTTCGCTGGTTTTTCTTTATGTTGGCAGTGCCTCGTGCCAGCTGGGCGCTCGTCTGTCTGGTGAGGAAACTGGCCAGAGATGGGCAGGTTTTCTCAGCAAAGGGCAGAACTCTGACCTGGTGGAGAAGAGTCGACTCTAATTCGTGTCCTAATTTGAGTAAGGCGCTGGTGTTCAGCTCCTGCTCGGTGATGAGCAGGTCCTGGGTAACTGCATGCTTACGGCTCCTGCGAGAGTCCAAAGTCAAAACAGAGCAGAGAGGGATTGTCAGCATCCCGAGAGGGCTTGAGGAACACCAGAAAACACAGAAATTTCCTTGCTTTTGCAGTAAAGCGAGAATGTGAGTGCTTTAATATACTTTTTCTTTTCCAGGTTTATACTGTGAACTTGGAATCTCGTTATTTACTAATACAAGGAGTTCCTGCATTGGGTGTTATGAAGGAATTAGTTGAACAATTTGCATTATATGGTGCCATTGAGGAGTATCACGCTCTAGATGAATATCCAGCAGAGCAATTTACTGAAGTTTATCTTATAAAATTCCAAAGCCTGCAATGTGCAAGGTATTGTACAGGGCAGTACCTGCCTCTTCCCATGTTAATCTTTTACACCTTCTTTATTTACGATCTGTTAAGATTCTAAACAGCTGAAGTAAAACCCTCAGTTTTGCCAATAGAATTTATTTCCCTTCAGGGTGGCCAAGAAGAAAATGGATGAGCGGAGTTTCTTTGGCAGTTTGCTGCACGTGTGCTACGCTCCGGAATTTGAAACTGTCCAAGAAACTAGGGAGAAGCTGCAGGACAGGAGGAAGTATATAGCAAAAGCAACAAATCAAAGAGGTTTGTTGTTAAATTTCCTATAGAATTGTGACATCTTGCTTCAGTGGTTGGTGGGGTTTTGGTTAAAGAAAATGCCTGGTATCTGGCTGTTTTAAAGATGCATTTTAAGTATGTTTGCAGCAGAATGGAGATATTTAGAGGGCTGCATCTTTTTCAAAGCAAGTTTTCACTTTTGCTTAAGACTAAAATAAAGAATTGTTTAAGCTTTAATAATGAAGTATTTGTAAGGAAGGTGACTATACCAGAACCTCCAACACAGTATTTCTGCAGTGCTGGAGGAATGCTAGAACAGGCTGGTTTGACAAAGGCTGCCAGGCTGCTGAGTTCCCAGGCAGCACTGAAGGCTGGGCAAGCAGAGAAACAAGCCAATGGTCCAGCAGAGACTTCCTTCTTGTGCTTATCTACTTTGATATCATTATTCATTGCGTGAGGCTATTTAAAGGGAGTAAAATTGCTGATTTTTAACATCAAAATACCTGTTTTTTTAATGCAGCCTATCCTTGAAATCATAACTGAAGTAAGAATCATTCATATGCAACATGAGGAATGTTTTCCTTGTGTTCTCAAAACTGCTGAAATGCTTCCGCTCAGACGTTGCTCACAAACCAGCAGAGAGAGTAGGCTGGAAAACCATAGTTTGCCACTTCAGAAAAAAGAATCCCAGAAAGGTGGCTGGGAAGGAAGTATCATTGGTATTGCTTCTGCAATTGTATTAAATGGTGGGGTTTTTTTGTGCATTACAACTAATAATGACATCAAATGGTGAAGCTGCTTTTTGTTGTTTTACAGATTGCTTTTTGTTAAAGAAAGAGGGCCCTAAGAAGACCATCTCCAAGAACTCTGGGCATGATTGTCCATGGAATACATCAGGACAACGTGCAGCCAGTAACTGGGACCCATTCAGCTTTACAGGTTCTCAGGGGGTATCCCATAACGTAGGCCATCCATCTGGGAACCATCATCAGAGCCCGCTGATATATCCCCATGATAACAATTACGCTGAAACTTCTGGGTACTTTGGTCAAAGCACATCCCTAACTCCAAGTGTCCAGCCAGGAGGAGGTACCCCTCCGACTCCTTTAGCACAGCAAAGAACTGCTCTGATTGATAATGGGCTTGAGAGGTTTATGCCTCGTACAACTCACCTGCAAGAACGTAAGAGGAAGAGAGAAGAAGGTAACATGTTTTCCCTCATTGGAGCAAGTGGGGACAAAACTGAAGTTGTTATTGGTCCACAGCTACCAGAAATACCTAAAGTGGATATGGATGATGATTCTTTGAATACTTCAGCTACATTAATTCGAAATAAACTGAAAGAGGTATGGATTCTGGAAGCTGTGATATTTTCATTTTTGAACATGTATATTATGTGTTTCTTATTTATAAAAATAGATAAGACCCTAAGGTAACTTAATTCAGCACATTTTTTCAGTATTATCAGTTTATTTGCCTCTTAAAGCTACAGTTCTTACTGCTTAACTCTTTCATAATGCAGAATATTGCAGGCCATTCTCCATACATCTTACACTACACTTCAGAAAGTATAAATGGCAGCACATGGTCAGAAAATGATTTTTAGTAAACTACGCTTTTTTCCACATGGGGAGACATAACTTTGGAGGTAGTCCTGCTGACTCCACTGTGGTGTGTGCACCTGCTTTCTGACTGGGGAAGTGAAAAATGATAAAGTCAGAGTTGAATGTAATCTTGCTCCAACACTACTTAAGGCGTTAAAAGTTACATACAGAACCACACATTCTACACCAAGAAGCATGTTTTAAGCTATATAACCTGTTCTGGAGGATATTCATCAGATCACTCCTGATATATAACTTTCCATTTAAATTAAGGTATGAAAAGCTCCTTTGACTATGACTAACTAGACCTATTGGAAAGAGCTTATCTCCAGTCAAATTGATAAATAGGCACACCTTACATTAAATACATTTCTAACTTGTTTGTCAAAGCACATGTTTTTCCTTTCCCTTCCATTTTCTTCTTGGAATACCTGAGTCTAAAAAGCACGCTAAACTTTATTTTGAAAACACCTCTGGTAGGGAGAGTGGCGATAAGATATGTAACGCTATTGCTGAGTATCTGAAATAAGTTTGTGTGGTTAAAATACACAAATGGGACTGCTAACACTTCTGTTTTTTAAATTTCAGCTCTTCTGTTTAGTGCTGCCTTTGTGTTATTTTTTCCCTTTCTCTGCAGGAAAATTTAATTCACGTGTGATTATAGTACTACATCCCTCCTAATACTAAAATATTGGAGATATGGCCTTACTCTAAAACTAGTATAAAGAAGGAGTGGTTACAGTTTACGAAGATTTTTTTTTTTCTTTTTTTTCGCCACTTTAGGTAGCAGATTCTGTTTCAAGAACATCTGTGGAAAAGCCAGAGAGTAGCGCAGCCAAACCACTTGTAAAGCAGAGAAGAAGAATATAGATACTGCTGGCAGTATCTTCTAACAGTCCCTTTTTAAAGGATGTAGTTTAAAATATTTATTTTTTAATGTTAAAAATAATACTATTTTTCCTGTATTTTCAAGCAATTCCTGGTTAAAAATTGTATCAATTTGTTTCTTGGAATGAACAAACAGTACAAGATGATATTGTAGCAGTCCTCTCCTCTGTACCGTGTAGTATATCATACTTCATAATGCAATGGTGAACTGTATTTAGGTAAAGTGCCAGAAGTAAATTCTATTTATTCGGTAGCTTTTACAGTAAAGGAATACTGAAACTTAGTAATATTTTCAAGTTGCTCCTATTTTTACTATACTATGAAGAATGGTGAAGAAAAAACCTCTTACAACAATATTCCTCTTGGTGTTACAGTTTACAAGTTTCCCCGGAAGGTTTTCTCTTCGAATGCCATGCTGCTCTGTTTTGTGTTTTTTTAAAAAAAACAAAAAGAAAACGTAAGTTCATTTTCAACAAACAAATGGATTTAAATTTAATTCAAAAAGATGCTAAACTGAAATCTGTAAGCAAAAACAGTCCTTACACTTAGGCTTCCTCTTGCTTTTTAGCTTAGAAAAGGTAAATTCCGTAGCATTAATGTCATCACCAAGAGGTGATAACATTATGTACATACAATGTTTGTTACATACCTATAAAAGACTGTAACATTCAAAATTATAACTTTATAAATAAAGTTATAAAAATTTATAAAATTCAAACTGTAACTGCTGACCAGCGGTAACGTGTGACCAAGGTAGGCTCTGCCCTGGAGGGCAGGAAGGAGTTAAACTGGCTGGAAGCAGAAAGGCCGGAGACTGGGATGAGGATGTAAAGAGTGAAAGCTGCCTTGGTGATGAGACAACACCATAATGTGTACATCTCCTCACCAATAGTACAGCAAGTATTTGCACGTTGGTTTGTTTTTTTTAAAACTCAAGGCTGGTGTACCTTTAGGTCTGGCAAACATGGTCCAAAGGCTTCTAAGAGAAGATTCTCATCTCTGACCGCTTTCTCAAAGTCCATAAAAGAAAGCTTGCCATCGTGGTCATAGTCCTACAGAAGGAATGGAACTCTTCAGCAAAGGATGATTGCTTGTAGTGACCGTCTTTTTGTTTAACAGACAACACATTTATGTTTTCAGTAACACAACAATTTAAAGGCAACATTACATTTTTAGTTTGAGTGTACACAAAAATAATTTTCTTTAAGCCATCGAAGTCTCTGCTTGGACAAGATCTGTATCATTTGCTCCTGCTTAAGGCAGAAAAGGTGGTGCAAGCTCAACCGTCTCATATGGCTTCCTTAACAAAATTCCAGAGAAGGCAAACCTTTAACATGGGAAGAGGCTGAGCTGAGAATTGCATGGACAAATCTCAAGCACAGTTGCACTGAGGTAAATTAAAAGTAGGTGACTTAGAAGCAGGCGAGAATGTTAGGCTATGTTCTGTGTATGTATCTACATCATGAGCGTACCTACAGCCTACTCATCAGCCCAGAGACGCTCTCCCCAGTGGTTTCTATAGTAGCCATACTCCTGCCCAGCCTCTTTCACACACAGCACCCAGAAGCACAGGGCGGAGTGTGCTGGTGTCAGCCCACTTCTTTCACACCGCAGGGTTTCAGCGTGGCAGAACAGTCCTCTGGGGGTGGGAAAAGCATCCCCGTGTTTTTAGTATTTCTGCAATGTGAAAACCTGTTTCTACTGACACAGCGGCTTAAACCACCACCAAATGCTACAGCAAGCCTAAGTGCTCCTTTACACCATATAAAGTGGGTTTGAGAAATAGAAAACATGGGATTAAATCAAAGGACTTGGGATTCGAGACCTGGTTTTCAGTGAGATTTTTGACCACCACCACAGGAGGGGAGGTTACACTTCTTGATTCAATGAAAAAGTTGAAAGATAGTACCTGGCTGATCTGGATATCCTAAATTAATCACAGTAAGACAAGTTTTACATTAATAACCCTGAAGTTACTATTCTAATAGAATAATAAATTGGATAAAGACATTTAATGATCAATTGATAAAACACAAGTGTGCTTAATGATAAAGTTACTGTAGATGCCTAACACTGAAATAAATGCAGATTACACTTCTGAACTTTCTGCTTTTGACTGGGCTTTTGCTCTGACGGCACGCACAGGTGTGTATGCACACACACACGTTAGACAAAGTTTATAATGCATTCACATAATAAACAGTTTCATGTGACGACACTGGACTGGGACTTGTTAGATCTGGATTGTATTTCTGGCTTTCCTTTGGAGACTTATCTCAAGTAGGTAACTAACTGTGGCTCAGAGTCCTGCTGTAAAGCAGTCACAGAATTTAGTCACCTCACAGCAACGTTCTGAGTTAACAAATATCTGATATATTTGAACAAATATATTCAAGCATCACAGTGAGTAAGTACTTGCCATTTTCTTCAGTGCTATGTCTACCAAATCCTTAATTCCCTCATCAGGATCTTCTTCTGATGGTTGTTTGAGAAGGCTGTTTTTCAGCATTTGAAACATTTCCTCTCTTGAAATGTATCCATCACCATTCAGGTCGTAAACCTCAAAACAGTCTTTTTGGAAGATAAATAAATTTAAAGTTCATACAAAGTAAATGACACACTATTAAAGCTGTCACCTGTAGACAGAAAATGTGAATTGTATGTTGTACAGCATAATTATTGAGCTACATTTACCACGTACAATATTTATATGCAGAATATGTCACATTTTTATACATGTGCCAGTCAATTATTGGCTATTTACCCTTCATAGTTAAAATCTATTTCTGCTCAAATAAATTAGCTTCAGTTCACAGAAACCATAGTAACTTAGAAATCTTAACTTGTCTAAAAGTGTCAATTTAGAATATGAATGAGGTTCTGGTTTAAAAGCCCAATTTCCCATGGTGGGGACCAGCTGTCTCTATCAGAAGGGCTTTGCACGTACAAACCACATCCTAGTTATTTCAGAAACAGGATTAGAAAAGTAAAGGGAAAAGAAGAATAAGCTGTCTTAGCATGGAAAAAAGAACTCAAGTATCCCCTAATGTGAAGAGGAAATCTCTGTAACAGAGTATTTCGAGTATCTGCCTTATTTATCTCCTACTTGCTTCTACCTCCCTGGAATCAGAAATAGATGACCATAAACTTTACTATCCTTCACAAAACTCACTGAAACAAACAAACAAACAAAAAAACCTCTTCAGTTTTGGAACACAACCGGGTTTTTTTTCCTGACAAAGACTAAGCCTACAGTGCAAACTACTGGGATACAGTTATGACACACAACACCGTGTATCACTATGCACTAGCGTATCCTCTTGTGCTTACAGCAGGGCTGTGCATTTTATCGCTTGTAGCTGTATGGACAAACTGAATGACATCCTGGGCACACATCCAGAGCTGTGACATCCCAGGCCACCTTCCAGAGGAATTGACATAATGCACTAGGGATGGCTGATGCCACAAGCTGGGAACTATGGAAACAACGTGCTGTCAGTCTCCTTTTTCTATTACATTTTTCCCTACATCCCATATTTTTTTTCCCTGCTTCTTAAAATTCTAGACGACTTGTTATTTTTTTCTCCCCTATCTTTCTCCATCATTATTGGGGAGGTTCTCATGACCATCTTAAAGAGAAACTCAATTTTTCCATCTATCCTTCCAGGCTGAAGAACTGCTTGAATTAACGCAAGTGCTGCTGGGTCCCCATTGTGCCAGTAAACTAAAGCTGGCGCAGGTTCTGGGTGGCTTGAGACTGTGTTACTCAGCCAAAAGCACCCTTGAGCTACATCTGCTTCTTTCTAATTTTGTGTCTGAATACAAAAACATATGTTCTGTCAAAACTGTATACTGCAGAACAAGCTTCAGTTCAAACGCTAGTTTTTGTCAGCAGCAAAATAAGCTGACAGCTATGGTAACAGAAGTTTATGCAGAAAAATCTCTGTCTCAGAGAAGCCATTTCAGAACTCAGTTTTGTTGCATTAAACTGTACGAAAGAAAACTCTTCAATTACCAAACACTTTATAAGAGTAACTAGTAAATTATATCAAAAGCAACATGCACTTTAATAGCCATGAATTCAATTATTACTACTAAATACTATCATACAGATGAACCTTACATTTAATCCTTTCCTCCAGCGTCCCCCGCAGAAATACTGACAACCCTTCCACCCATTCCACCACACTGATGCAGCTGTCGTTGTCTCTATCAAAAGTGCGGAACACTGGGAAGTATATTAGATACATTTAAAATGTATATAATAGGGAAACACTAACAAAATAGAATTTTCCTAAGTTCAATGAAAATAGAAACACGTATTTTTTTCTAAAAATATTTCTCTGCTTTTATCAAGGTATGATTACCCTTCTTGAATCTAAGACATAATAACGAAGGGGATTTTGCCCCTCAGTTTACTGATCTTCTACTCCAGAATCCTGCTGGAATAAGACATTTTGTTTGATTTGTTGCTTTCCTCACTTAAACAACTATGTCTGCTTCCATGCAGACATAAGCCAAATAAACCAGTATCCCTTACACTAAGGAATATTTGCATGTAAAAGAAGATTTTAATACTAGACTTTGTCTCAGAAAATCTTGGAGAAAGCAATCCTAGAAATAATACATACAAAGAAAAATAACCTTCTGTCTTTTATGTACCAAAATCTTTTTTTTCTCCTCCCGTCCCTGAAGAAGCTTTTGATTTTGCAGCTTCACTATTCATACAGCCTGTAATACAGTACTTCAAATCCAAGATATAATTCAAAGCATCAACAAACATCTATAGTAATTCATATTTTAGAATGTTAAATAGTAAGTTTGCTACAGGAATGCCTTTACATGCAGAGCCAAACAGTCTGGAACTGGAAAGCAACAGGCTTGCTTTTGCAAACTGAAATCAGGCCCCTTGTATGTAAGCATTAAAATAATTATGTGTCCACGCAACGTATTTTCCAAGCTACACTTGAGGCATAAAATGGCAAGTTCTTACTTTATGGCATTTAAATACCCCTCCTGCCAGAGGAAAAAGTTGAACGACAGCGTGGCTCTTGGCAGCCTGAGACCGCAGAGAAGGGCAGAGTCGTGTCTGCCCCACACCCTCCTCTGGACACCCCTGCATTAGAGACCACTCACGCCTCTTCCACAGCAACTGCCAACGTGACCCTCCTGTCATGAACCCATGAAACAGCTGTATTTTGAAGGGTTATTTGGCTCATTACTCTCGCCTCCTGCCTTAGTCCCTTCAGTGCTGTTCACAGCACCTCTAATGCAGAAGCCACCCACTCTAACAGAACGCCCTCCTGGGACCTCCAAGCCCCAGAGGGAGCCCCCCCCCGGACCCACCGGAGAAGAGACAGACGTGACGCTGTACTGCCCTCTACTGTCGCGACACGACAGGGACAGAAGGCCACAGGACAGCACTCTGGCTGGTCTCCCTGGTACCACAGCGTGAGCTACCCTGAACTAAGGGAAAAGTATTCCGAATAAAGAAAATAAAGATATTACTCAGCACCTCCCGAGCGTAACTCTTCTTACAGGGGTGAGATGTCGCTACTTTGTCTGGGCACACGCCTCAGCTCAATAACATATAACTAAAACCTTGCATTTTTGATTGCCGTGGTCTCACCTCTGTCCATGAGCATGACATCTGTCATGCCGAAGGCGCTGTGCAGCGTGTCCCTGAACATGTTGCGGTCAAAGCCCACCCCGGCAAAGCGGCTGTTGGACTGGCCCGGCCTCTTCACCAGCGCGTTGAAGAGCTTGATCAGACATTCCACCTCGCTTTTATTGACTGCCCAGCCGAAACACAAGCACACACACTTTTTAACTTAACTTGGTAAGCATACAGGGCAGGCACAGGGAAGCGAGAGGGCCCGGACCCCCTCCTCCCCCACCCCGGCCCGTTCCTGAGGGGCCGCGGGCAGGGCCCCCCGGAGCTAAGGCCGCCCGTGGCCACACGCGGGGCAGTGGGGTGGCTGGCAGCACCCAGGCCGTGCTGGGGCAGACTCACAGTGCTTGGCGGATCGGCCCAGCGACTCCACCAGCTGCTGCAGCTTCCGACGGCTCATGGCTGCCGCCGCTGCCCCGGCAACGCGGGCGGGGCGCCCCGGGCCCGGCCCTGCCGCTGGGCCGCACACAAACACGGGCTATCAACGGCAATTGCTATCGTACGCTAAAAAAAAATAGCAGTTGGAGGAAAGAAAATAACTGAATGTCAATCTTCTAAAAATGTTTCTGGAAGGAAGAGCTAAAAATTAACTACTACATACGATACTGTTCGCTTGTCTGCAGCCAGACACCCATTACATCACTGCCATTGCCGCCTCGCTCCGGCCCCCCCGCCCCCCACCTCCTCAGGGCCCGGTCTGCGCTGAGCGGGAAAAGGGCCTGAGACTGGCCTTCCCGCTTCCGTCAGGAAAAGGATGGGTGCGAGAGGAGTGGGATTAACAAAGAGCGTTTGCTAATGTCCTGAACGCAGACAGAGCCCACCCCGCGTTAAGAGTGGCTTTGCTGTGACCTGACCACAGCTCCGCCAAGCAGGGCAGCTGGGACCTGACCAAACAGCTACATTCCGACAATTAACGACAGACCGACTTATGGATTTGGAAGACTGGGGCTCTCGTTTCTATTTTTATTTCTTTCTGTTGCAGGCAGTTGAGTAGAAGTCAAATAAGGGATCACACAGGACAGGGCATTTATGCTATGGTTCATTACAAGTTCATTTACCAAAACTGCATCACTACAACTTAAAAACAATCCCTACAAAACCAAACCCAACCCCCAATCAAACCCCTACTGTTCACTGCATCTTGCCTTTATTTTAACCTCAGTGACAAAACAGTGTCTAGAATCAGCAACATCAAGCCCAACAGTATAAAATAGTTGATCAAAATACCCTTACTATGGTTTAGAGGGACATTGCTGCAGCTCAGGGGTTGTTTCCCCCCCCATGAACTTAACTTGAAAAAACAATTTCTCTGTAGAATGGCAATACATCAGCTTTCTACCCCAGTTTTCAGTTATGGTTTGCAGACTAATAATCAAGGTCTCCAAAGGGCTTGAAATTCTTGTCAATACAATACTTGGAACACCTGTAGGTGACAGAGGTAAGCTCCGGGCTCGCCCCTGCTGAAGGAGGAAAGGTGGGACCCCGAGCTCACCCCCAGCTGTCGGCCACGGGGATGGACGGGCAGCTGCTGAAGGCTCACAGCAACAGGTACTTCAGTGGAAGATATAATGAGAATTTCATGTAAAAACTAAAATCAAATGGTTGCTTGTGTTTTCTTGCGTGCACATTTAATTTATAAAAGCTTTTTTCAATTTCTATAGCAACTAATTTAAAGTAAAACAGCTTAATGATTTAGGTGAACATTCTGTAGCCCTCAAGTACAAAAATATAAATACAAACTGTTTAAACAGTGTCTTTAATGAGATTCTGGCAGTAGTTTTTTTATCTAACAAGACACATCACATAACAGGTCTGCCACTGAACTTGCTTAGAGTAAAATCAGCTTCAATATGAAGCTGTTAAGGTATCAAAACCCTGCTTTTTACATGCTAAATATCTTCAGCAAGTGTGCACTTAAACACAGCAATGAACTTAACTATAAGAGTAACTAAATACATACATGAAACTCTGCATGTGGAACGTAATTCATAGAACTGGTTACAACAAATGATTACCTGCATTTCATTAATTTAAAAATGGTACAAATCATGCAAAACAATTCTAAAGATAACGCAAAGAAAGCTACCAGTGTTTGCAAGAAGTATTCAACTAAACCAAAATGACATTAAATGAAATACGCGTATTTACTAGCAAAGATCTATCGCTATTTCAGAGGTAAAATCTTCAGGTTTTGAATGTCAGTTTTACTGCAAAATGTCATTGCTCTCGCTTAATGCAGAAGCACATGCTCAGAAGCTCAGAACTGCTTATTGGGAAAAAGCCCGCTGACAGTGGTTCTGGCTTTCCCAGATCAGAGACGCTGCGTGGATTAAAAACAGCAGAGATTTGCAAGACTGAAAGGCAAAGGCACCCTGCTCAGTTAGCCAGAACGCTAGCATTCCCTTTCTTGTAAGCATGAAGACTGTAATGGGGCAGATGATAAACATTTCTACAAAGGCAGCATTTTAAATGTTATCATTAATTTTCCATTCTGTAAATGCCATTAGCAGACAAACTATTACAAGCTGGTGTATAATATTAACCTGCAGGATGAACCTGGGATTTGTCCTGATTTACAAATAAAGACTATTACTAATGCTTTAAAAGACTATTTTTACTATCTAAAAGGTTTAACTCTCATTTTCCAATATTTTACACCTCAGCTGGACTCCCATCTCGTATTGTTTCAAACATCTAACACTGCTTACTGGAATTTTATAAAAGTTGTACCTCATGTATTAAGCAGCAGGCAATAACAACGGTCTTCCCCAGCACAGCTGCGCCTGGCTGGCTACTGAAAGATTGGGAATATTTCTAAAACACAGGAAAACTCATGCAGTTTGGTAAAGTTTGCTGTCATTTCACAGTTTAAGTTTCCTTTAGTCATTGCACTTCTGTTGATAGTCTTGTTTTTTAAAAATATTATTCCGAATCTGAATTTGAACCAGCGATCTTCTTTTTCTTCTTTTTACCGTGTTTCTTGTGCTTCTTTCTCTTTTTTGCTTTATCCTAAAAAAATAACAAAATTAAATAAAAGTTATTGTATGAGAAAATTGACATCTATTAAATTCTGCTAAAGCAAAAACGAGAGCATGGGAAGGATATCTTTACAAAGGCATTTCAAAAGAGGTTTCTATAAAAGCCTATTGAGAAGTCACAAAAAGAAAATTAATATTTTACCCAATAATTTGCAATATTATGAGCAGTCTTCAATTTATCTCCGTCATGGTCTGGCTATTTCACACCTCTCATCACTGTCACTATTACATTTTCTAAGCTTTTAAATGATTTTCAGTACTTTATAGGTTTCTAAGAAAGTAACAAGGAAGTGCTTTGACAAGCAGCGACATCTTATATACACAGGAATAACTAGGATGTTTACGGATTTTAAAAGTCAGTGCTTATATTTACTGTGCAAAATTAAATAGTTCAACTACATTTGGCTAGGATCTCCAGCACTTGCACCTTGTTTAAAATAAAATAAAATGCCACTGACAGGGGAGATAAAGATACACAGACACCTCGAGTGTTTTGGGTCTCAAAATCCCTATACTCCCAACTGAGGAGCCCCAGGTACACGTGATGGAGCTGGGTTCTGTATAAATCACCGCTGAATCTTTCTCTCACTTTTGCCAACAGAAACAAATCAACAAAATGGAGAAAACTAACAGGTTGCCGACAGCTTTTTATTTGGTTGGGGAAAAAAAAATATATTAGGCTAGACGTTGCAGCGATTATGCCCTCAGGCCCCTTTCCCGGTCCAGTAGAGGGAGGCTGAGCAAGGAACACTCAGGCAGGAGCAGCACTCCCGGCCTGTGGCAAACCACTGCCCTGCCCCAGGCACACAGGCCTTGGCAGTTCCAGTAGTGATTCTAGATCAGTTCCACTCTGGTACAGAGTAAAACAGGCTACAATCAGCAGCAAACTTTTATCATCTCAAATCATACACATGTATAGAGGTAAAATAGTGACAAGTTCTTCTTTTGGTTCAACACTTGAGAAAGTGACTTCAGCAGGTAAATAGAGAAATTGTTAATTTAGATACAGGTGACAGCAGACTTTTGCTATAACACATTTGTATTACTGAAAAATGTGAAATTGGAAATCAACCAAGTACAGAGCATTTATATCCTAAAACTACACCATGAGTAAAGAAGGATACTTGCTGTTTTCTCTTTTTCCTCGTTGTTTCTCTTCTTTTTTGCTTGCACCTAAAAAAAAAAAAAAACAATTTAAATTGAATGTAATGGGAGAACAGCTTTGGAAATGCTGTTTTACATAAAAGTTTGAGAATTTGTTGCACAGAAACAAATAACAGCACAACAGTGGTAGAATATACTGAACAATAACCCATGAAGAAACACTGGTTTATCTATATTATATTCTAGAGTATTATCCTATGAATAATTGATTTGGTAACACACTTTACTTTTAATACACAGCAGAACAAGAAACAGCAGAGATAGAAAGGTAAAATTACTAAGCTAGTAATACAGTGAAAATTATTAATGAAAAACTGCAACACATTGGAACATTCCCAAACTTTGTAATCCTACAAGAATACAAATCCTCAAAGTAGATATAGATAGGATAAGAATAAGATTATTACATACAAAATTTTATAATTTGCTGGAAAAGGGAGCAAAAAATATTTTAGCCATCTTGAAATCTGCCAATCTGTTCACAAGCATCAGGGAGAAATTTTGTGAAGGACATCACACCAGTCAGTATCATTTCACTGAGCTCTAAAGTATCCACGAAGAGTTGAAAGTTTTCAAGAAAATGAATTCAAAATGACTTGTAGGTGACAGGGGCTGTACTGAACAACGCTTACTTAAAGTTTTTATTAAAAAAGTAAAATAAAGAATATCAGAAATAAAATACAAGAAAAATACAAGCAAGTTTGAAGGTGCTGCACTCAACTGTACAGAGCAGAACAGTTTCAACAATATATTAAATCTAAATTAGTTCATTCATTCACTCCTGTGAATCAGTAAGCTAAAAGCACCATAACATCCAAAATTGAGGTTTCACACTGACCTCCTCTGTCTGATCTGATTCCGATAAGGATTCTGATGATAAAGGTCCATCACCACGACTGGCTTTCTTCCTCTTCCTATGGTGATTTTTGCCTTCCTACACGAAGTAATATATTTGTGAGTAAAGTCAGGCCTTTCAAACTTTAAAAACCTTCAGATTGAAATATTGTTTCTAAGCAGAAGTTTTATGTTGTGAAATATTTTTAAATATTGTTGACATTCAACTCGTCATCAACAAATTACCCTTCCAACTGTTAAAATGCTGTTAGTGGAAATAATCTTTTTCTGTATATTCCTTTCTCTTGTTACAAAGATACAGCAGCCTTCTCAAAGCCACAGGAGTCATACTACAATATTAAATAATAACGCATGAAGGAGTAGGCATTTGAAAATAAAATGTTTCACCATTTTTAAATACTACTGAGTAAATGGAGATGTCTCAACATGCACATACAAACACTGCAGCTTCAGAGTCTTGCTTTGTTGATGAAATTAAAAGAAAAAAGCTCCCTCTATATTTGTGTCCAACCAGGACAAGCTGTCCCTGCCAGCTGCACTTCAACACTTCATATATAATCTCAGTATATTTAAAGAACGGCCTTTTTAAAATTATTATTTATTTTTAAATTTTTAATGCTGCATGAGATGGCTCTGATGAGCTGCTTCCCCCCACGCCCCTGCTCTGGACCAGACAAGGTGTTCCTAAGGCTGAGGCTACTTTCTTCCATTCAATTTCTAAGGCCAGAAAAATTTTTTGCTAATCATCTTTTTGCAAGGTGGGATCACACATCTCAGCTGTGTTATTTGGTCTATTACAGCTACCTCAATCCTTTCCCAAAAGTACTCATGAAAAGCACATGATGCAGCCCATCTGAGAGACAGGGGCTTTTCAGATAGACCTCTAGTTCCCAGATGCCCTTTGCTTTCCAGAAGATGTGTGAAAGTATATGTATGTAAAATGCAGTTCTTATGTAAGTATTTCAAGAGTAAAAATACCTTCTCTTTTTCATAATCTTCCTTTGACCTTTTCTTTTTTGTGCTGTCCTAAATAGGAAGACAAAAAGTAAACCATGACAAAATTATTTCAGGGAAAAGATAGATATCCCAAAAAAAAGCAGTCTGACCCATTGTCTTGTTCTGTCTATTGAAGGTTGTTCTTCAATACATTGTTCTTCCTACCTTGCTGTTAACAGGAAAAATATGAAAAAGCCATAATCTTGATGCAGCTGCTAATTTCCTGAACCAGGAGCATGAAAAGGTCATGGTAACAGAATATTTGCTGTAGGTGTAGAGAGCCTCTGGAAAGGACACCAGCTATCACTACTGGAACCACATACACTGTCTTTATTCTCTACCCACACCCATCTCTGCTGAGTGGGCACAGGTTAAATGGATATTTCCATGGAGCTTTCTGCCTTCCAGCCTCAGCAGTAAGAGAATCTCTTCACATAGCAAACATCTTCAAACTCCCCTTAGCACAAATTCATAGGTGTAGTATGCAAACAGTGATCCATCAGGATTTGCACCACACTGTATGAGGTATTCTGGTGAAAGCCTGTGGTAAAGTCTACACACAGAATCTTATCAACTTGCTGCGTCATTAGTTTTTAGGCAAGAAGTACAGCTAGTGTGGGACAGAAAAAAGCTAACACAACAAGACAAACTGCCTCATGTATCCTCTCCATTTCTTTGTTCATTCAGTAAGCCTGGGTATGTACATTGCTCTGCTTTCAGAGAAGGAAAAAAAAAAAGACACCCTTAATTTAATATGCATTTGGGAAAGGCTCAGTTCTCCAATGGGAAACTACTCAGTCCACAGGTATTTAGAAAGGCAATATTCTGGCCACTGATACCCAGCAATATCTGTATTTTCACAGACGGTGTTCAATTAAATAGCATATTTACAAGAACTTCACAGAACATTATTTTTCTAACTGTTAACGTAACATTATAACCAAACATTTGAGCAGCACAATAGCGGCATATGTCTGAATTCAGAAAAATAGCTGAAAATTGCTAGAATAAAGCACGTTCATTTTCTAAAGATGAAATTATTTCCACCAGGCACTGTGGCCAGTGAAGGCAGATTCCAGATTGCATCTGAGTGCAGCTCAGCTACAGTAAGAACGCACGGCTTTAGATTTGGAAGATTTAAAAAAAAAAAAATAAAAATCAATATGCAAAAGTGAGAAGTGTTTGTGTATTTATAACACAGATCAGGAGAACTTGCCAAGGGTAACACATCTGCCTACTTACCTTGCTGTCTGACTCCGATTCAGAAGTGGAGCTTGTTGAAGATTTCCGTGAGGAGCGATATTTCTTTTTCCTTTTTTTCTTCCCTTGCTTTTTATCCTATCCACAAATATTGTAGGATAAAAGAAAAACACAACTTTGAATTCATTCTCACTAGAATTAAAGACTTACATTAAACGCAAAGGAAAGGAAACACCAAATTCCTACATGTGATCATGTTCTCTTGAGGAATAAAGTATATTACAACTGATTCTTTTAGTGGAGGGCCTTCATAACTCTTCTGCATTGAAAAAATGTGAACTGGTGAAAAATCCAGGTTCTCTACATTCTGTTTATTATTTAGATATACGCTGTAGAATCTGATTATCTGTAACAAAGATTTTTGCTATAAAGTAAAAATGGTATGTTTGCATTTTTATGATTAGATGGGGGATTCTACTGAAAAAGCAATGTTAAACCAGAACTGGACCCAGTTTACAAGCCAGCCACTCAAAATTTAGTGTTCATAAAGAAATTCTCGCACAGATAGGTATCTAGAATTCACAGCTTTATTGTACGTTTCAAATGCATGAAAATTAAATAGTTTTATGCAAGCCAAGCTCTCAAACAGTATTCTAAAATATATTACCAAAATCTTTGTTAAATGAGCCTCATGAACAAAACATGTTAGATTATAGTAAGTTAGTTCTTACCTCATCTTCTGAATCAGATGAACTGCTGGAAGAATCAGAGCTTGATGAAGAAGAGGAAGATGAAGACAACTTGACCAAACACAACAAAAAGTGAAGCTTGTGAGATGCAGCATTTTGTCTGGCAAATAGTCAAAAGTCCATCCAAACACTTCCTTTAACGTTTCTTCATTTGCAAAGTATTATCAATGAAATTTTACTTCCAAGAAGCTGGCCTTACATAGATTTTCTTAAATAAAACTGCAAAAAGTTACTTCTAACACTTTTCATTTAATAATATGTATTTCATGCTCTTTTCCTCCCCTTAAGCAGAAGTAAAATTCTCCTTGTATAGGATGTAAGCCACCTCTCTCAAATAAAAATCAGTCAATTTATCAGCTAAATTCAAAATTACAGCTACACTCTCCAAGAGCTTAAATGACAAATAAGAACAACCTCAAAGCAAAAAACTCAGAAAACCAAAAATTTTGCTCACCCTATTAGATTTCTTCTTTTCCTTTTTCTTTTTCTTAAAAACAGAATAAAACAAATGTTACTTGGCATCGTGTTATTTTACTGTGCATTTAGTTTCATGTACTTTGAGATGCTGGCTTTTAAAATGTATTTATGACACCTGTATTGGCAGCATCGATGATAAATCCAGTTCCTAACACAGATTGTACCAAACTGAAAATAACTTACCTCCTTCTTTTTGGAGGAACTCTCGCTTCCACCCAGTAATTTCTCCCTGTGTTTTTCCAGTTCTTTCCTCCAATTCTGAAAACAAAACCAAACAGAAACCGTGACATGAGCATCATTTCCAAACAGCTTGTCTTAAGAGACCCTTTTCAAAATCTTGTCCTCTACCTGACATTATACAGTTTTTTATATTACAGATATAATACAGATATTTTTATATTACAGATATAATGCTAAACAAGGCTACAAAGCATTTGATTTTACAGAAGATAATATTAAGCAAAATACTATATTAGTTCACACCTTAATGTTCAAGTTGTTTAGATTTAAGAGATTGTCATTTATCTTGAAAGTCATCAATGATGGTATTTCTGGTTTTGTATGACAGTGCCCTTGCTAGAACGCTTTAGAAAGCCAGGGAATTCTACCAGAAAAACTGCTATTTTGTCTTAGTTTTAAAATCACCTGAAGCAAAATTTCAAGACAAATTCTCTTGGCCCTTCTTTGACACATGGGTGTCTCTGGTGCCTGTTCTGGGCCTTGTTGGTGTCAACAATGATCAGAGTATTAAATTATTATACACACCTTTGCAGAAATGCTCTTATTTTTATTGGGCAAAGCACACCGCAGGGATAAAAGTCTCCTCTCATTCCTCCTTTTCAATCCCTCACAAGCTTTCTAGGTCTACCCGAAATCCCCCCTAAAGCTCTGAAGCACCCAAACTGCTCCCGTCAGACCGGAGGGCTGCTGGCTTCACCCTGCCACCGCTCCTGCTTCCCGTGGCAGACACATCGTGTGCTCCCCTCCTTACTATGGCTCTGACCCTCCCTTTCCGTATCAGCAGGGTGTTGGCAAAGCAACCACAACCCTCCTATAGTGCTGACGGGACGGAAACGTCAGGCATTAAGTAAGATTACGGCTGTGCCGTGCAGTAGGGTGCAGGGATCCCCGTGCTGCCAGTCTGGGCGGCGCTGCCCAGAGGCGGCAGAGGGGCCGCGTCACAGCGCTGTGCCTGATGGCTTCCAGCAGCGCTGCAGGGGGCTGTGTACTCTGATGTGCCCAGAGCCACCTGAGGGGGCTCCAACAACAGCCTGCGCTTTACTAGGCGGGCATTCTCCTGAAATTATTTTAAGACTGTGCTACTGTTGTGTCTTAAACAAAACAGCACAATAGCTACCAGTAAAACAGTAGAGACAGCACCTCATTCAGAGACTTGCAATCTTTTCAAGCAGAGATTTGTTCTTAGGGGCTTCAGGAAGAACTTGTGGCCATTTCTTGATTCCCTGCATCCCTTCCTACCTTTCTGCCATCCTGAAAGGGTGTTATCTTCTGTCCATGCCAGTTTCAACTACTTCATAATAAAGCAAAGATAAAAGCAGGAAAGGAAGATGATAAAATACTGAACAGAACTCACCAAGCTACAACTCAGAGGGCACAGAACGACTGATCCTCTCAGAACACCCCCCCATGACCCTCCAAATACTGGTGTAACTTCTTAGGGAAAAGGCACAGCAAGAGCACAGGAACTGTCCCCCCAGTAACAGAGGAGGAGCACTATCTCCTTCACCCAGAGACTCACACACCATGAAGACAACTACTGCCTGAAGCTTATCCCAAAATACCAGAACCCAGGAAGGAACAGTGAAATTCATCGTATTTCTTCCTGCATATACAACAGGAGTTTTGTGTAAAACTCTCTTATACCACGCTGATCTCCAGTGGGTACTGCACACAAGCGTCAGAACGGCTGCATCTATAGCAGGGAACCAGCACAGACTGTAATCCGCGTAGGATGAGAAAGAAGTGCTTAGTCCTATCGGTATATTGAAGGCCATTCTCTGAGCCTTATCAGCGTTACATGTACATTCCTTGCCAAAGAGATCTGTTTCCAGCAACACACCTCTCCCCAACATATTTAGATTATGTGACCTTAAACAAATGAGGATTAGCGCAACAGACTTTAGTTTATCATCCTGGAAAATGCATGAGTTTCTTTTGTTGATATGAATATATGCATTTATATAACTATATTTACATTTATGAAAAGTTCTAGTCAGCAGCAATTTTCAAAAAAATTTTTATAGTGTTCCTCTGGATTGAGAGTAGCTTTTCACTGGTTAAGGGGTAACATGAACATCCAGTACAACCAAACAAAGCATTTACTGATTAAAAGCTTGAATGAAGTGAAATATTATGGGTACTTGGTGCTGTTAACTATAATGAAAAGTAGCATATAAGAATCATCAAGTATTAACATACTAATAACATTACCAACCTCATTCATCTTTTCTTCAAACTCAGCCAGAGCCCTGGATCCTTTCTTTTTCTTTTCTAGTTGCTCTTTCACTTCTTCCCTACATAAAAAGAAAGATAAATCACAATTAAAAATATTTCCTTCAGTGTCTAACTTTTTGTAGGGTTTTTTGAAGTTTAGCTTTGGCTGAACTTCCAACAGAAAGAAGAACGAAAGCATCTTAGATGTTATGCATATGGTAACCTAACCCTAATAACTTCAGTCTGGCAGCTAAATCCCTCTGACAGATCTAAAGCTAACTTTGCAATTAGGTAAATGGCTCTCTAATGTCTTATGAGAGGAGGCAAAACAGACTGAAGGTAAAGTAAGTTGTTGATAACATCTCAAAGTGATGATCTTCTTGGGTAGGGTAAACTGCATTCTAAGAATATACCAGCAAAATGTTTTTCTAGAGATTACTTTGTTTAAAAATTAAATAAAGCTGCAGGGTTTAGGTACTAGGATTTGTGAAAGAAGTAAAATGACCAACATTTTCCTCTTCTGAGAAAGTTGCCAAAATATTTAAAGACAAATGAGAAATATTTATTTAAAAGTGAAACACTGCTGTTTTAAAAAGAAAAGACTGAATACATACTTAGAAAAGAACATCTTGGCCAGAGACAAGGAATCTTTCAAACTGTATCACTGGGTGTTCAGGGAGGAGGCAGGTCACAGGGTCACCTCAGTAAAAGGGAACAAACCTGTCACCCAGCGGTGGGAAGGGAGACAGCATTGCTACTCACCACGTCGGCCTTGGCCTGTTCAAGTAGTCTTGTATGGTCGGTCCCGAGTTCTGGGCAGGACCTCGTGCTCTGGCCATAGCTATGGGATTCATATAAGCCTTGAATATAAGACAACAAAAAGAAATATAAAATCCATCAGCTGCGCTATGATACCAAAATCTGTCCCTTTTGTTCTTCACAGAAACATTTTCTCACGCACTGAAAAATAATTCTGACTTGTTTCCATGAATATAAAATATTTAACTATCACACCAGTCTACAAAAAGGGCAAGAAGGAGAACCCAGGGAACTACAGGCCAATTAGTCTCACCTCTGTCCCTGGGAAAGTAATGGAATGACTTGTTCTGGATGTCATCTCCAAAC